>WBNH01001752.1:2694-30944 GCA_013401255.1 Urocolius indicus | reverse complement strand
ATTTACTCCCATCTAATAAACAACACTCACCTCTTATCTTCTCTTAACAACTCTACTCCACTCTTCTCTCCTCTTCTCTCCTCTTCTCTTCTCTTCTCTTCTCTTCTCTTCTCTTCTCTTCTCTTCTCTTCTCTTCTCTTCTCTTCTCTTCTTTCTCTTCTTTGAGAAACAGAGACGATTGTAATTCTACAGGGCTGGCAGGAGCAGTATTCAAGCGTTTGCCCTGGAACTGTTTAGTTTACTAATCTAGACAAAGCCTCAGGAATTAATTCCAGTGTGTTTTAAATTTCGAGTGTGTTACACTTGTCACATTTAATTACAGCCCATGAACACAACCTTCTGTTATGCTTTTCCCTCATCCTTTCCTTTTTTAACCCTGCTGTTTAATAACAATATTAAATTTTCCTCTTACCTACTCTTCTCTAGATTCATTTGCATTTATACTTTTTGTTTATTTCCTCTTTTTTTTCAGCCTTTCCTCAGTGAGCTTGAACAAAAGTTTTGCATTTCATCTGAACCTTTAAATCCACAGTGTTCCAGTAAATAGAAAAATAGACACCTGAGTTGTGTGCTGCATGGCTTTCCCTGCTGGCCTGTGGTTATCAAAATGTGAGTTAGAAATCACATAGAAGTGTCTGGCAAAAAAGTTTCAATTTACATAATGCTTTTTTTCACTCTCATCTTTGTGTTCCTACATCATATGGAAGCTTATTTTATTTGCTTTTCTAATGTGAATATTGTCTGGTGATCACAGGAGAGTTATTCAGTTACTATTCTCATCTTGTCCAAGCAGTTATGAGAGGAAAGGTCCTTTTTTTCTAGTCAGATATCACAGTAGAGAACATTTTAATTTGACTACGAAAGACATAAAGAGGAAAAAACAGCTGCATGTTAATTTCAGAATGGAACAAGGTTTATATTCCAACACTAGCAACTAAAGATTAAAGAAAGAAAAAGCTATAATGTGCTACTTACGGATAAGAATCAGTATCCTTTTCTTGTTTTACTCCAAGAACATCCAGTGTGGATAAGTATTAGAATCCCTAAGGAATGTGGTGAAAGAAATGAGAATGAAATTCAATTTATTTCATATCTATTTTACAGCAGCAAATTATAAACTGTCATGATAGTTAACCAGAAATAAAAGACAATTCTAGGAAAAGTAGAAAATTTCCAAAGCATTAGATTGCATGAAATTTCCAAGTATGAGATTGGTTTATCCTCATGTCAGTTATAGCTTCACCATTTTCACTCATCCTCTTGGTAGAAAGTTTTTAACTTATTACTGAGTCTTTAAAATTTTTTTTTTTTCAATATGTACTCTGTGGTCTCTATTTCTTTGACAGTGTTAATTCATATTTTGTTTTGAATGTACAGAATATGCTTAGATATAACTTTACATAAACCATGTGATCTCTCTAGTTCAAATATTATGTATTTTGTGAAGTATTCGTATGCATCTTATAAATGGGAGAAGGAACTCAATAACCTGTAAAGAAAAATCAATGAAAGTCTAGAAGGGATTGTTACAGTTAACAGGATTACATGCAGTATTTCATTTTCATTTTGAATAGTAGAGCATATGTTCTCTCATTTGGACTAAACATGAAACAAAGAAAATTTTCACATATATGTGAAATATGGAATGATATCATGACTCAAATTATCAAAACCAATAAAAAAACAAGTCCACAAAAATGAATCTTCTGTTCCTCCCACATTTTATTCCTATTGGTTGTATAGGTGTCTCTTTCACCTGTTCTTGTACTTTTATTTTAAATTAAATTCCTCCTATTTAACCCACGCTTACTCTTACCTCTCACAAGACAACAAATCTTACAATATTGGCAAATTTTAAAAATGCCTTTTACTGGAGATGAGAAAGAATATAAAAATGATGCTGCTCAAACAATTTTCTTCATTTTACTGCTAACAGGGCAAAACTTAGAGGAGTAAGAAAAGGATTAGTATAAATGAACAGAAACATCTTCATCTATCATCTGCCTGCTGATGATATAGTGATATAGTGACTTAATTCCTTATTTTGCTTTGTGTACACAGCTTTTGCTTTACATGTTTTTATCTCAACCCATGTTTTCTCACTTTTACATTTTCCATTTTCTATTCCCTTTCAACTGGGGGGGAATGAGTGAGTGGTTGTGTCATGTTTAGCTGTTGGCTGGGATTAAAACCCTGTAACACCTCAGAAAGATTCAATGGAGCCTCAAACATTCTTAGATCAGAGACCAAAACCTATTCTTTTAGAATTGATGCTTTATAAAGTATGCCTCTTTTTGTACTTGAGATATGTTGTCAAGTGTCTGAGATGGGAATCACAGAATCACAGAATCTTAAGGGTTGGAAGGGACCTCAAAAGATCATCTAGTCCAACTCATCTGCCAGAGCAGGACCACCTAGAGTAGGTCACATAGGAACTTGTCCAGGTGGATTTTGAATGTCCCCAGAGAAGGAGCTTCAACAATCCATCTGGGCAGCCTGTACCAGTGTCCCATTTTTTCCACAGAAACAATAAATGGTACACAGGTCTAGTTTAAAACTAAATAGATTTAATGTCCTGGATTTCCAACAAAGGATTGTGTCATGCCTTCTCTGTTAAATGTCAGGTCTGTAATTGTAGCTTATTCACAGATGCTAATAAGTATTAACTGATGTTGGTATGCATATATATCCCACAAGGGCACGTTTTCTTCTCTTTGGTCCAATTTGCTTCATCTGCTCTGGTTAAAAAAATTGATATTAATACACTCTTTAAACTGCCTTTAGGAGCTGCTAGACTTTGATCTGAAGTAACAAATGTTTTCCCATCAACATCCATCTGAATACCCGTTTTATCAACATCCATTCATTAATATCAACATCCATCTAAATATGTAGATTTTTAATATTTTAGGTTTTACATATAAACATATTAGTTAACTTTCTCATTAGTTTATTAAAATGAATCTTAAAATGGTCATAATTCTCAGGAAAATCTATTAAATATTTTAATTATGTGAAATATTTTATGAAATCTTAAGTGGTATGGAACTATTAACTGTATAAATCACCAATAATCTGAAGCAATGCAGTCCTTAGAAGAAATTACATTGTGTAGCTTGATGACAAGATAACTTTCAGGAGACTAGAGTGTGTAAAGTTTTCATACATTTTATACAGATGCAATCAAAAGATCAATAGAAACTTTTGCTTTAATTCAATTACAGAATAGGAAATTTTTAAATGTGCACTGATTGTTTCCATTTTATTAAAAACTGAAAGTTAAAATCTTAAAATCTTTCTTCTTGTATAAGCTTAATTGACAAAAAAGGTAAGCCATTCACTGAAAGAATTAATCTATAATCTATACTCTGCTAATTAGCCAAATAAAACATAATTCATCTGAATTGGGACAGAAAGAAAGAAGAAGCAGTGCTATTTTCATTTCAGGGCTCTAGCCAACACTAATTAATCAGACTGTTTCTATTATGAATACTTGTTTCACAATGTATTTCTGTCATTCTTGTAATGATGAGGAGTTTGCAAATACAAGCTTCATAATGCCAAATGATTTTTTTTCTCAAAAGACATCTGAGATACTTTACAATGTAATGGCTGCAAGTATGAAAATTAATTTTAATCTCAATTTTGCACTGAGTTGTGCTGTTATTGTTGCAGAGAATTTAATATCTCTAAAGCAGATATAGATCTGAACTTTAGGTTTCTGGCCCCCACTGACATTTTACTCGTCACTACTAAACTTCTTGTTTCTTCTCTCTTAGATCAACTGATTTCAGTTCCTAAATTCACAGTGTTCTAACATCAACAGACAAGATTTTGCTTGATCAACTGTTATTGAATCATCTTTTCCATCACATTTAACCCTAGATATTCTCTTTAAGAAGAAAGATTACATTTTAAAATCTCATGTGCGAGATAATTTTTAATCACATGTGTTAGATCTCAAGTGTGAAGCAAGACTTACAGCTGCAGTAGCAGTAGTCCAAATTATCTGTGAATGTCACTAGAAAACAACATCATCATAGGAACAAGGCCAGATAAAGTGGATAATTAACACTTGATTTTCTTAGGACATTCACTCTTTGGAGACTTCAGGAGGTAAAGGCAGAAGAAAAGATGTGAGATGACTTAGTGAAAAAATGTGCTTGGGGGAACAGCAAGATATAGGCAGACATCAAACTAATAGTGGAGAGATTGTTATCATGTTTTTTGGCTGTTCTTCTTAAACATACATGCTTTAAACTAGATACCTAATCCTACAGAACAACTCATGGTGAATTAGGAGATGAAATCTTATATAATTAACATGCTGCAGGGGAATCTCTGATCCAGTGCCTGAAGCATCTTCTCCCCCTCCTTTTTCTCTACCCTTGGCATTATCAGAATTTTTCTCACACTATATTTTTCCTCAGTTTCCTTCCTCCAAACTGCTACACAGCAATTTTACCTGTTGATAAATACGTTATCCCAGACATGCCACCATCTTGGCTTCTGGGGCCAGATTTGACTAGTGGGGAGTCCCTTTTGATACACTTGGAACTTTCTGTGTCTGTGTTGAGGCAGCCACTGGACTCTTCTCACAGGGGCCACTCCTAACAAAACTTTGTTATCTACACCCAGTATTAAATAGGCTCCAGAAACATGTCAATTTTGCTTCTTGTGTTTATCTCATAGCTAATAGCAGTGAGGTAAATAACAGAAAGTTTATGTTAACAAACTGCAGCAACTATAAGAAAGTGTAAAATGTAAAGGAGATCTGAACAGAAAATAAGAAAACACTGACAGGTAGGAAGAATAGAACAAATCCATCTTCTCGGTAAAATAAGCTGGGGTCTGTACTAGAGTTTCAACTAGATTCAACTATGCAAATCTTCATCTGACTGGTGTAGTAGTCCTGCAGTAAAGATGTAAGGTAAGCAAATGTATTCAAAAGTGCCTACAGGAAGTTCACGAGAACAAGGAACAGCTACTTCTACAGAAACAGCTGACAAAGGAGAAGCAACAACTAAGTAGGTGTATCTTTTCTATATGGGGATCCTTTCATCACAGTTTTCAGTGAACAAGAAAAATCAGTCTTGAATGACACCTTATCCCTACAAAAGGCAACACATCTGAGATTATCCTACATTTTGAACTCAGTAGGAGTTAGGAAGTCATAGCATCATGAAGAGACCAAAATATTAGTTATCAACTGACTAGCAGCATGTAATCCTTCAAATTAGCTTTTCCTTTTTATTTTTCCTTTTTTCATGTTGAAAGCTTGCTCAAGAGGCATTGCTTTTAACAGAAGCAAAATACTATTATTTTATTTATTCAGAATTCAGCAAATGCAGGAACTGCTGCCTCTACAATGTATCGTCAATGATATGATGGATGTACTGCCTCTATCTTGGGCAACTCCTTCTAATTCCCATTGTATTCAGACTGATACTCAGCTACACTAATATGCATGAAATACATTGTGTCATTTTTACTTCTTTAGATGTACACACACATATATATGTGCATGGGAAACAGGTAAGAAGTGTTTGTGTTTGTGTTTGTGTATACACCTTCACATGCAAAGTATCACTGTAGTCACACATAAACACCCTACCCCACAACATACCAAGCAGGATATAGATCTGAAGAAGGAACAGTTTGCTATCTTATTGTTAGATTTTTTTTTTTTCCTTCAACACATCCTACTATTTTCTTGCTCTGCACCAAAAATAAAAGGATTGGAACTGTCCATCACAGGGACATCTTTCTATTTGCCCCACATAGACTGCTTTGGGTGCTGCAAAAAATACAATTTACTGGTTCATTGGTAGTGTATTCAAGCTGAACCATGCTGAAATACTAATCTGGTAGACTGAAGATTCTCAAACCAAACCAGAACTTCATAACCAGAATTGTAATTTCTGAGATCTCAGTGCACAGAAGACCATATATTGAAATTTGCAGAAGTTGAGCACTCTATCTGGCAATATGTGCAAACAAATTAATGCCAGAAATTATAAGCTGCCACTCCCAGTTACCTCTACAATCGATAAGATTGAAATGATGTCTGCAGAGATAAATAACACGGCTCAGGAAGTAAAATTGGAATAGTCTATGCAGGTTATATAAAGTATAAAGAATATAGACTGTTTGTGAGTTTAAAAAAAAGAAAAAAATCTCCTAATGTATAGATTAAAAAACTACAATCTATTCTTGGCAGAGAACCAAAATCATGCTTTGTAAAATGGCATTTAGAAGTGTTTGCACTCTTTGAAAACAGATACCACATTTGAATATTTTCAAACTGTTGGATGAATAAATGTAACCTGAAAAACAATGAAAATTACTTAATTCAAGTTTCAATAATACAAATATTTCGTAAAAGTTGGAAGGAGAAACCATTGTAGTGAAAGAGCCATTCCAAAGCACACTCAGTAGTGGTAGCTAGCCCTGCAGTACAGTATATAAAAATGAGTCCATTTGTCAATGTCACCCCTTGTATTGATGTCATATTTGGGGTTTCTGCAGTACTATATTTCATAACATTAAATGCTCATTCTGATCAAGGTAAGAAAGAATGAATGTGAAACTAACCCTTGAGACAGACGTAAAGAAGATAAAAAATGTGACTTCATTTTTTATTAAGTCCCCAAGACAATTAAAGATCCAGGTAATTTTAATATGGACCAAATTGAAATCAAAGTTTAAATCCAAGCAAAAATGCGATCATTTTGTTTAAGTATATATATTTTCTAGATTTTTACTCTGTGCACAAGGTTAAACTAATAAGAGAATACACATTCCCAGCTGTTCCTCAATTTATTTTATTTCATTTATATAGAACATAGCTGGCTAGAAAATTGCTTTGTTTTCCTGATTAGCTACTGCAAATATATGAAAATCTATTTAATATGTTATTTCTACTTCATTAAATGTCATAAACTTAGTATAACAATGCTTTAGATTAATAATTTCATTTTATGACATGATATTGTAATGGTTTAACCCCAGCCAGCAACTAAGTATCACACAGCTACTCTCTCCGTCTTCCTCCTCCCCAAGCCTAGAGGTATGAGGAAGAGAATTTGGGGAAAAAAAATACCTCTAAAACTAGGCGACTGAGACAAAATCATTTACTAACTAAACTGAAATAAAATATAATCATAACAGCAATAATAAAAGTATAAATAATTATTGTAATGAAAAGCAATATAACCAAAAAAGGAGAGAAATAAACAAAGGGAAAAAGTGATCACAGAATCACAGAATGGAAGAGGTTGGAAGGGACCTCTAAATATCATCTAGATCAACCCTTCTGCATAATCTGGTTCACCTAGATCAGGTCACATAAGAAGATATCCAGACAGCTCTTGGAAACCTCCAAAGATGGAGATTCCACAGCCTCCTTGGGCAGCCTGTGCCAGGGCTCCCTCATGATTACAATGAAATAGATTTTCCTTATGTCTAAACAGAATTTTTTGTGTTCCAGATTTTGTCCATTGCCCCTTCTCTTGTCACTGGACACAATAGAAAAACAGTGATGCCTCCTGACATCCACCATTTAGATATTTGTAAATATCTAAATATATTTAGATCTTTGAATCTTCTCTTCTCTAGACTAAACAGCCCCAGATCCTGCAGCCTGTCCTCATAAGGAAGATGCTCCAGTCCCCTGATCATCTTGGTGGCCCAGCACTGGACTCTCTCCAGAAGTTCTCTGTCCCTCTTGAGCTGAGGAGTCCAGAATTGGACACAGGACTCCTGATGAGGCCTCATCAGGGCAGACTAGAGGGGGAGGAGAACCTCCCTTGACCTGCTGGCCACTCTCTTCTTGATGCATCCCAGGATGCCATTGGCCTTCTTGGCCATGAGTGCACATTGCTGGCTCATGTTCTGTTTATTATCAACCAGGACTCCCAGGTCTCTCTCTGCAGAGCTGCTCTCCAGCAGTTCAATCACCACCCTGTACTGGTGCATGGGATTGTTCCTTCCCAGATGCAGGACTCTGCACTTGTCCTTGTTGAACCTCATGAGGTTCCTCTCTGCCCAACTCTCAAGCCGGTCGAGACCCCACTGAATGGCAGCACAGCCTTCTGGGGGAATCAGCCAGTCCTCCCATTTTGGTGTCATCAGCCAACTTAATGAGGATATACTCTGTCCCCTCATCCAGGTCGTTGATGAAGATGTTGAACAAGACTGGCCCCAGAACTGAACCCAGAGGAACTCCACTGGCCACAGGCCTCCTACTCAGTTCTGTGCCATTTATCACCGCTCTCTGAGTTCTGTCATTCATCCAGTTCTCCATCTACCTTACCATCCACTCATCCAAGCCACACTGCCTGAGCTTTCTGATGAGGATGTTCTGGGAGACAGTGTCAAAAGCATTTCTGAAGTCAAGGTAGACGACATCCACTGCTCGCCCTTCATCTAGCTATCTAACCCCATGCCATCATAGAAGGCTATCAGGTTATTTAAGCAGGATTTCCCCTTGGTGAATTCAGTTTGAATTTCCCTGATAAATATTTTTATTTTTCTTCATATGTTTAGTAATGATATTGAGGATGAATTGTTCCATCATCTTTCCAGGGATAGAGGTGAGGTTGACTGGCCTTTAGTTTCCTGGTTCTTCTTCCCTGCCCTTTTTGAAGACTGGAGTGACAGTGGTCTTTCTCGGGTCCTCTGGCACCTCAGCTATCCTCCATAATTATTGAAAAACGATGGAGAGAGGCTTAGCAATCACATCAGACAGCTCCCTCAGCACTCTCAGATTCATCCCACTTGGTCCCATTGACTTATGGGTGTTGAGCTTGGCCAACAAGTCTTTAACCTCTTACTCATCCACCCAGGACAAGTCTTCTCCATTTCCCACTGACTTTGCTGTACTGGGCTTCCCAAGGTGGGCCTTGGCTGTAAAGACTGTCACGAGGGCAACCTCTTTGTTCAATAGTGGCCCACATTCTGCCTAATCTTCCTTTTGCTGCTGATGTACCTGAAAAACTCCTTGTTGTTTTCTGTTACTTTTCTGGCCAGATTTAATTCCAAGTGATGTACAAGACAATTGCTCACCACCAGTTGATCGATGCCCTCTCCCCACCCACTCCACTCAGTTTATGTACTGGACATGACAGTCTATGGCATTGAACTGTGGCTATTTTGGATCAGCTGTTCTGATCAAACTTCCTCCCAGCTTCTAGTGCCTCTGCAGTCTCCTCACTGAATGAGAAGTATGCATGAGAAGTAGAAAAGGTCTTGACACTATGCAAGTACTGCTTGGTAATAATAAAAATACCCCTGTGCTAGCAACACTACCTTTTGGCACAAATCCAAAACACAGCCCTGTACCAGCTACTGGGAAGAAAGATAAATATCCTAGCTGCAAGCAGGACAGATGTCAAAGAAGAACAGTGGGTCAAAATGTTCCATTCAATGGAATAAGGTGTTATACCGAAAGTAAAACTAAAATACGTTCTCCTAATTTTGTTCTCTTATCATAATAATTTTTGTTATGACAACACATGGAAGACCTATCAAAGATGATGTTGTAACATACAATATCTTTAAGAATGAAAATTAACTTCTAGAAACGTCAGTAGATAACAAAGCTTTAAGATACCATTTGCTTTATGTTTAACATGACTGAATCCTGCTTCTACACATCCAATTCAAGTTATCTGACTTTTATTACTTCACTAAGAGTTGCATATCCTTAGCTCTCACTCTTAACTCCATACATAAGAATATTACTTCTCCTTTATGTAGTTGGAAACTCCAGCTTACATACCAATGCCTTTTATTTGTAGCTGAAGTGTTTCATGAGAAAAATACAAAGCATACTACATATTTGGATTTTTTTAAACATTAGCATATTCTGTTTATCCAAATACTGTTGTCCACTGGTTATAGAAAAGGTGAACTTTTGCCACATCCTTTTTACAACTCTTTTCAGTGATTTTACAACCATCCTCAGCACAACTCTTGTTCACATGTCTTCAAGGTAGAATCACACTTTCATTTGACTGGTAGCAGTCTTGCACTTTATCTTCAGGGTGATGGCTTTTGCTGTATAAAGCCTCTGACACATCCACTATGTATTCAGAAGTTTGGCTCAATATATTATTAAAATGGTAATAAAAAGATACATTCATTTAGTCATTCTAATAGTCAGCAAAATCCATCACCACTTTCTTTCTTAAAGTGTGATGCTCTAATTTACAGATAATAACCAGATTGAAACGGAATTAGTAATCATAAATTACATTAAGGCATAAAGTCAATGTTCTGATTAACTTTTACAGGCAGAATGGCTATTTGGACTGAAGAACTTTCTAAGTAGGTGCAAGGAGGGAAAAATTGATTAGATCTTTCTATCCTTTATCTTCTGTCCTCCCTTCCTTGCCTCTCCAATCTTGGAGGGGCTATCACAGTAGTACCTTAAAGTATCAGGCAAAGTAGGAATCTGGAAAGGGCAGGTTTTCTCACTGACACTAAAGGTGAGATGTTCAGAAGCACTCAACCTTGATTAATCTCTGCTCTCATGGATGTCAGTGGTAAAACGAGGTCAGTGGAGTAATTATTTCACAGCTGAATGCCCATAGTAGATGAGAGTTTTCATTTTTTATTTTTTATTTTTTTTAAAAACAGGCTCTTAGAATTCCTACAGTTTGAAATCTGTCCATTTTTATGCGTCTATACTATACAGCTCCAGAGGGGCAGTTATCTATAAAATGTGCAAGGTCATCTACATGGACATTCTTCTCCATTCTGCTTGTTTTCTTTTGTTTTGTGGGATGTTTCTAAGGAAAAAGAATATATAAGCCAATGCCATTCACAAACCAATACTGAAAGACAAATGAGAAATTAAAAAAAAATGTAACCCTGAAACTACTTTTCATGTTTCAGTCAAGAAATATACCTCTTCTATTGATAAAATGTTAACACATGCAGAGAAAAAAAACACACCTTTTTCACCCAAATGCACATATTTGACAAAAGAAAAATTAAAAACATGATGTGGATCATACTAGAAAGGAAAATTAAAGGTCAAAGGGCAATAGGATTGAATAGTGACCTTCCTGATGGATTTCATTTTTTAGATCAGCAGAAGATAAATCACACATCAAGATCAAAAAATCAAAGTGTAAAACCTCATAAAATCAGTGCTTTAAGAGGAAACAGCTCAAATGGCATAAACTACAGGACTGACCCACTGAAAATATCTAACCTTCATAAGATCTAGTATCCTTGCCATTCTCAAAAAGTTCAATCATTTTCATTAATACACTATAAACCAGAAATTCTTGTCACCACAGTGATTACAGAAATATTTAAGAACAATTTTGTTTATTAATTTCTTGTTTATATTGATTTGAATATTTTACAATGGAAGTGAATAATGGGACAATACTTTCTCTGTAGAATTGTCCAAAGTAGGATTTTTATAAGCTGCAGCATTAGGACCCAAGAAGTTCTTTTCCCACTGAGATTTTTTATGACTTCATGCAAGTTACTTGAGCTTATTTGTCTTTTTTAAGAGCCACAAACAATAATTTTAAAAATGCACTACAATTATTTTACTGCAATGTTAATAGTGGATGCTTGCTGTAGAAATGTACTGTTCCATGAGACTCTGATAAAGTATCATAAAGTTATACAGTGTACAGTTCCTCTTCCACGGTGATGATTATTTAGTTCTAAGGCTTTCAGTTTATTTTCTATTTTTCAGAAGGGGTGTGTCTCCTTTGTAAAGAACAGACACTTGTTACTGACATAAAATGTTAAGCCATCAGATAGGTAAGTACTATATTTTTTTAAAAATTAAGGTTACAACTACATAATTGGAACACCCCTATGTGATACAAGCAGTCTAGTCTTCATACCACCTTGGAATCTGCATTCTTTTCGAATCAACTATCATTTGCATCGACAGCTCTCTTCAGACACCTACAGAATAATTTGTGCCAATATCTATCCTACCATGGACAAAGAAAAGCCACTGAAGATTTGGTTTCATTGACCAGGCCTCAGTTTATCTCAGTAGGCCCTGAGACATAGCATGCTACCTCAGACCTTTTCACTGAAAGAGTTGTCAATCATTGAAACAGACTGCCTGGGGAAGTGGTATAGTCAGCATTCCTGGAGGTATTTAGAAGACATGTAGACATGGCATTTAGGGACATGGTTTAGCAGTGGACTTGTTAATGTGAGATTAACAGTTGGACTCAACGATCTGGGTCTTTTCTAATCTAAATTAGATTCTATGATTCCTGGTTTTGTCCCATCATTCACATGCCCCAGTTTCAATATTATTTAACAAAAATTTGCCTATAGCAGGCATTAGGCAATCTTCTCATTAGTATATGTCATGGTTTAGGCCCATCTAGGAACCACAATCAGCCACTCACTCAGTCCTCTACCTCCTGACAGGGGAAGAGGGAAAAGTACCGAGGGCCTGTGGAACTCCCTAAGGAAAAGGAGGGCTCCCACACCACTGATCAATCCAGGCAAAACAGACAAGACTACTCAACTTGGGGAAGAAAACAAAACTTAATTAATTCACCACAAACCAAAAATATAGCAAACAAATACTCAACCAAAAGCAATACAGAGTAGGGCAAATGACGAAAAGTACAATCTCCTTTAAGATCTCCTTCCCCACATCCCTCCCCTCTTACGGGGCTCAGTCATCAGAAAAGTGTTTTTATCTCCAGGCTCCCTGAGCAACTCAGGGGGACAGGGAATGGAGGGTGCAGTCAGTCCTTTTCAGATGGCTCCTGCTGTTTTTATTGCCTTAATGAAGGCAGTCTTCTTCCCATTCAGCTCAGGGTTCCTCACACATCAGGAAGCCCTGCACACATTGCCCTGACATGGGTTTATCCCAGTGGCTGCAGCTCCTCTCTACCTCCTCTGGGTTGGGGTCTGTAACACTCACTCCCTCTGGCACCCAGTCCTCCCAGAGCTGCTGACAAATACTAGTCTTGCCTTTGTCATCCATGGGTTACAAGGGGACAGCTGCTCTCTCACCATGCAGCTCCTTCCCCTGTTACCAAGCTCAAGTGGCTCCATGGAAACCCATCACAGTATTTTAAACTATGAACAAATGGAATATGCACCAAGGGATGTAACTCAAATCTGAAAGTGGACATGTGTTGCCTGCACAGTCTACCACCAGGATGCATTTCTCTCTTCCTGAAAGACATAACAGATATATGATTAGTCTATCCCACAGAAACGACAAGACAGCTCTCTCTCTTGCCAGCTTCTGCTTATCCTTTCTTCTCTCATGGTCCAGGTTACCAGGTACAGACAAAAACCTTAATTGTAAGTAATTTCATGTTTTCTTAGGTTCATGCTTATTTACCAACAGTTGATATGTTTATATCTATTCATATCACCAACAAATTTTTATGGAACACTGTCTACTAAGGAGTAGGTCACATCTATATATGCAGCTCTAAATATGGACTTTGAATACAGAAATGCCCAGAGTCTGGGTCCATCCCACCAAGTGTAATTTCAGACTCCAGCAATGACTGCTAAGTGACATCCCTGCCTTTATGGAAATCTTGAATAAGAAAGCTCTGTTCTTAGGCTGTTCCAGTGTTAAGTCCCAGAACCTTGCAATGTTTAGAGGGATTATTGATGATAAAAGCTGATTGAGCAATAGCTGGGAGCCTTTTCTGTTTAAGATTCAGTCTGACTGAAAATATACAACAAAAGAGCAGTAGTTTCTAGTACAGCTAAAGAAGCCTCCATGAACAAAAAACCTAATACTCCAAAATCCAGGCTTGCTATATCCCTCTATAAACCCAAACGTTCACCTATCTCCAGGCTGAGACTTTGAGGAAATAATCTCATTGCAATTTCACAGAATTGTTATGTGTAGCATCATAAGGGGAAAAGTATAGTGTGTACATAGGTTTGCTCATAGGATTGATGTTTGCGGATTTTTATAAGAAATATGACTTAGCTTAGGCATTTTGAAAGCTTTTGTTTAAAAAATGAAAGACATAAATATGTAGAGATTTCTGATGCCTGCATGTCTATAGCAGTTCCAGAAAGGACAATGTGCAGATAATTTAGATGGCATCAAGAGAGCACATCTAGAGAGGAAAGGTAATGTGAGAGATACACAATTAGAATGAACATTTTCTTAAAACAGTAGATTTAAGACAGATCTTTTTCTAAACATTTCAGAGCACCAAGACTTGGGACATAATACTTCCTTACTGGAATCTACCTCATAAGAGTGAAGTTTGGTGGAAAGAGGAAAACTTAAATTTTCATGGAATTCATATAATACAATTTCATTGACATGGGAATGAAAAGAATCTATGTTCATCAATGAATGAAGAAGCAATGTTTATAGTTATGTAGGGGGAGGTTAATAGTGCATGCAAGCAGATGATTTTCTAAATGTATGTCCCATCCATCAGGCCACTGCCTGTACAGAAAGAGCGACATTAAATCATTCCCTCCCACATTGATACTGAGTCAGATCAAGAATGCAACGAGACAACCAGAATACTTGACCTTGTAATGGCAGGAAAATAGAAGCCATCTGAAATTCCAGGAATCCTACATATCTATGGATAGTGAAGGACTCACAGCATGAACACCATGAGCCACATTGTAAATGAACAGTTTATCCCAGTACTTTTGTCTAAGAGAAAAAGGAAGTTGTTTTACATTTGTGGAAGACAGTCTGATAAAAAATACAGCCATCATGGACTTCGTTGTTGTCCATAGATCAGTCTTAGAAGTTAAATAAGCATAGATAGGCTCTGTCTCCTGACCAAATCCTAAACTGCACTGAATAATTCAAACCATGTGAGTATTTTTAAAACTTCAGAAGTAACAATAATAATGTAGTTGATCCGAACGGCTTCACTAAGAGCAAATCCTGCCTTACAAATTTGGTGGCATTCTATGATAAGGTTAAGAGCATCAATGGATAGGGAAACATCATCTACCTGGACTTCTCCAAAAGCATTTGGCACTGCCTCGCACAATGTCCTTGTCTCTAAATTGGAGAGAAATAGATTTGATGGATGAGCCACTCAGAATGTAAGGAATTGACTGGACAGCTGCTCTCAAAAAGATTCAGTAAACAGCTTGATGTCTAAGTGAAGAGCAATGACAAGGGGTGTTTCTCAGAGGTCAGTATCGGGACCAGCACTGTTTAGCATCTTAGTCAAAGAAAGTGGGATTGAGGGCAGCCTCAGCAAGTTTGCAGATGACATCAAGCTGTGTAGTATAGTCAACATGCTGTATGGAAGGGATGCCATCCAGAGAGACCTGGAGAGACTCGAGAGGTGAGCCTGTGGGAACCTCATAAAGTTCCACAAGGCCAAGTGCAAGATCCTACACGTGAGTCATGGCAATCATAGGCACAGAAACAGACTAGGCAAATCATCCTATTATTATACAGTCTTCCTAATATAACATGTTCTCAACAACCATGAGGATTAACTGGAATGGCTACTTGCTTTTATAAATTCTAAGTGGAAAAATAATGTAAATGACAGAGTATTATTATAAAAACTATATAGAGAAGACTTTGTAAAATAAACAAAAAGATAAGCTTTAAACAGCAGTTCATTCTGTGTCTGAAGCAGATAGGTGGCATAAAAAAAATAAAACTTGGCAGATAATTTTATATCCTGCAATAGTTAGCCCTGAAACATGTGATGTGTTTAATAGTTACCGGTCAGCTCAAGCAGATGAAGCTAAATTGTGAAAGCATGTTACAGAAATTGGAACATTACTGCACTTTATTAGTAAATGAAATGCACACAAGAGAAACATTTTTTATCAGAGAATACAGAAGGAAAGTGATATCATCAAAGTGTTTGTGAATGATCTAAAGCTGAAGAGCAACAAGGGAATGAGGAGAGGGATGGAGAGAGGAAAGGAGACAGCTTGAGTGTCTGATAAGAGATGAAATCACATTAAAGATGAGAGGAGGGAATGAAACTCGAGAGAAACTAAAAATTTAGTGAAAGATACTCAAAACTGACAATCTGCTAGATCTTAAGAGACAAGGAAATCATCAAGTCCAGACTGAAGCTTTGCTATTTACAATAAATGCTTGAAAAATATTAAAGTTTATAAGGTTTTTGCAGCTTTTAATAATCTTTTATAACTAAGATATCTGGAAGCATAATCAAATGAATCAAAATTTCAGTATGAATTTATTTGTTTGCCTTCATTGTTTATTTCCTAAAATGTAACTTTGGTGTTTTTTTATACTAAAAAAATTTGGGTTTTTTTAGAGATAAATGAGGATATTTGAGATTTTTTTCCTATTTTGGATCAAAAAACATTTTCCTCAGAGCAAAAAGGGGAGGTCATAAACAATATTATTAAGGAAACAAGCACTGTAGAAGTAGTTTTACAGTAATAATATTTTAAAAATTAAGGCAATATCTTCCTATGTAAATTAAAAAATATAATTTCTTAATATATTTAAAAATCGGTGAACTCGTTTATTATAATTAAATCAGGGTAGACTTTAAAATTTATTCTTTCATCAAAAAACATTAATTTTTCAAGAAGTTATTTACATCAAATTCTCATTATGTTAAAGGCAGTTAATAATTTAGATATTCTGGAAGAGGACATAAGGCAAAAATGTATGTAACATTACTTAAATATAGTAAAGAAAATGATCCAAAATCTTTTGAAAATATGATCTAGAAAATTCCACACTGCTGTACTTGACTTATGAAAGGAAACTCAGCTTTTATTGAAACCTCATATTACAGTGCAAAACTAAAAGAATTTTGGTAAATATTTAATGCATATCAAGCTTCATAAATATTTACAGGAAGCCAGTCAATGCTCCTTTATTAAACAGCTTGGCTGAAGCATCCTTGGATAAGTAGTAATTCACCAAGAACTTTCAGAGAGGAAAATTTAAGATTTTTATTGGAGGTCTGTAATTAATGTAAATGTTCTTTTTATTTATATTGGGGTTTTTTTTTCCATATAGTAGTATTATTGAATTCTACATTAAGAAAAAAAAATGAACTATGAAAGGCAACCTGCATCTAACACATTCTCATATTCTCAACACATTTATTCACCTGGATACCACAGCTGAGATGACTGAGTAAATGAATACTTTGTGAACACCAGACAAGCTCATATGCAAGGCAGATGCTTGCCTGACTTGATTTCAAAGCATTTAGATTTTTTCTGTGTATGGACAAAAGAAAGATCTGGACACTTTAGTACCTGACTAGTGAAAACCTAATTGTCGTGAGACCTTTGTATCTTCAGGGCAACACACAGATTTTCGAATGCCATAGAATGACTTGACATAGAATTTAAATACGTAATTTCTCCTGTGAATGTATTTTGAGGACAAGTATCAAGAAAACATCCAATCAGAGAGCAAAAGTAATTAATTGTATTAATTATACAATTTAAGTATTTAAATGCTAAACTTAGAAGTCACTTTACTGTGGATGATGATCCCCTTTACATGAGGGAAGCGAGGTCACAGAACAAATTGGTAAATACTGTCTATGAAAATAAGAGGACTCAGCACTGCTGAATCCTTTGAAGCTTCTGTATTTCCTGAGAGTCATTATACTAGACAGTGCATACTTTACATGGATTTCTTTTTGCTATTATGACAACAAAGTATAAGTGCAGTTTTCCGGTAGAATGTGGATGATAAAGTTCTTTCTCACAACTAAACTAAAAAGGTGTAAAAATATAACATGAAAGGAGGTGACTAGTATAGTTCAGTAAATAATTTTTGCATACAATTTTTTTATAACACTCAGAACTTCATTTTACCTCATTTACATTTAATTTCAAGATTGATTCAACCACAAAGTCACAAAGCACAGTAGAAAAGTCATGTAATTCATGTACAATATCAGGAAATAATATATCATTTCCAGGAGTAGGAGTTACTCTTGCAAAGGTGTGGGCTTTTTTCTCTATTTAAATTACAAATCTAATTTGATACCTAGTTATGTGTATTAGATTTCTCTACACACAAACAGTGACTGTCTTAGCATAATCCCATGTCTTCAGTATTATATAAAGGAAAAGAAAACAAGATAATTAACAGATTCTACAGTTATTTCAGATAAATCTATTTTTCTTACTATAAGTGTTATGCTGGCTCCACTTCTTTCATCTGAGAACAAGCTGAGAAGCTAACTGTTAACAGTGGCAAATCCTCACTAAAGCAAGGAATGCAGTGTGGTTAATAGTGAAAGTAAGCAAAATGCAATTTAACTTCATTTTTAAATACAACAATGAATTTAAATGTAGAGATGCCTTACTAAAGGACATCAGAAATGTCACCATTTGATTTGAAGTCAATGTGACCAAAATTGACAGCCTCATGTAGCTTGAATTTCAGACATATTGTGACATTTCCTTCACAGTCTGTATGCCTAGAATGCTCATGTTCTCTAGAACAAATATTTTAGTGAAAGGTTTGAAAAGAAGGAAAGTCTGTCTTTAATTCTCCATGAATTTACACTTAGATCCGTTAGATCTATTACGAATGAACTTAATGTATGCTTCTGGAAGATACAATGGGAATCATATTGAAGATTACTGGATTAAAAATGTTCATATATGCTAAAAATTCTTGACAGGTAAATTTCATATTATAAGATTTTGTATTGAGTAAGATGCTACTTGTTGTCCTTAACAGCAAATGCCATACCTCATTGCATCCAAGGGGGCATAGAAAGAATAGAAATCTTTAAGCATGACTCTAATTTTCCTATAGACAGTCCCCACTGCTCTAGCCAATATTTACTCTCATAAATATTGTTAGGATTCCTGGGGAATAACAAGCCTTCTTTTCTTCCTGCGTGACAAGAAGAGGTGTTCTCTGAGGCTGTAAATTAATGCAATTTTCTTCATATCAACAGAATTAAGCTGAAATATCTCATACCATAAGCAAATTTGTCTTCATTTTCTTGTTTTCAAATTCTCTTTCAATGAGCTTAAATATATGGAAAGAATATAATTACAACTTCACTGTAGCTTGAAGTAGCTGTCTAATATGCATAATAACAATCACAAGAGTCAATATACAGTTTTGTTAGTTGTTCTTTTATAAAAATCTCATCACTTGAAAGACAACGAAAGCCAATAAAAAAATTTAAAAATTAGTTCTATTAATCAATTTGTGTATTGGAATATATTTCATTTTAATTTGGTTATAGAACCATTAACAATTTATCATGTATCTCATAGTGATCACAATTTTTTATAGTTGGGGAAGGAAATTCCAGACAATAATGTTTGAGAAACATTTGAACCTAGTGTAAGTGTGCTTAATGTGCAGTATGTATACCAGATTTTAATTAAAAAAAAAAAGTCATTAGAATGTCTATGACTATTTTTTAATTAATTCGAGCAGGTAAAATAATGAACTACTCTCTCAAAACATAAAAATACTCAAAAAAAATTGCTTGAGTCTGGTAAATAGAATGGTTTCAGTTGGAAGGAATTGTTAAAGACCTAGTCTGAACACCTTTGCAATAAACAGATCAGGTTGCTTAGAGTCCTGTCCAATCTGACCTGTAATGTTTCGACGGATGTAGCACCTATCACCTTCCTGGGCAACCTGTCTCTAGTGTGTTACCAACCTTATTGTAAAAAATTTCCTCCCTATATGTAGTCTGAATCTCTTTTAATTTAACATTGCCCCTTGTCTTACTGTTAGACCCTACTAACAAGTCAATCTCCATCTTTATTATACGCTTCCTTTAAGCATCAAAAGATTGCTCCCTAGAGCCTTTTCCAGATTGCACAAACCCAACTCTTTCAACTTGTCCTTGTGGGAGAGAAGTTCTATTCCTTTATTCAGATTTGTGTCCCTCTTCTGGACCCGCTCCAACAGGTCCATGTTTTTCTTATGCTGAGGACTCCAGAGATTATTCCACTTACTCAATTGCTGTTGACGAGATCATGAGATTTTCAACAAGGATTTCTTCATTACCTTCTTTTCAATTCCTCAGTGTTATCATCTTAATCATTAATATTTTTTCTTAAAAGACATTCTTTTAAAGGATAGATGTGCACATGGGAGGAAGCTTTGTTTGAATTATTCATAATAAGAAATCAAGTCAAAAAGATAATCAAGAATACAGGAGAAACTTTAAAGAATCATATAGGAATAAGTTCCTAATTTTTAAATTTTTTTACCAAGGAATTTTTTTTACCAAGTATTTTTTTTTTTTTTCTGAAAAACTCTTGAAAAAGCTCATGGAATAATCAATTTCCTTAAGCTAAATGAAACTTTTTTTTTTCTGATTCTGTTTTTCACAAAGCAGTGTGGAATTGTTTAGATATTTGTGACCATTATTCACATTTGAGATAATCACATTATGCACATTTGAGATATACTTGGTTTAACAGATGAAATGTTTGTGGTGATAGATGCAAACACAGAAGAGCTATGGGGTGTAATTCAAATTGCTGTCATTTGGTGCATTCAGTGCACTTGAGGAAGAACTTTCAGATAAGGAGATCTTTAACATAGCAAAAAGAAGTATCAAAAAAGCCAGTATCTGGGAACTGGATTACGATGATTTCCAGCAATAAAATAAGACGTACTTTTCAGAAATGTTACCAGAACAATCAATTACTAAAACTATGACAGGAACAATTAATGAAGGTGGGTGTGTATGATCAGAAGTGTACCTTCAGCTAAAGCCTATATACAAAGCATGTAACCAGAAGGATGTCTCAGAAAACATGTTCTGCTAACAATAAAAAGCTGAGATCTGATTCTTAGATAGTTGTTCTTGTTATTTTTGCAAGTGCCCTGTTGTCACAGTGATAGAGGCAGTCTATATATTTGGTTTTGGACTTTTTAGGAAACATAGAAAAAAAAGCTAATTTAAACTAGAAAAATGAAATCTGGAAAATTAACACACAAATGAAATACTGCAGACAAATTAAATTCAATGCAGACAAAAGCATTCTAAGTCCTCTATGCAGGGAAATCAGAATATGTGAGACTTACAGGTGACTTGAGGATCTAAACGGATAATAAATAAGACTCTAAGAAAAGAGGGTTGCCAAAAAAAAAAAATCAGTTAGCAGTCCATGTACCTTAGTGTACAAGAAGCAGATAGGCAGCAAGAGAATCTGGCTAGCATATTAAAAAAAGTCCGTCTTCTGAAGTATGACAACATGAAAAGGAATAGTGTATTAGGAACATCCTTTTCTCTGTAGTTCCTGTGTGTTATATCTAGATAAAAGTCTCCAGAAGACTCTAGAAGGATAGGGAGTAAGATGTAGGAAGGCTCAATGTCTCTTTAAATGCACTCTCCTATCCTGTATATTAATATTAGTTGGGGATATGTTTGGCTGGAAGGGTAGCACAACAAATATAGCTGTTCTAAGTAACACTGTGCTGTGCAACAATCTGCATCAGCAGAAAAAAAAGAACACCATAAAAGAGGGCAGAACCCAGTGCTTCAAACTGTTTTATGGAAGATATTGACTTCCAAAACACCCTGTAGTCCTATGGCTAAATTGTAACTGAAAATTACCATTTCCTGCCACAACAATGTCCTAGTCTTTCATGTGTTTTTTGCACCTCTGAGGGCCATAGTGAATAAATTCAGTGAAAAGCTACAATATTGCCCATAAGCATTTATGATCAATTAGGATGTTGGCACTGCAATTGTAAAATGACCAGCTGTCTAAACTGCTGTTGCAAGCTCATGTCTGAGATTGCTTTTCATTTTAGGCCTAGTGACACTTTTTTTTTTCCCCCTTAGGTTTTTCATTCTTTGCCAGAAAACACAGAAACATATTAAAAACATGTTGCTGTACAGATGCTTCTCTGCAGATTATGCAAGCCAAGAACACTTGGTGTATCTGTAAAGTCATGTATGTAGCTATTTTTTAAATCATCACAATCTTAAACTGGAAGTGGATGTAAGCACTAATGTTATACATGAGCACATTTTAGTTTGTAACAAAGAAAGTCAAGGCTGAATCTAAATTGTGGAGAACAATGAAGTAAATATAGGGTATAAATGTAAATTGTCCTAGCACTAGAAAACTGTGGAACATTGATCCGTTGATTAAGCTGAAGAAACCATTCAAGCAGCAATTTTTCCATTATAGAGAATAGGAAGGAGTAATACATGCTTTATTGAGCAATCTAGACTCCAGATAAACTTCAAAGTCATTTGTCACATCCCAAAACAAGTGTTCACTCTGCCAAGGACACTACTTAGATGAAAGTATTCAAGGGCCTGTGAATCATCCTTTTCTCACCAGTGCTGCTAGCATCTCTGAGAAGATTTTTCTGGACTTTCCCTCTCTAAGATCTTGTCTTATAGACCTCTTCAGATGAATTATAAAACTTGGATCAAGTTCAGCTCCAGCATAAATATGGAGCAACATCAGAACATTAATAAAAAATTTTATACATATGTCAACTAATGTTTTCACTGATGTAATCAACTGATATATTAGTAATAGACTTACATGATATAATAGTTCATTAAATAGAAACTCCTAACATACTCAGTTCTATTAAATACAACATGCTGTGATCCTTAAGCCATCTTTTTAAATGTAAAATAATGTTTTTGTTTAATTTTTCCTGAAACTGATAGTAAACAGACAGTAAATTCATGTTAATAAACATATTATTTTAAAAACATTCAGCTGTTACTGGAAAAGAACTGTTTCATTTGACACTATGAAGTAAAATATATTTGTTTCAAACATATTCACAACAGTGTAAAGCTAGACAAATTTATTTGCATTTCTGGATATCCACTATTGTTCTGAAGAATAAATGTCTTTAATTGCTGCTACACATACAATAGTAAAGAACATCACTTTTGTAAATGTCCAGACATGGTAGTGTAAAGAAAATAACAAAATATTTATCAAGAAAGAAACTTAGAAATGGTTAAAAATCCATTTTTTTCAGATAAAATATAAAATTTATAATTGTAGAGTCTAGTAACACATGAAATAATTGCTGTCTGCATCAATTTGCAATTTTAATAATTGCATTTATACACCACTTTAGTTTCTTTGTTTTACTTTGTGTCTTTTTGTTAGCATATCTTAGATTCCTCTGTATGAAAGTAAACAATTACAGTCTATACTACAAAAGCTCATACTGAGCAGATAAGCAGAGTGCTAGTAAAATGTAGCAGGAGTAACATTTAAAAAGTTAAATTTCATTACATTTACAAAAACAAGAAGCTACTATGAAAATAAGCAGTACAGAGGAAGCATGCAAGGAACATGCTGAGTTAATACTGTACAGTTTTATCTGGGTCTCCTAGTAAGCAAGCAGCAGCCCAAATCAAGACATTTCTCCATCATTTCTTTATCAATACAAAGAGATGCCAACAAGACACTATACTTCTTAACAAGAAATTGAAATGATCAAATAATCTAAACATTTAAAGAGTGAGAAAGGGGAGGGAGGCAGGAAGAGGAGTCTCCTTCTCTGGGGACATTCAAAACCCACCTGGACGAGTTCCTGTGTGACCTAGGTGGTACAGCTAGGTGGTACAGCTCTGGCAGGAGGGTTGGACTAGATGATCTTTTGAGGTCTCTTCCAACCCCTAAGATTCTGTGGTTCTGTGAAAGAGGGTAAGGAGAACAAGAAAAGAATGGGAAAGAAATATTATTTCAACAGTGGTTTTTTAAAGAGATTTAGGGTCCATATATTACTGCAGTTGCAACCCAAAAATCTTTATTAAACAAAATATTAAATATTAAATATTAAATAAGTGCAAGTTCTGAGTGCACAAGAAATAAAAAAAAGGGCCTGGATCTTGAGGATTGATATCAAGAGCAGGAATATCAGTTCAGATNATCTGGGTCTCCTAGTAAGCAAGCAGCAGCCCAAATCAAGACATTTCTCCATCATTTCTTTATCAATACAAAGAGATGCCAACAAGACACTATACTTCTTAACAAGAAATTGAAATGATCAAATAATCTAAACATTTAAAGAGTGAGAAAGGGGAGGGAGGCAGGAAGAGGAGTCTCCTTCTCTGGGGACATTCAAAACCCACCTGGACGAGTTCCTGTGTGACCTAGGTGGTACAGCTAGGTGGTACAGCTCTGGCAGGAGGGTTGGACTAGATGATCTTTTGAGGTCTCTTCCAACCCCTAAGATTCTGTGGTTCTGTGAAAGAGGGTAAGGAGAACAAGAAAAGAATGGGAAAGAAATATTATTTCAACAGTGGTTTTTTAAAGAGATTTAGGGTCCATATATTACTGCAGTTGCAACCCAAAAATCTTTATTAAACAAAATATTAAATATTAAATATTAAATAAGTGCAAGTTCTGAGTGCACAAGAAATAAAAAAAAGGGCCTGGATCTTGAGGATTGATATCAAGAGCAGGAATATCAGTTCAGATGAGGATTAAAAAGAAAAAAAAAATCTTAAGATTGACTGAACCATTTTGTTCACAAAGATAGGCAGGAAATTTCTTACCATGAGGTTTTCCTGAAAGGTTTCACTATTTTTTTTTTTAGCAGTGTGAAGTTAGTGGTTGGACTTGATGATCTTAAAGTTCTTATCCAACCATAACAATTCTACGATCCTATGCCAATGATCATTACATAATATAGATGGTAATTTTAAAATATTTTGTTAGATGTATAAAGTAGTATTTAAATGTAAGAGATAATAGCATGTAATACTGTGGGGATAAAAACAGTTCCTGATATTTAGTAGTCTGACAAAGAGATGCAAGGTTATGTGTAGATCATGGTAAACATTAAGGAAAAGACTCAGATAACTTGTTAAAAATATAAATCACTCAGATTTTATTTGACCATGTAAGGCCAAGGAAAATATGCTTAATTAAAACAAAGGCAGCTGAGGTGCAGGTAGCTAGGTAAAAGCCACCTAGCAGCAGTTAGGTAAAAAGCACAAGAACTATTCACATACAAGCGGACCAAATATAGGGGTTTCTTTTTAAACAGAGAGCAAAGGTTTGCTTTCAATGTTTTGATCCAACGAAATGTGTGGGAATAAAGAACTGATGGTTGGTAAAAATGTAAACTGACCTTCAGGTTAGAAGAACGATTGTGGGCAAACGAGGCATCATTGCTGAATGCCCTGTTGCGAGCGTGAGAAGCATCAGATTGGAACACCACCTGCTGAGCATGTGAGAATGTGAGCAAGAAACAGACGAAATCTGAAGGTCAGCAGAATGTGAAAGCGGAACTAAGATAATGCAGTCCTCTGTAATAAATTGGGAGCTTGCATGTGAGCATAGTAGCATTTGCTCATAGCAATGCTCCCCGTTCAGCAAACCTGAATGTTTCAGCGCGTCGCCCCGATCCCGACAGACTCGAGAGCGGCAAGGGGTGCCCGGTGAGAGCCGAAGGCAGCAGCGGCACGCCCGTATGCCAAGCAGAAGTACGGACTACAGTATGTATGCATCTGGTGAGTACCAGACAGCAGCGCCTGTCTATGGGAAGCTGCCGGCATATGTAAGATCACAAGGGGTTTTCTTTTCTCCTGCTCCCCCTCCCCCGCCGCGGCCGCACGGCCCGTAGCGGACTCAGCGCTCCGGGCCGTCAGAGCCGGCCGGCCGGCGGCTCCCTGCCGGGACCCCGCGGCGCGCAGCCCGCTCGCACCGGAGCCCTCCTCCCGCCGCCGCCAACCCTCACCCTCCTCACCTCCCCCTGCCTCTCGTCTCTCTCTCTCTCTCTTAATTCGTGGGAATCGCGCCTTTCTGAGGAACAAAAGCTGAATATGCAAGTTTTTAAGTAGCTACTGAAGGCTGACCAAACGTTCGTTAACAGCCGATCAATTGCATGAGTTACTGTGTTGTATCTTGAGGTGTTGTACGTGGTTCCCAGCAGAAGGAAGTTCTCATTTAGCACTATGGTGGAAAGTCGGATGAGTTTAAAACTAAAAAGGAGCTGGGGCTTGCAGTTCCTACCTCTGTTTTGTGTACCCGATGATTGATTTACATGGCTTTTATAACCTTTGGCAGGAGAGGTAACAGAATTCATTGGTGTCCTGTCTTGACAAGAGAAAGAAGTAACACACCGGCGTGCCGNAGGAGAGGTAACAGAATTCATTGGTGTCCTGTCTTGACAAGAGAAAGAAGTAACACACCCCAGTGCCCCCCCACCCTCCGGAGAAACAAGCTGGTACAGAAAGGNAAGTCCAGCTAGAAGTCAAACTGGCTTTAGAGGTAAATGGTAATGATGGTCAAGCTGTGCTTGCACCCATCCTGAGAGAAATTTGGAAGCTTGGTGAATATTTAAAAGCTTACCAAAATGTAGATACTGAGAAGACACAAGGCACAGCTCCTTGCCACAGCTTTATCAGTAGTACAAGGAAACCAGGGAGTGTGGTACTTAGGTTGGACTAGATGATTTCTAAACCCCTACCATTCCATGATCCTATGAAATGGTCTAGCAGTTGATAGGGCTGGGACAAAGGCTGGATTTGATCTTAAAGGTCTCTTTCAGCCAGAACAATTCTATGATTCTATAAGGAGGAAATAGAGTGGCACCTAAGGGAACTTCTCATGCAGCAAGCCTGGACATTTTATAAATGACTGCAAACAAGGGAAGGAGCACAATCCATCACCTTCAAACCTTGTCCCAGGTTTGAGAACAGATTTCACAGGACTAGTCCATATTGGGAAAAAAAATTAAAGAACAGTGTGCCTCTTTTGGGAAATAAGAGGAGGGGCACGAAGCCCAGCACCACAACAAATGCCTGGGCCCTTCACTGGCAGCACAGGTTTGGACCTTGTCATTACCACAAAATTGATTCTCAAAGAGCCAGACGTAACATATCTGGCTTCAACTGGAATCTAGGGACCATTATCCTCGGGAATGGTAGGTTTAGTTTTGGGACACTCCAGTATGTCCATACAAGAACCGAGAGTAATTCCCAGGGTAACTAATGCAGATCATCAGGGGAAGATAAAAGTGATGTTCTAGGCATAAAGGTTTCACATATTTTCACCGGCAGCAAAAATAGCTCAGCTTGTGATATTGCTGTACTGAGTACCCTGGGCAGCATTAGTTCAGAGGGGTAGCACTAGATTCAGTAATATGGGAGTTAAAGATGTTTTATGGGCCACTGCAATTCAGACAAATAAACCTATTTACTAAGACAGACTAGTTGTCTCTTTTCCGGGTTAAGTAAAGGTGGCCCGTCAACCTATGTCAATCTGGTTTAGTAGTCCAATTTGAACTACATATGACACATCATGAGGATCCTGCCCGAGATTCCCTGGCGCTACCGCCAGATTCTTGGCATTCACAGGCAGGTGGATTTATTAAGAAGGAATAAGGACATGTTAGGGTATATACAAAGTGTTTTACAAATACAGGGAGCATAACAAAAAACAAGGGCAGTGAACAATAACAAAAAAGATTATAATAAAGTTGTATAGGATAGTCCATTTCAGTTGTGTGTGTTATTTTGTCTCCTGGCCACGCTTGCACATATATGGATTATATCTACTAATGTAAAGAGCACTTTGTTTGACAAGCGTTTCGCAACCTTTTCGCGTCGGGATGTGGAGAGACCTAGGTCAGTAAGTAGTTTGAAGTTGCCTTAAAACCACTTGCCCCTAGACCCCAAAGGAAAACCTGAAAATTTAACCGATGTCACATTGGTCAGTTCTTTGATTTGATATTCCAAATGTTTATATTTGTTAATTTTTTCCTCAGCTGCCTCTTTAAGGGTAGCAGACTTATTTTCAAACCAAATTGTGACATCCACCACCTCTGCAATTTGATCTTTCACCAAAACCAAATCAGGTTTAAATAGTTCATTTTTGTTACCCCTAATCAGGGGTTCTTGGAAAACTAGCCAATTGCACCTTTTAGCTTCATCAATTAAGATTTCACAAATATAGTTGTTTCTTCTGATTCTGGCTTCTTGGACTGATGGGCAGAAGCCGATATTATGGGCAGTGGATTCAGTTTCAGAACTGCACTGCTGACATGTTTTGTTAGAGTTTTCTTGTCTACCCCTTGCAAGAAATTCTCTAGTGCAGTGGACATTTGCCCTGAGTTGTAGAGCGGTTATGATTTTCCTTTGAGGAACGCCTCTAGAGTGTAGAAGCCAACTATTGCTGATCTTATCTCCTTCAAAGTTGGTAATACCCCGGCATTGGGACTGCATTTTAATCCATTTTCTAAATTCTTGCTTCCTCCAATTACATGGTTTTGGGAAGTAGGCCTTTGGTGTGGGCTTTTCCCATTCCGTGCACCCTTCCAGATT
>WBNH01001749.1:30716-51664 GCA_013401255.1 Urocolius indicus | reverse complement strand
CTGGCTCTGGGTGCTGCTGGCTCCAGCCTCCCCGTGCTCAGGGTTAATCGTTAACAGGCCGAAGCGCTGAGTCGGTGGCTCCAGCAGCTTCAGTGTTGTGCAACTCCAGAGACAGAGAACTTGGAGGAGAGGCCAGTGCAGGGCTACTGAAATGATCAGGGGCTGGAACACGTGCGTGAGGAGGAAAGGCAGCGGGCCTGGTGCTGTTGAGCCTGGAGAAGAGAAGCCTGAGCTCAGGGGCACCTCAGCAACACTCACAAGTCCCTCAAGGATCAGGAGGATGGGGGGACACTTCTTCTCTGGTCTCCAGTGACAGGACAAGGGGAAACAGGCACAATAAAAGTTCTGTTGGAACATGAGCAAGTCCTTTGGTGCTGAGATGAGGGAGCCCTGGCCCAGGCTGCCCAGGGAGCATGTGGAGGCTCCTTCTCAGGAGGTTTCCAACCCCATCTAGACATGTTCCTGTGCCCCCTGAGCCAGGGGAACCTGCTGGAGCAGGAGCTGGGGCTGCAGCAGCTCTGCAGGGGGTATATATGGGGTGTCCTGCTGCATGGGGTTGCAGAACCCTGTCCCAGTGCCGGGTACCAGTGCCCCGTGCAACAGCCACCGGAGCCCTTCAGAGCGCAGCAGCTTGCGCCGGGCTCCTCCTCACTCCCTCTCGTGGGAAAGGTGCTGTGCAGCTTCCCCTTGCAGCTCCGAGCCCCATCCCCTTGCTCTCACACCTGCCTCGACCTTCCCGGCCACGACACGAGACTCCAAAGCCACGTTTTGCGACGGATTCTTTCATTTGCCGCGTAGTTTTTGAGCCTCCAGCCAGGGCTCCGGCACATTTTCCATCCCCTCCCCAAGCACTGGGTTGTTCTGTGGTTCGTGTCCCACAGGCAGTGATGGGGATTTCGGGCCAGCCCTGCATACGAGGCTTCTCCTGCTGCTGTTGCTGCAGGTTTTGGAGGTGCTTTGGCCATCCTCAGCTCAGTGAGAGCAGAAGCCTCCTCCAGCCCAGGTGCAGCCCAGCCTGTCTCTCCCTGTGGAAGATGCACAGTGGCAGCCAGGTCCCGACCCCAAGGGCAGTGCCAGCACTGTCCCAGCCCCTTGGGCAGCAGCTCTGGCCCTGCAAGGACACAGTGGGGCTGGAGCAGCCTAAATACAGCTCCCCAGGGATGTGGGTGGTGCAGGAGGGGCTCAGCCCTCAGAGCTGCAGTGGGGCTGATGCAGGGTGGGATGATGCAGGGGGGATGTGATGCAGTGGGGCTGATGCAGGAGGGGAAGCAGCTGGAGATGGCAGTGCAGGGCAGCTGGCAGCAGGAAGAGCTTGGCAGCATCAGCCCCAGCTGCCCCTTGGTATCGGGCCCTGATCTGCCAGGGGGGTGGGAGCTGCCTCCTCCGTCTCGAGCGGCTGCGGTTTGCTCTGCCGGGGCTGAGGAGCTGCTGCTCCCTGCTCCAGCCCCGCCGTGGCTTCTGCTCAGCGCCTCTTCAGCTGCTGTGATGTTGGGGTAAAGCTGCCAAAGGAAGGCACAGGGCTTCCTGCCTGCCTGCCACACGGCTCAGCACAGCATGGCTCGGCTCAGCACAGCACAGCACAGCAGCTCTGTTACCAACCAGAACACCGAGCCATGAGGTCAGGCAGCCCCCAGCCACACCAGTGCCAAGGCACAGTGGTGAAGGGGCCACCAGAACCCACCTCCCTGCAGGCTCAGCCCCTGGGGTCAAGGTCCCAAAGTGCTTGTGGGGAGCAGAGCAGGAAAGTCTTAACCCCTGTGTGCCAGGGCTCTGGGTGCACAGCCAGCTCCCCTGGGCATTTCTGGTAGCTGTTGATGCTGCAGCCTCCCAGGGGAGAAACTTGGAGGTGAGCAGGCAGCAAGTGCTGTGCAAACACTGCCCAGCTCTGGCCCTGACCCCACACAGAGCAGTTCAGGGCCCAGCCCCATTGCAGCAGCTCTTGGTGGCTGCACATCCCCATCCCCAAGGCACAAAGCCCTCGGCGCAGGGCGGCTGCAGCCTCTCACGGTTACACCGTGCCCAGAGCTGTTCTTCCCTTGCCAGGACCAGCACCAGAAGCAGGGGTTAGATCCAATAAACCCTTTTGGGCCTTTAATGGTGTTTGGGAGACATCTGCTCACAGAGGAGCCCTTGCCTGTGTGCAGTGGGAGCACAGCCTTGGCACAGGGGTGGCCCCTGCTGCCCCTCAGGGATGTGGGAGCAAAGCTGCTCGGGGCTTCCCAGGGGCTGGACAGGACCTTGCTGTCCCCCAGGCAGAGGGAGAAGGATGGAGCCCCCCACTCCTGGCATCACCCCACTGCTGAGGGGCCTGATCCCACAGCCCAGGGCCATGGGGATGACCCACAGCCCCACCACCACCTGCCCCACAGCACAACTGGCCCCAGTGCGCTTCCCACTGTGGTGGCAGCGCCAGCCCTGTCCCCTGCAAACCGTCCCTCTCAGGGCGTCCCAGCATGGACCTGCTGGCACTGGCTGTGCTGGAAGGGGACAGGGACACCCCCAGCGACACCCCCATATATACAGAAAGCGCTGGCAGGGACGTGGGCGAGGGGCTGGCGTGTGCCCATCCCCGCAGGGCTGAGCCCCATGGGAAGCCTGTCCTGGGGGGGACCCCCACCCCAATGGCCTCCAGCAGGGGTGGGAACCCCCTGTGAGGAGGAGGAGGGGGCTGCTAGAGGTTGGTGATGTAGAGCTCCAGCCCGTTGGCCGCCGTCCTGGCCGCCCCTCGCCGCGTTCCCCCTCCACAGACGTCACCCACGCTCTCGTACAGGTTCTCTGAGGCACGGGGCTGCCCCACCTGGGCTCTCTTTGCCGCCTTCTTCCAGCTCACATCCACAGCCTCGTAGTCTGGGTCAGGGCCACGGCCCTGAGCAGTCCAGGCTCTGTCACTGATGGACTCGTAGCAGGGGTCTGGGGGCCGGCAGCCAGCCGAGGCTCCCTCTTCCCTGCGGGGAGGTGCCCACCCGGCCCCCACCTCCTTTGAGGCCGATGCAGGGACCTGGGTTTTCTTCTTGGTGGCTTTGCAGACCGTCGAGTACATCTCTTCCAGCTGCAAAGGGAAGGTGGGGGTCTGGGGGCAACCTCTACCCACCACCACCTACCACCATGCCCACGCTCCCTCCCAGCCCCAGCTGCCCACGGTCCCCAGGGAAGGATCCTGGCACCAGATTCACCCTGGCACAAGCCAGGGAGCCTTCTGCAGGGCACAGACAGCAGCACTGTGAGCATCTCCTGCCCTGGGAGGGTCAGCACTGTGAGCATCTCCTGCCCTGGGAGGGTCAGCACTGTGAGCATCTCCTGCCCTGGGAGGGTCAGCACTGTGAGCATCTCCTGCCCTGGGAGGGTCAGCACTGTGAGCATCCCCTGGCCCGGGGGGGCTCAGCACGGTGGGCATCTCCTGCCCTGGGGGTCTCAGCACCGTGAGCATCTCCTGCCCTGGGGGGCTCAGCACTGTGAGCATCTCCTGCCCTGGGGGGCTCAGCCCCACCCTGCTCCCCCCAAATCTCCACAGGCAAGCATTGCATGCCCCCCTGTACCCCATGCAGCCAGTGCACCAGCCCCATGCCCCGTCCCTGCCACCCCCCAGAGCCCCAGAGCCGTACCTTCAGCCGAGGGGCCTCATCCTGCACCTCCACGGGCACCGTCCTCTTCACCTTCCGCACACAGGCGTAATCAGCCGCGCCGTGCCCAGCCCGGCCCGGGGGGCTCTGGGTGCCAGCGGGCACAGGGGGCACTGGGGCATCCTCCCCCCGCACGGCCACACACTCATAGACTGTGTCTGGCACCGGTTTCCGTGCAGGGGCAAAGAGCAGGTTGGAGTAGGTCTGGTCAGGGGCCGGGGAGGTGGTCGGGAGCTGGGGGCCGGGGATCTGGGGCAGCTCCCGATGCAGGAGGATGCTGAGGCTGGAGCTGTGCAGGGAGTCGGGGCTGGCTGCGGGTGCTGTGGGGCAGGGCAAGCCCAGGCTGGCCGGTCGCTGTGCTGCAGGGAGAGGAGACGGGGGGGACACTGGGGATGCAGCAAGAAGCAGCCCCTGCGCCGGGCTCGTGTCATGGCTGTGCGTGCTGGGACGCACGTGCCAGGCGGTGCAGGGACTTGCCAAGGGCCACCAGCCCCCCTGGGCTCCCCTGGCTCGACGGTTCACTCACTGTGAGCTCCGGCCTTCACCTGGTACAGCTCGTGCAGCCTCGTGTCCGACTTGCTGAGCGAGCGCAGCCGCGTTCGTCTGAGCAGGGACTGCGCCGGGGGCACACGCGGGCTCAGGCTGGTCCCTGGGAGCTGTGTGCCCAGAGCTCCCCGGGGCTCATCCTGGCCCCACAACACACTCACCTCATCCACCAGCTTCACCCCATCTGGAGGCACCTTCTTCTTCCTGCTCTTGCTGTGGGGAGAAGCGGGGCTGAGCCTGTGCCCCCTGACCTGCCCGTGACGGGCATCACCGTGTGCCCCTGGCTGGAGCAGCAGCAGCACTCCCCAAACCCAGTTCCCTGCTGCTTCACCAGCCACACAGCAGAGTCTGCACTGCCTCCTGCACCCCGCTGAGCCGTGCCAGGCAACCCTGGCATCACCCATCCCACTCACAGCTCAGCCCTCCCCAGGCTGCCAGCTCAGGACAGGCACAGGAGGTCCCCACCTGCAGCTCCCAAATGCCCCCGAGGGACTCCCTCCCCAGCCCCAGCCCCAGCCCCAGCCCTGGGAGGGCACTGGGGGGCTCGTACCGTCTGCAGGCAGCACACAGAGCACCCAGGTAGCCCAGGACAGCGAGCAGGGTCAGGGCAGCGCCGGCCGTCAAGAGCAGGGGCTGTGACAGCCCCTCGCTGCCAGCTGCAGCCATGGATGAGAAGCTGCTTCCAATGCTGCTGTGGGGCCGAGCTCTGGGGAGAAAGAACAGGAGTTGGGGTGCAGCTGGAGGCTTTGGGGCTCCCCATGGCCCTCACAGCCCCCAGGACTCACTGGGTACCTACAGTGCAGCCCCTGGGCAGAGGGGCTCTGCGGATGCTCTGCAGGGGGATGGGTGCTGAGGCTCCATGTTCTGGCTGCTGCTTTCTCCAGGGTGACCGTGACACCCCCACAGCTCTGCCCAGCCCGTGCAGACACCCCAAAACGGGGCTCTGCCATCCCCTGGAAGAACTGCAGGTTCTTGGTTCCTTTTAACCCCCTCCCAGTAGGACTCAAGCTGCCAAGCTGCCGCTGAGATGCTGAGAGAGAGATGCCCAGGGGGGCTTAAAACCCTCTGGAGACACCCCAGAAGTGCCAGTGTGCCTTCTGGGACCAACAGGACAGCAGCCTGGGCTGTGGGACAGGGGTGGCCCTGCTCACCAGTGCAGGTTGTGGGGTGGCCCAGGACAGGAGGGGCAAAGGGCTGACTCAGCTTCCCGGAAACAGGGTGAGCTTCAGCCTCACAGCAGCCTCTCCCTCCTTGCAGCCCCAGGCTTGGTGACACAGGCTGGGACACCCCCCTTCTGCACCCTCTGAAGTCTCACACACTCTCCCTCTGAGCCCTGTACCACCGGTGCCATGAGACAAGGCTGTGTGGTGAGCTGCTGGGGGGCTGAGCCCAGCCCTGCCAACCCCACCACCACGTTCCTGCTCTCATGGGAACCTGCAGGGTCCCAGCAGGACCCATCCTTGGGCTGGGGGCTGCAGCATCTCAGCCAAGCAGCAGCTCTGACCTTGCAGCTTCTTCCCCGTCACAGCCCGGGTCCTGCCCTGCTCTGAGCTGAACCATGAGAGCAGAAAACACCTTTTCAGCACTTTGCTCTGCCCAGAGGAGAAGCTGTGCCTAGCCCAAAGCTGTGCCTAGCCCAAAGCCAGGCTTTATTCACTGGGAAAGGTCTCCCCTGGCCAACCCCAGCAGCAGCGGGGCCGGAGCGCGCGGTGCAGAGGCGTGAAGGTGCCAGGGAGCCTCACACAACGAGCAGATGCCCCTCAGGACCCCACAGCTTTCCTTGGTGGGGTCCTGGTGACATCCCATCCCATCATCTGGCTGCTGCAGAATCCCACACCGTGAGCCCAGCCCTGGGCAGACTCCACTCCCCAAAACCTCCTCTGTGCTGCCAGGAATGTGTGTGCCAGCGGCTGGAAACGCCTGGGCTGAGGGCAAGCGAGGCAGAGGGCAGGAGCAGGGCAGGAGCAGGGCAAAGCAAGGCTGGAAGAAGCAGCATGAGTGAGGCAGATACCCCCAGGGCAGGTCAGGGTGGGCAGGGCAGAGCAGGACGGCTGCAGCGGTGCAGAGACCCCACAGCACATGCCAAGCGGCTCCTACTCACCCTCTTACATGTTGCCAAAGCGGGTGCCAGAGGTCAGAGCAGCTCCAGAGAGAAACCTCCCCCGAGCCCCAGCTGCCCCACAGCCAGCGGGAAGGGTTGTGCCCACCTCAGGTCCTACCTCGCTGCCCCCTCCCCTGCGTCCCGTGTCACACATCTCGGGCACAGCTTCACCCCAACCCCCAGCAGGTCTCTGCCCACTTGCAGCAGCTTTTTTTATCTGAGCACTTCCCACGCCTTTGGAAACTTCCCTGACTGGAGCAATAACCCCTCCAGAGCAATTACTGCAGCAGGTTGGGGTGGGGGGGGGGGGGAAGGGAGACAGAGAGGTTGTGGGGACTGACTGGGCTGGACAGACTGGCTCAGATCAGAGCTGGGAAGGGAAAGATCTTCCCTCTCCGACGACGTTTTAATTAACCACCGCTGCAGCCCTGTCTGAGCAGCGTTAATTACAGGGATCAGCTGCAGCACGGGCAGCGGCCTCAATGCTGGCTGAACCTGTTGAGAGCTCAGGAGAGCTGCAGCATCAGGGGCTGCAGGAGCTGCTGCGTTCAGGGCAGATCCGAGCGGGCTCTGGAGTTCACCAGAGACAGTTGCAACGAGGCTGAGGGCTGGGAGCTGGGAATCAGACGTGAGCTTCCAGAAGGCTGAGGCAGCTCATCCCACAGCAAGGGGGACCAGCCAGCCCTGGGCTTTTAAGATTGAAGGAAGAGAGAAGCTTCCTAAACCGAAACGATCACAGAGTTGTTGTTGTGACCTACTTTCTGTGGTGCAGGAGGTCGGTGGCTGCTCCTGGACGTCAGAGTTGTGACGCTGTCGAGTGCTGGGCAGCCCCTGTGAGGAGCCACATCTTGGGGCGACAGAATTGTCTCTGCCAAAGCTGCGAAGCTGAGAGGCATCACCAGCCCCTGAGCCAAGGCACTGAGGCAGGGCTGGGCGGGTTTGAGGGGCACAGCCTCAAACAGGCTTTTCTACAAGGCACCCCTGCTTTTCTTGCCAATACAGTTATTGATCTCACAGTCCTGGGGCTGTTCCCTGGGGCAGGAGACTCAGCAGCCAGCGTTTCATAACCCCAACAGTGGTTCTGGAGCCAGCAGCCTCCCGACAACCAAAGTTCCCCCCCCCCCCACCCCCAAGGAGGGAACAACTCCCTCCCCTGTGCCAAACCTGAGCACAGGGCTGGTTTGTTACTCCAGGACAGGGGAGAGGGGGGAGGTTGTGATTCCTACAAAGAGGCCCAAGTTTCTCAGCTTGAGCTTCATGAAAATGAGACTAAATTGGAGTGTCAAATGTAGTGCTGCTGCTGCTGCTGCTGCTGCTGCTGCCTGGGCCCTGATTCATCTCCCGGGTTGAAACCACAGCGCTGACGACAAGAAAAACTCTGTGAAACTACCGAAAGCCTGTTTGCAAAGAAACGAGGACAAACAGCGTGAGCTGATTGCCATCGGCTGCTGCAGGGAGCTGCAGCACAGGCAGCTCACGGTCCCCTGGGGAGCTGCACTGAAGAAAAAGCTCTCAAGAAGCAGAAGTAGAGCTCTTGCCTTTTTTTTTTTTGGCTTTCCAGTGATGAAAAGCGAAAGCCTCGGTAGCAGCTCGTGAACAGCACAGCAGCTTTGGGCTTTTCTCAATGTCTCCAAGTGCCAGGACAAGGGGTGATGGACAAGAGCTGGAACACAAACAGTTCCACTTCAAACACAAGGAGAAGCTCCTTTGGTGCTGAGGGGATGGAGCCCTGGCTCAAGCTGCCCAGGGAGGGTGTGGAGGCTCTTTCTCAGGAGGTTCCCAACCCCCCCTGGACACGTTCCTGTGTCCCCTGAGCCAGGGGAAGCTGCTTGAGCAGGGGCTGGGGCAGCTCTAAAGATCCCACCTCCACCACTCTGTGATCTGCCTTAGACTTGAGCTTCCAATTAGTAAATGTTAAGAGCATTTCAAACATGGGGCAGGAGATCTCAGCCCCTTCACTGGTGTTTCTGCACTCAGAGGGGGAGATTTCAGGGTTGGATTCTCCTGGGGGTGTTTCATTAGGAAAGGACCAACTGTATTTCTTAACAGCAAACCCTAAAGTCACCAGGTTTGGACAGGAGCTGCTCATCTGAGTGCTGGAAACACACCCACCTGGGCAGAGAAAAGCAGCTCTGAGCAGAAGCTGAGAGCTGTGGCAGAGCCCTGGCTGCTGCCAGACTCCCAACCACAGGATGGGCCTATGAAGGACACACGTTTTCCTGACCATCACCTGCCCACCATCACGTTTTTCTTGCCACAGCTCCAGCAGTTTTACACCATTTCAGGGTTACAGTCCAATGGCCACACTCTCTCAAGCCTCCTGGCTCTGCCATTCCACACACAAGCAAAAACCTCTGCTCCTCCTCACGAGACAACAGGAAATCTTTCTGTTGAGCAATAGCAATGCCCCACATCTACCTGAACAATTCCTTTGCCATGGAAGGAACCTGTTCCCACTCAAGCCTTGGATTCAAGCCATGGGACCCTGACAGCATTGCCAAGCCCAAGCATCTCTCTCCCTTTTGAAGCCCAGATGCTTCCTGAGGAGTATGGCAAGGCACACAGAGCTCACAGCTCTCCTGGAGCAGCAGCAGGGCACACAGAGCTCACAGCGCTCCTGAAGCAGCAGCAGGGCCCACAGAGCTCACAGCTCTCCTGGAGCAGCAGCAGGGCACACAGAGCTCACAGCGCTCCTGAAGCAGCAGCAGGGCCCACAGAGCTCACAGCTCTCCTGGAGCAGCAGCAGGGCACACAGAGCTCACAGCGCTCCTGAAGCAGCAGCAGGGCCCACAGAGCTCACAGCTCTCCTGGAGCAGCAGCAGGGCACACAGAGCTCACAGCGCTCCTGAAGCAGCAGCAGGGCCCACAGAGCTCACAGCTCTCCTGGAGCAGCAGCAGGGCACACAGAGCTCACAGCGCTCCTGAAGCAGCAGCAGGGCCCACAGAGCTCACAGCTCTCCTGGAGCAGCAGCAGGGCACACAGAGCTCACAGCGCTCCTGAAGCAGCAGCAGGGCCCACAGAGCTCACAGCTCTCCTGGAGCAGCAGCAGGGCACACAGAGCTCACAGCGCTCCTGAAGCAGCAGCAGGGCCCACAGAGCTCACAGCTCTCCTGGAGCAGCAGCAGGGCACACAGAGCTCACAGCGCTCCTGAAGCAGCAGCAGGGCCCACAGAGCTCACAGCTCTCCTGGAGCAGCAGCAGGGCACACAGAGCTCACAGCGCTCCTGAAGCAGCAGCAGGGCCCACAGAGCTCACAGCTCTCCTGGAGCAGCAGCAGGGCACACAGAGCTCACAGCGCTCCTGAAGCAGCAGCAGGGCCCACAGAGCTCACAGCTCTCCTGGAGCAGCAGCAGGGCACACAGAGCTCACAGCGCTCCTGAAGCAGCAGCAGGGCCCACAGAGCTCACAGCTCTCCTGGAGCAGCAGCAGGGCACACAGAGCTCACAGCGCTCCTGAAGCAGCAGCAGGGCCCACAGAGCTCACAGCTCTCCTGGAGCAGCAGCAGGGCACACAGAGCTCACAGCGCTCCTGAAGCAGCAGCAGGGCCCACAGAGCTCACAGCTCTCCTGGAGCAGCAGCAGGGCACACAGAGCTCACAGCGCTCCTGAAGCAGCAGCAGGGCCCACAGAGCTCACAGCTCTCCTGGAGCAGCAGCAGGGCACACAGAGCTCACAGCGCTCCTGAAGCAGCAGCAGGGCCCACAGAGCTCACAGCTCTCCTGGAGCAGCAGCAGGGCACACAGAGCTCACAGCGCTCCTGAAGCAGCAGCAGGGCCCACAGAGCTCACAGCTCTCCTGGAGCAGCAGCAGGGCACACAGAGCTCACAGCGCTCCTGAAGCAGCAGCAGGGCCCACAGAGCTCACAGCTCTCCTGGAGCAGCAGCAGGGCACACAGAGCTCACAGCGCTCCTGAAGCAGCAGCAGGGCCCACAGAGCTCACAGCTCTCCTGGAGCAGCAGCAGGGCACACAGAGCTCACAGCGCTCCTGAAGCAGCAGCAGGGCCCACAGAGCTCACAGCCCTCCTGAAGCAGAAGCTGGGTGGCGCCCAGACCTCACAGCTCCCCTGGAGCAGCAGCATGGTGTGGCGCAGAGCTCACGGTGTGGCACAGAGCTCACAGCCCACAAAGCTTAACCCAAACGCTTCCCCACAGCAGCCCTGGGAGTGGGAATCCTGCCTGGCCAGTCCAGAGAGCTGCAGCACCTCCACCACTGCTGCTGCTTCTACAGAGATGAGGGGTTTGAAGGTCTTTCCCCAGCCCTGGATTGAGCTGCACACACTCAGGTTTGCCATGCAAGAAAGAAGCAGCACTTACTTTGCAGGAACTCAGCAGGCAGCGAGCAGGAGGTGGGCACAGGCAGCCATGCTCCCTGCTGCCAGCCAGCCCGGGCAGCCTCGTCTTCCTCACGCTGCTTTTCCCTGATTTAGGGGCTCTCCACCAGTTCCACCATCTCCACCTGAGCTCTCCTGCTCCTCTTCAGCTCCTCCTGAGCAGGAGCAGGCAGCTGAGAGCAGGGCAGAGCTGGTTTCCTGGCTGTGCCCCTGGGGGAGGTTGGGCTCTCCCCGCCCCGGTAGCTCTGCAGCACCCTCTGCCACCCCCATCCTGGGGCTGTCTGCTCACAGAGCAACGTGGGGAAAGGGTGGCCCAAAGGGACAGGATCCTCACCCTGTGAGCAAACCATACCTCAAAGAAAAAGCAACTTTATTGACTGGGGATGGGAAGTGTCACAGGGGGGGAGGCAGCAGCCACTGAAAGGGCTCTGACAAGTGAGGCTGTGGCATCCCAAGGAGGGCTCAGAACAGGCTTTGGCTGGGACATGGGCTAACACAGCCAATGCCCAAAGAGATGATGATGTTAAATAGTCTTTAGAGCATAAAACCAGCTCCAGAAACTCCCCCTGCCCAGCTCAGCTCAGCTCAGCCAGACCCTGCCCAGCTCAGCCAGCACCCACAAGCACCTTGATCCTTGTGACCACTCCAACACCCCAGTGTGGGAAACAAGGAGCCATCTGTGAGGGGAGGGCACTGAGTGACCACTGCAGCCCCCTGAGCTGAGCCTGGCACCTGTACAACATGAATCAGGACAATGAGGAGGGTACAGACAACCTGGCCAGAACTAAGAGCTGCTGCAGTGCTTGGGGCAGCCCCTGACCCCTTCCACACCCCCAGCAGGACCCAAGTGCTTCCCAAGAGGCCACAGCTACCCTCCCGGGGTTCCTGAAGGCATCTGGGTTACTTTTGCTGCCACTCTGGTGTTCCCTGGGGCTGTGTGCAGCAGAGCTTGGAGCCCACACCATCACAACCACTCTGATGGTATCTCCTTCAACCTTACATCTGGCAGCCTGACCCTGCAAGCGTGTGCAGCCCTGCCCAGGCTTCACAGCTTTGGTGGTTTCCTTAGGAAGAGATAAAAGGAGAAAACCTTTTCATTAGAAGAATGATGTGCAGAATAAAAGGAAATCCATCTCTCACATGAAGATCCTCCAGACACTGGCATGGACCTGCAAACCATTCCTTTGCACAAAGAGAAGCAACTGCAACGCCCAAGTGCTGCCAGAAGCTGAGTCTGATGCAACCACAGGATGCAGCAAGAGGGGAGATGACACCCCTGGGTGTGCAGCCCCCCTGTCCTGCTCCTCAACCTCTGCTCTGTCTGCCTGCCCTGCCCTGGACTGAGGTTAAAGGGACCCGTCCTGGCTGGCTGCTTTGAACCCAGAGACACTCAAGTACTGATGGCAAAAGTCCCAGGGTTCTCCCTGTGGAGCTGCTCCTGGCTCAGAGGTCTGAGAATCCACTACCCTGCTCTCACTCCCCCCACCCCAGCTTTGGCACCTCCACTGCTGGAACTCAGCAGCCTCCCAGGACCACATCCATGAGTCTGGCTGCAGAACGTCCCAGGGATCCTCTTACAGTCAAAAGGGGTGAAATCTGATCCTTGAGGCCACTCCAAGCACCTCCAAACTGACAGTTTTCTCTCTGTTCATCACACGGAACTGCTCCTTCCCCCAGAACATGAGTTCTCTGATGAATCCCACAGCAGAACCCAGAAGGCAGGGAGCAGCTGAAGCAATCTGCCTCGTTGCCTCTGTTGCTCTCACCCAGCACAAGCCTTTGGCAGAAGGTGCTCAGGACCTTTCCTGCTTGGCACTTGGCTGCAAACAGAAGCCACAGCTCACAGCAGGATGTGGGGCTTTCAAAGCCAGAAATGTTATCCCTTGAGCAGCTCCAGGCTCTGGATGAAGCTGCTGCCCCAGTGATCACAGAGGGAAGGAGTGAGCAAGAGAACAGAGAATGGGATTTCTTGCAGCTGGTCCTTGCAGCAGGCTCAGGCTGGCTGAGTGCTTCCAGGGCTGGAGGGATCTGTGCTCCTCCTCCTCTCAGCAGAGCTCAGAAACACCCAGGTTTAGAAACTGCTGCTGCTCAGCCCAAGTTTTGAGGCTGAAGAGCCCGAGGAGCAGGATGGCTCACTCAGGCTCAGAGACCATGAGCCCTGAGGCTGGTAAAAAGGACACTGAGTGCTGTCCAACTCCTTCCTCGGAGACTAGAACTCAGTCATCTTCTTATGTGTGTCTGCTTGCTTCTGCTCCCGCTGCAGACTGGCTTCATGGGCCTGCAGCTGCCCCAGCTGCCTGTGAGCATTAGCCAGCTTCTCCTTCAGCTTCGCTGCAGCAACGCTGTGCCTGAAAGCAAAAAGCATCACGTCACATCATCCTGCAGGAGAAGATCAAAGGCTCATCCTCAGCCCCGGAGGGTTTGCCCTTTCCTGGGGGATAAGCACAAGTGACTGGCTGAAAGCCAGGAAGAACCTGGAAATACCTTCCTGCAGAGATGGGCACGAGGAGAGGACTTCCAGAACCTTCCCTCAGAGCTCCCCTTCTCCTCACAGCTTCAATTCCACCCCCAGACACATCTGCCAGTGTCCAAGCTGCTCTGAAGCACACGCTGCTCAGCCACCTCCTCCCCTTCCCCTTTGGGCTCATCCACATGTCCCACTTGTTCCTCCTCCACCTCATTTCAAGCCCACCCCTTCCCAGGAGCGCCAGGAACTCCCAGCTCATGCTGCAGTTCCAGGGAGGGTGTTTTCCCACCTGCCAGCGTGGCGTTCCAGGGCCTGCTGCAGGCTGCGGATGCCCCTCTGCGTCTGCTCGATCTGCTCCGTGGTCTGCAGGAGCTGCACGTTCAAAGCCTTCCTGGTGCTCTTGCTGGCGTGGTACAGCTCCTTGCTGCTCCTGGGTGGCAGTGGCAGCACTCCTGCAGCCTTGTCCCCACTGCCCTTCCCTCGTAGCTTCTCATTCAGGAAGTCAAAGACGTTGTGTGGGCGCCGGGGGCCGGCGCTGCCCTTGGCGCGGCATTTCCCACCCCGGCCCCGGCTCGGGGGCACCTTCCCCTGGCTCCTCCTCTGCAGCACCTCAGCACATTGATCCAGGGACTTCCCTCGAGGGAGCACCACAGCCTGCACTGGCTCCACTCGGCCCTGGCAGCTCTTCCCTAAACCTGAGGGGGAGACAGCAGTTAGTGCAAGTGAGGAATTGTGTGTGTCCCCCCGACTCCCTGTCACCTCCCACCATGAGCTGAGGTTGACAGGCACAAGCTTGGAACAAGCAAAGAGGCTTCTGAGCTACAAAAAGATAGAAGAAGCCTCCAAGTGAAGGGGAGCAGCAAAGGTTTCCCTTGAGGTGGAGGCAGAAGTTCCAACAGGAGCCTGGGAGGCCAAAAGACAAGGGCTGAGAAGGGCCAAGGCCACCTGTCAGGCCGGTCCCTGTGAAAGCAGCTTCAACCTCACAGCCTCAGCTTCTCAAGTCAGATTCTTCCTCAAACTGGTTTGGTTCCTGTGGGAGAACCAGAGACAACTGCAGGAGCAGACTGCCCTCCTCCAGCCCCCCAGGCTCAGCACCATTTGTGTAAGGAGAAGCCAGTTGAACAGGCTTTGAAGTCTGTGCTTAGAGCCAGGAGACGATTTAACACAGACATCAGAAGCTTCAGAGATCAGTTCCCTTCTGCCTAAAGCCTTTGAACATCTCATGCAACAGTTCTCATGGCTTTAATCATGAACCTGACCATGGTTCCAAATGCCTCTGCTTTCCTAGGGCTGGTGACTGGACTGATTTCTCCCTTCTTGCCTTCTGCCACTGCTCCGACTCACGACGCAGCTTCAGCCCCATCTAACAGCCCCTTCAGCCCTGAACGCTTCCAGCTTCATCCAACAACTTGTTTTCCATCACCAGGCTCCATCCAGGAGGCCAGGCTCTGCCCTCAGCAGGGATCACCTCTCCTCTTACCTTTGCCAAACTCGTAGCCCATCTGAAGGAGCAGCTTGGAGCCGATGCCACGGGTGTGAGCTTCCCAGCCAGCAAAGGAGGAGCTGCAGGCAGGAGCCCACTCCCCGTTCTCTGGGGCTCCTGATTCGATCACTGTGGCACACAAGAGAAGAATCAGTCAAACACAGGAACAAACCTTCATCCCCCCCGCCACAGCATGAAAAGCCCTCAGGAGGTGTGACCAGCCTGCAGTGGTTCAGCTGCTCCTGCAGCCCGGCTGAGCTCTCTTGCTGGCACCTTTCACAGCCAGCACACAGGGAGGCACTTCAGTGGGCTCTCCCTTAATTCACTGCACATCTCACCCCACTGTTCCGGGCAGAAATCACCCACAAGCTTGAACGTTTCCTTTGCTTCCTTCTGGGATGGTGACACACAGTGCCATGGACCATCAGAGTATCAATGGGCACAGTTTCAGTGTCAGCAGGATCCAAACATCTCTGTCAAGCTGCATTTAAAGAGCTCCAGGACCAGAGATCTGCCCCAAGAATGGAACTGTGGCACTGCCACAGGGACACTGCTGTCTGTGTAACCTCACAGATGTCACCTGGGCTCTCTCTGTGTCAGCTTTCAGCAGTAAAACAAGGCACCTGCACCCTCAGAGGGGCCCTGCAAGGACCAAACCCTCCCAGTCACTGAGGCCTCGTGACTCTGGTGTCACAGAGCTGAGGAAATCTCCCAGCTTGGAAGCTGACTCTGAAATATCACCCCCTCCTCTTTTATGTGGTAGAAGTTCCCATGGAAGCCCCCAGCCTTCATTAGCTCAGTCATTTGCAGTTGTAACAGAACAGTTAACAACTGGTGTCCTTTAGCAGCACGGCGAGAGATCAGCTGCTCCTCCATCAGAGGTGAGAGACTGCCAGGGAAAGCTCCAGGAGAGTAATCCAGTGAGTCCCTGAGAAAGGCAAAGCCAGAACCCCTTTGCTCAGCCTTTCCCCACTCTCTCACCTTTGGCATAACCAGAATCATCCACACTGTCTGCATCAGAGTCCTCAGACTGGGCCCTGTCCTCGGCCCGCAGCGGGGGGATGATGCTGTCTGCCTCCACAGCAGCCTCCTTCAGCAGCAGGGAATCAAACTTCACTGTGTAGTAGCCACTGTCCACATCTGCAGGGGGAAAACAAGGCAGAGCTGGAGGAAATCTCCCACCACACACCTAGCAGAAGGCTTTGCAAAGCAGAGCTGGCTCCAGTGGAAGCACACAGGGGAAGGGGAAGGCCTGAGGAACGTGGGCTGTGATGAGTTCTGGGTTCTCTTTGCGCTTCAGATTCTGTCTGGAGGGAGAGGGAGGAAGGAGAATGAAATGAAAAGCTACAGTGAAGCCAGGCAAAGACTCTTCCACAGGGGCTGTGGGGATGCTGTCAGGTTTATTTCTAAGCTAGCAAGAAAGATGGGCTGCTGAGAAATGTAATCAGAGGGAAGTTGGGCTGTGTCTCCTCTGAGCTAACAAAGAAAGATGGAACTAAAGGCCACTCTCCCAGGCCTGGGGCAGCCTGTTCCTGCAGCTGATGGGCAGGGCTTTGGTTTAAACAAGAGCAGATTGTTGCAGTTGCCTGATGCAGTTGGATTCCTGCAGCACCTGCCTCATCCCTCTCCCTGCACCTCTCAGCCATTTCCTCCCCACACTCTTGCTCTCTGTCTCTCTCCTGTTTCTCAGCCCATTCCCTTCCCAAACCTGGCAAAACTCACAGAGTTTGCTCAACATTTTGAGTTGAGGGCTGCAGCTGCCTGCTTTTACATCTTCATCTTGCACACAGACCCTTGGCAAAGCTCCACCAGAGTGGGGAGGGAGGAAGGGATCATCCAGCCCCTGTTCAAGCAGCTTCCCCTGGCTCAGGGGGCACAGGAATGTGTCCAGGGGGTGTTGGAAACCTCCCAAGCAGGAGCCTCCACACCCTCCCTGGGCAGCCTGGGCCAGGGCTCCCTCACCTCAGCACCAAGGGAACTTCTCCTCCTGTGCCAGGGGCACTGCCTGTGTGCCAGCCTGTGCCTGTTCCCAATTGGCCTGGCACTGGCCACCACAGAACAAAGACTTGACCCCCATCCTCTTGCCACCCTTTTAGGGAATGAAGGGCCCCTCTGAGCTTTGTCCCCTGCAGGCTGAGGAGCCCCAGGACTCACCAGTGATTCTGGCTGTGTACCAGATGCCATCACTGTGCTTGGCCAGGCAGGCTGAGCCCACCCCCAGCGTGCTCAGGTCGGGCTCCTGAAAGGGCTGAAGCTCCTCCACAGACACCACCTGACCATGGGAAAACCTGCCAGGGAAGGCAGAAGATGGATTATCTCTAGCCCACCGGAGCAGGGCTTCAATACAAACCCCCTCCCTTCCTCCCCTCCCTTCAGGGAAACACAAAGGAGCTGCCAGCAGGGACCAAGCTTCAGCCCTGAGTGTTGCAGCTCTCCCAGGGCTTGGCTCAGGAACACAAGTGTCTCATTTTCCATCCCAAACTCAGCATTTGGATCATGCACCCAGGATTGCAGCCCATCCCAGAGAGAGAGAAGCTCTCCCAGCTATTGCACAGCCAGTGAAAAAAAAGAGTCCCCAAGTGCTCTGGGGCTGAGGAGGATGAGGCACAGGCAGCTCTGCAGGGCAGGCTCCTGCTGACAGCACACCCAGCTCCCCCAGCCAGGGCTGGCTGCTCCAAACCTCAGTCAGGGAAGGGCTGAAACTCTCCAGAGGCAGTTCCAGCCTCTCCAGGCCGCTGGGATGTGTGGCAGTAGCACCAGGTAAGCTTTGGTGGTTCATGTGAACACGTACAGTGGGGTTACTGAGCCACTTGCTGGGTCACACACGAGCTCTGCAGCTCTCCCTGGGCTAAAGGGAGCAGCCAAACGTTCTGAGAGCAGAAGCACAAGGGGCCCTCTTGAGTGTGTCAACACTTCACTGGGTACAAAAGCCCAAGGTGACACTTCCAGAGGAGGTGTTTGGCCCTGCAGAAGGCCCTCAGTGCCAGGAAGGACACAAACCCTCTCCCAGCCCCTTTTCTTTACCGACAGTTCTCTTTGAATCTGCATTTGTCATCCAAGAAGAAGGGGCAGGGCTTCAGGGACTTGTGGGTGGGATAGAGATACAGCACCCTGACCCCTGCACTGCCATCTTCCAAGTCCTCTGTCCCCACAATCATGGCATTGTGGTACTCCAAGGTCCCCCACGAACTGTAGTAGGGGGCTTTAACCTTCATGCCACTCAGTTCCTCCTCCTCTCTCTCAGACTCCTCCTCCTCCTCCTCTTCAATGTACTTTGACTCATTTTTGTCAGCAGTTTCTTCCTCTCTGTCTGATGACCCCTCCTTGGCATTAGCTGAGGCCTTCTCCTCAGCCCCAAGCTCAGCAATGGCTTCCTTAAAGGCAGCATACTCCTCATCTTGGACAGAACTCTCTGCCTTGGTGTCCTGCTCCAGGAGACCTGCCGGGGAGGAGGAGGAAGAGGCATCTGTATCTAAAGTAGCCAGGAGTTTGCTCTTTTTAACAGACACCAGGCTGGATTCGGTCAGTTCTATCAGCTGCTTTAAGTCCCCTTGCAGCTGAATCAGGTCTGAATGTTGGGATGGGTCCAGGCCAGCCCCTAGAGCCAGCTCCACTTGCTGCAGCTGGGCGCTGTAGCTCTGAATGGCCGTTTCCAGACTCTCTTCATCCATCGTGGGCAGAAGAGCAGCGTGTTTAACTGCGTCCTCCCCGGGGGCTCCCAACGTGCTCCAAGAGTACGAGCAGCAACCCTTTGGATAACAAGCCCTCGGCCTCAGAAGCTCCCATGTAGCTCGTTGTCCCTCTTCTCCGCTCCGATGTCACCAGCCCGACGTTCCTGCAATGAAGAGGTGGCAAGAAGCTGTGAGAGAGGCTGAGGAGAGGCCCAAGGCCCAGGCCCTTCCCTGCCCCGTCGCAGTGGTTGCTCTAGCCCACTGCACCCACGTGCTCCCACCACCAGAGCCCTCAGCCACAGGGCTGTCAGGAACATCCCATCTGTCATGGTTTGACATGACAGCCTTTTCTGGTCAGGGGGAAGGGGCTGTAAAGATGGCGCCTGTAAGAAGTTGTTTGCAAGTCTCCCCAGCTCTGAGCCAGACCCACTGCTGAGGCTGAGCCAAATTAAACGCCTCCACCATCACTTTTTAAGAAGAAGCTGGAAGAGGAGGTTTCTTTCCTCCATCTTNCACCAAGGGAACTTCTCCTCCTGTGCCAGGGGCACTGCCTGTGTGCCAGCCTGTGCCTGTTCCCAATTGGCCTGGCACTGGCCACCACAGAACAAAGACTTGACCCCCATCCTCTTGCCACCCTTTTAGGGAATGAAGGGCCCCTCTGAGCTTTGTCCCCTGCAGGCTGAGGAGCCCCAGGACTCACCAGTGATTCTGGCTGTGTACCAGATGCCATCACTGTGCTTGGCCAGGCAGGCTGAGCCCACCCCCAGCGTGCTCAGGTCGGGCTCCTGAAAGGGCTGAAGCTCCTCCACAGACACCACCTGACCATGGGAAAACCTGCCAGGGAAGGCAGAAGATGGATTATCTCTAGCCCACCGGAGCAGGGCTTCAATACAAACCCCCTCCCTTCCTCCCCTCCCTTCAGGGAAACACAAAGGAGCTGCCAGCAGGGACCAAGCTTCAGCCCTGAGTGTTGCAGCTCTCCCAGGGCTTGGCTCAGGAACACAAGTGTCTCATTTTCCATCCCAAACTCAGCATTTGGATCATGCACCCAGGATTGCAGCCCATCCCAGAGAGAGAGAAGCTCTCCCAGCTATTGCACAGCCAGTGAAAAAAAAGAGTCCCCAAGTGCTCTGGGGCTGAGGAGGATGAGGCACAGGCAGCTCTGCAGGGCAGGCTCCTGCTGACAGCACACCCAGCTCCCCCAGCCAGGGCTGGCTGCTCCAAACCTCAGTCAGGGAAGGGCTGAAACTCTCCAGAGGCAGTTCCAGCCTCTCCAGGCCGCTGGGATGTGTGGCAGTAGCACCAGGTAAGCTTTGGTGGTTCATGTGAACACGTACAGTGGGGTTACTGAGCCACTTGCTGGGTCACACACGAGCTCTGCAGCTCTCCCTGGGCTAAAGGGAGCAGCCAAACGTTCTGAGAGCAGAAGCACAAGGGGCCCTCTTGAGTGTGTCAACACTTCACTGGGTACAAAAGCCCAAGGTGACACTTCCAGAGGAGGTGTTTGGCCCTGCAGAAGGCCCTCAGTGCCAGGAAGGACACAAACCCTCTCCCAGCCCCTTTTCTTTACCGACAGTTCTCTTTGAATCTGCATTTGTCATCCAAGAAGAAGGGGCAGGGCTTCAGGGACTTGTGGGTGGGATAGAGATACAGCACCCTGACCCCTGCACTGCCATCTTCCAAGTCCTCTGTCCCCACAATCATGGCATTGTGGTACTCCAAGGTCCCCCACGAACTGTAGTAGGGGGCTTTAACCTTCATGCCACTCAGTTCCTCCTCCTCTCTCTCAGACTCCTCCTCCTCCTCCTCTTCAATGTACTTTGACTCATTTTTGTCAGCAGTTTCTTCCTCTCTGTCTGATGACCCCTCCTTGGCATTAGCTGAGGCCTTCTCCTCAGCCCCAAGCTCAGCAATGGCTTCCTTAAAGGCAGCATACTCCTCATCTTGGACAGAACTCTCTGCCTTGGTGTCCTGCTCCAGGAGACCTGCCGGGGAGGAGGAGGAAGAGGCATCTGTATCTAAAGTAGCCAGGAGTTTGCTCTTTTTAACAGACACCAGGCTGGATTCGGTCAGTTCTATCAGCTGCTTTAAGTCCCCTTGCAGCTGAATCAGGTCTGAATGTTGGGATGGGTCCAGGCCAGCCCCTAGAGCCAGCTCCACTTGCTGCAGCTGGGCGCTGTAGCTCTGAATGGCCGTTTCCAGACTCTCTTCATCCATCGTGGGCAGAAGAGCAGCGTGTTTAACTGCGTCCTCCCCGGGGGCTCCCAACGTGCTCCAAGAGTACGAGCAGCAACCCTTTGGATAACAAGCCCTCGGCCTCAGAAGCTCCCATGTAGCTCGTTGTCCCTCTTCTTCGCTCGGATGTCACCAGCCCGACGTTCCTGCAATGAAGAGGCAACGAGAAGCCGTGAGAGAGGCTGAGGAGAGGCCCAAGGCCCAGGCCCTTCCCTGCCCCGTCGCAGTGGTTGCTCTAGCCCACTGCACCCACGTGCTCCCACCACCAGAGCCCTCAGCCACAGGGCTGTCAGGAACATCCCATCTGTCATGGTTTGACATGACAGCCTTTTCTGGTCAGGGGGAAGGGGCTGTAAAGATGGCGCCTGTAAGAAGTTGTTTGCAAGTCTCCCCAGCTCTGAGCCAGACCCACTGCTGAGGCTGAGCCAAATTAAACGCCTCCATCATCACTTTTTAAGAAGAAGCTGGAAGAGGAGGTTTCTTTCCTCCATCTT
>WBNH01001749.1:459-29828 GCA_013401255.1 Urocolius indicus | reverse complement strand
CAGCCTCGGCCTCGGCCGCCCCACTCACCCCTCAGCGCCGCCCTCCCCTGCCGCGCCGCCGCCATGACACCCCGGCAACTTCCGGCCTCACCAGCAACTTCCGGCTTCTGCGCCTCGTAACCGCCTCTGGGCTGCGCTTGCGCGCTCGGGCTCTCCCCCACACCCTACTTCTTTGTGGCGCGGAGCATGCTGGGAGTTGCAGTCCCCCTTGCCCTCTCTACCTCCCCTCCCGCTGACCGCCGGGACTACATTTCCCAGAGTGCCGCGCCGCCGCCATGACACCCCCGACAACTTCCGGCCTCACCCCAGTCCACCATCAACTTCCGGCTTTGCCCCGCGTAACCGCCTCTCGGCTGCGCTTGCGCACTCAGGCTCTCCCAGCGTGGCGCGGAGCATGCTGGGAGTTGCAGTCCTCCTTGCCCTCTCTCCCTCCCCTCTCCCTCACCGCCAGGACTACATTTCCCAGAGTGCCTCGCGCGCGCGCCATGGCGGCCGCGGCCGGGGCGGCCGGGCAGTGCTGAGCCGCGCGGCGGGACGTGGCTCCGGTAGCTGGTGAGGGGCTGCGCGCTGTGGGGTTGCTGCCCCCTCCGCAGGCCGCGCTCGGGGGACGGGGGAGGGCAGCGGCGGGGTCCCGCAGGGCTCGGCTGGGCCTGGGGTGGGCCTGCGCGGTGCCCCCTGAGGAGCCCATGGCGCTGCGGGGCCGTTCGGCTGCTCCTCGCTCGCGGGGCCCGGCAGGGAGCCGGCGGCTGTCCCGGGGCTCAGGGCAGCGGGGACGGTGATCAGTGACGCTTGGGATCGGTTGCTGTCTCGGGGAAGGGGGTTTGTCCTTAGGCAGAGGCCTCGGTGCTGTCCCAGAGGTGGCCAAAGGGGCCTCCCTGGCTCGGCCGGGCCCGGGGAGGAGAAGCTAACCCGGTATGCAGGGAATTCATTCGGGTTCTGGGTTCTCTTTGTGCTTCAGATTCTGTCTGGAGGGAGGGAGGGGGGAGGAGGATGACATGAAAAGCTACAGTGAAGCCAGGCAAAGCCACTTCCACAGGAGCTGTGGGGATGCTGTCAGGTTTATTTCTAAGCTAGCAAGAAAGATGGGCTGCTGAGAAATGTAATCAGAGGGAAGTTGGGCTGTGTCTCCTCTGAGCTAATAAAGAAAGATGGAGAGTGAAGGCCAGCCTCCCAGGCCTGGGGCAGCCTGTTCCTGCAGCTGATGGGCAGGGCTTTGGTTTAAACAAGAGCAGATTGTTGCAGTTGCTAAGACACACAGAACCTCACTATGGCCAAATTCATTTGCCTTGGGAACAGAAGGGAGGTTTCCCATAGCAAAAGAGGCAAAAAAGTCTTCATTCAGTTCTCTGAAGTATGAAAGGTTTCAAACAAAACCACAACACTACAGAGCTTTTAAAGAAATGAAGACTGGAACAACACAGCTTCTCGGCTGAATTCAGTCTAAACTGATGTAACATCCATCCTTCAGGACTGGAAGAGAGGTGACACTGCAACTTGTGACAAACTTAACTACAGTGATACAAGTGTTGTTTCTCTATTAAGCTTAACAGATTAAAATTCAGCCATTTAAGTCTGATTGACCAACCTGTTATAAAGACTTGCAACCTTGCACCCTCTACAAGAGCGAGACTCAAACCTAATAAAGGTTTTCCATAGCAAGGGGGAAGGAAAATGTAAACTATCAGATTCACCCCGAGGTTTCCCTGTCCTCACGCTGACTGCCCCAGCCTGATCAATCCCTTCCTTCTGATCTGCAGCACTTGGGGTTTTTTCTCCCCCTTTAGGTAACGTTATTTGACTTCAAAGTGACTTTTCCTTCACTGCACCCATGCTCAAGGGCAGTTGCTTCACCAAGTCTTTGCCTCGAGGTTCCTTTAGTCCTTGTTTTAAACAGAAGAGGTGTTGCAGTGCTGTGTGAGTCAGCCGTGGCACTTGGTAGCAAAAACAACCCCTGTGGGTTTCTGTGGATGTTGGTGTCGCTCAGTCTGGTGCTGAGACGTGTGCTTGGGGCTTGGTGACTGAGCTCTCGTTGTAAGAGGGCAAAGTACTTGTGTAGGGGCTGCTCTAACAGAAGGTTGTTGCTGGATAAGGCTTAAATGAAGATAAGTAGTGGGGTTTATGACCCTTTAAGGTCCACTGCACACAGTTCAGCTGTTAAAGATCCCGTGATCCCATTATATGGATGGAGAACAAGGAGGAAGAGGTGGCCCCGTGTTGCTTAAAACAGATGCTCTGTGTGTTTCTGGGACTCACTTGTACCCTTTTTGCATATGACTCTCTTTGAATCTTTGGTTTGTCCTGGGATTGCCTAAATCCTGGAGTTACTGAGAGAAAGAATCAAGTCATTTCTTTCTCTGGTGTCACACGTGGTGGAGTGAGAGACTTGTAGCAATGATTCCTTGGTTAAGGATTTCCTGGTGCCTGTTGCAGGAGCAGGATGTACACTCTGCTGTCCGGGCTCTATAAGTACATGTTCCAGAGGGATGAATACTGCATCTTGATCCTTGGGTTGGACAATGCTGGTAAAACTGTAAGTGCTGTTTCATTCCCAACTGTGTGGAGGGCATATGTGATTCCAAACATCCTCCAGCTAGAAAGTTTCCCACAGATGGGGTTACTGTTTCCTCAGCTGTGTTGAGGTGTTGTAGGGATGTCACAACAAAGAGTTTTCCCCCCTCTTATTTAAATGTAGCATAAGCTCTCAGGGATGTGGGTGAAGCTTTGGTGAAGCTTTGGTAATCCCATAATCACCTGTGATCCCTTCTTGCCTTGCTCAGACAGGGAACAAGAAGAGCAGTTTGTTCCAAGGTCTGAGGTTAGACAGGGCACTATCTGTTGGAGCAGAAAGGAAAAGGCAGCTCTGGGTTAGGATTCTCCCAGTCAGTAAAAGTACTTGAGAGGAAATACTTCTTTCTTGTTCCTTTTCAGACCTTCCTTGAACAAACTAAAACTCGATTTAACAAGAACTACAAAGGGATGAGTTTATCCAAAATCACAACCACTGTGGGCTTAAACAGTAAGTCAATGTGTCTGGAGTTTTGTCAGCTTCCCTGCAGGGCCAGACAACCAGCTGGTTCATGGTTGGGCAGAAGTGTTCCTGGAAGTAGAGATGGCATCTCCCAGCTCCCTGTGTCTCTTTGTAAGAGAATAAAACAGGCTTTCTGAGCATATAGAGGGAGAAAAAAAACTCCTGGAGTCTGAAACGACCACCTAGTTCAGTGCTCTAGCTCAGAGGTTAGGCTGGATTTCCCTGCAGTTGGTTTGATTCTGGTGCTTTTTGCACTGACACAGCTCTGTCTGGTATTATCACAGGATGATGAGGGTTGGAAGGGACTTTCAGAGCTCATCCAGTCCAACCCCCTGCCAGAGCAGGTCCCACCTAGATCAGGTCACACAGGAACATGCCCAGGCGGCTGTTGAAGCTCTCCAGAGCAGGAGCCTCCACACTCTGTTGTTGAAAGCAGCCTGTGTGTGTGTGATCAGTTCCTCCAGAAGGCTGTTGTACCCCAGATTAGGGGGATGCAGGTGTTGGTGCTTTGGAGAAGACCTTTTGGTTTCTCACTGGTTTGTCCTTTTCTTCTTCCCCTGCAGTTGGTACAATTGACGTTGGCAAAGCTCGGCTCATGTTCTGGGATCTCGGTGGACAGGAGGAACTCCAGTCTCTCTGGGACAAGGTTGGGGGTTTATTTGTCTTTCAGGACTGTTTTTTACCTCTTTTAGAATGGAAGCAGTATGATCAATAGTCACCCAGGCTTGTTGGTAACCCTGGTGTTTAGTATCAACACTTCTCCAGAGATTCAGCTTGACTTGGGTAAGAGTAACAAGAATCACGCTTCATGTTTGCATTAGTGGTTCCAGGCAGCAGTTACCAGCTGTATGTGAGGGCTGGACCAGTAGATAGGAGCTTTTTGGAGACAGATGAGCTCTTTTACCTGTTGTGTTCTGTAGGCCTGTGACTAGAGCAGGCAGCAGTGGTGTGTGCCACCGTTCTCTCCAGACGTGTGCTGTGGGATCAGCTGACTCCAACTGTTTGATCCCTTCCATGTGTATCAGAATTTTACCAAATCAAACAAAAAACACATCAGGAAGAAGAATAAAAAAAAAAAAATCAGGAAGAGGAACAAATGTTCCCAGCAGACAGATACACCAGTCTCTGTGTTATCCTTGCAGTACTATGCTGAGTCCCATGGGGTGATCTATGTTATTGACTCCACTGATGAGGAGAGGCTCTCGGAATCCAAAAGAGCTTTTGGTGAGTACATTGTCTTTTTCCCTGGGCTGGGATCTCGTGATGCATGGTGACACAGTTCTTTCTGGAACACAAGAAGTTCTATTTAAACATAAGGATAAACTATTTGACTGTTGAGGTGAGGGAGCCCTGACCCAGGCTGCCCAGGGAGGGTGTGGAGGCTCCTGCTCTGGAGGGCTTCAGAACCCATGTGGACACGTTCCTGTGTGACCTGATCTAGGTGGGAGCTGCTTTAGCAGGGGAATTGGACTGGATGAGCTCTAAAAGTCCCTTCCAACCCCACCATTCTGTGATTCTATGATGTCTGTTCCTATGACCTTGAAGTAAGCTGTGTGGCCTGTTGGTGACACAGCTCTAATGCTGTTGCCCTTATTGCTGAAGTCTGCCTTGTCTGCAACACAGGACATTCTTTTGTTGCCCCTAATGCCCTTGACTCTCTGTTTGTGCTTATGCTAATGACTTTTGCACATTTTTGTTCCTTATTCTATATTCATCACCTCATTAACTCTCAGTAACGTGTTTGATGATCAAAATGAAGTTTGGAGTTGGAGCTGGAAAAAAAGACTTCTGTGAATAAAAGAGACTGGAAAGATTGTATCGAATGAAACCTGTGCAGGAAACAGCCTCTTGCTTCATGACTGTGTGCAGATAGTCTGTATCAAGCTTCATCTTCCAGATCTGGCTAAACCTCTGCTTTGTTTCTGTGCTTTATAGAGAAGATGATTACCAGTGAAGCTCTGGAAGGGGTTCCCATTCTGGTGTTAGCTAACAAGCAAGATGTAGAGGTAAGATGACTGCAGCATTACTTCTTAAGTGAGCAAATAAGCCCTGGAAAGGTGAGCTCTGGAGGCACGTTACATTTGTTTCACTTTCCTGGACTGATCTCGTGTTGATTTCCCACTGCTGGAAAGAATTGTTTTGAATTTAGTGTTAATTTTTCCCTTTCTCCTCCATTTATACCACTGGAAAAGGGCATAAAGAGCTTCACTACAGACACACATCCCAGCTGTTGGAGTCTTTATGTAAACCAGAACAGGCCACATAGCTATGGTTGGTCTGTCTTGTACCATCACTTAGTATCTCATGAATAAGAAGGATAAAACAATGTTCAGTGCCCTTTGTTTATACTGCTCTGCTGTTACCTGCAAAGAACACAACAAATGGATGTGAAACAACATCACCCTTTTCCCATCAGCATATCAAATCTGTTCAATGAGACGTTGTTTGTCCTGGAGCATTCCATCAGTGACAGCAGGGAATGGTGAGGAATGCTGCTGCTTGATGGCTGTGATGGGAATTCTTTCTAGCACATCCAGAACTGCAACCCCCTTGGTTTGGGTTTGACAAGTTAGTGGGCGCTACAGTGTGACTTTTGAGATATCTCATCCAGGGCAGTCCCCATCCCCTTCACCACGGATCAAAGGGAAGAGAGTTCCTGCAGTGTCCGTGGGATTTGCCGTGTTTTCCCCCTCTCTGCGTGCTGTACCTGGATTCCAGTGCTGCGCTTCGAGCGATCCGTCTCTAGATGGAGCCAGAGGCGTTCAGTAGTGCCCGCTCTGGCAGCTGGGCTCAGTTTCGGTTCCCAACTATGCAAATACTTCCCGGCTTCTTCCTCTGGACTTTACACCTCTCTCGGTCAGCACACTTGTGGGAAATGCTCAAGGCTTCTACAGAAATCACTTTGGTTTTAAAGGGGGATTTGGCCACCCTTCATGTGTACAGAGATTTTGTGGAAGAATCATCCCATTATCTAGTCACAGAAATGAAAGCAGTGTGGTTCTGCTTCAAGGGCAGAGCGAGGCTGAGACAGAACTCCTGGTGTGTGGGTTTGGCGTTGCTGTTGTCTCTGGTATCTGGGGAAAATGACTGTCATTTCTGGATGGAAACCAGAATATTCACACTCATATTTCCATTCAGCACTCCGGGGAGCTTTTGAGAGTTAAACTGCATGCAGTGACCTGGAAAGCTCTTGCAGTTTTCCTTATGGATATGTTTATTTGGCTAAGGGGCATACTGCAGACACCAGCTCTTCTGGCACCTTGGCCAAGGTTAAAGCAAACTGAGCAAGGGGACTTCTTTACACAACCAGAAAGCTGTTTGGAACAGGTTCTCAAGATAAAACACTGGCTGACTCCTTGTTCCTTCTGGAGGGTCCAAGGGGAGCCCCACAGATGCAGTCATAGAACTCTGACAAGAGATTAGCAAAGCTAATCTGGAGGTAAACTTGTTCTGAAGAATACCTACATTCTATATTTAGAGGTTTTCTCCTGGAGCAGGGTCTTGGGAATGGACACAGAGCAAAGAGCCATCAGTGCTGGAAACAAAACATTAAAGGGACTGTAGCTTATCTCTCAGTCATTATTCAGGTTCACTTAAACAATGTCTAGAAAATGAAGAGCCTTGTTTCTCTTCCACTGAATGTGGCAGACGTGAAGACCTCTAGAAGATAATTCAGCATTAGGGGATTATAATTGGTAGAGATTTTTCTCCTCTTGAGAGTCTCCAGCTGATTAACTGTAGCTGGAGAATTCTCACCCACATTCCTCTGTCATTACCATGGATCATAGTGAGGATTTGAAGTGGTACCTTAACCTTACTGGTACGTGTGGATGAAAAAGAATTGACCACAATTACATTTTTAATGACCTCCAGAGGACTTTGAGGTGAAAAAGATCAGAAACAGGACATCTGGTCTGGATTATTTCATTTTTCCTTTAGTTTACATTCCTTCCAGGAAGCTGCAGATGTTCTGACTCAGCCCCTGGAACTACATCAGGTGTTTGGATTGTTTTGCCCTGAGTCCTTGGACAAAAGAATTCTGCTGTGAATAGGCACCACTCCCCAAGGTAGATGGCATCCACTCAGCACACTCAGGCATGAGTGGTGTTTGACTGAATCAGGAGGTGAAATACACTCATGGGGCTGCAAAACACTCCTTCTAATATCATGACAAACTCTGTCTGATTAGTTCTTGTGCCAGGGAAATGCTCTGTGTTTAGCAGGGGCTTCAAAGCTGGAGCCTTTTGTAATGAATTAAACTGGGTCAAACGTGTGTTGGGGGGGGGGGAGTGTTTGTTTTTTGAAGGAGCAACTGCTTTGTAGGGGAGTTAAAGGTCTGACAGGTAACTCACATGGACTCCCTTGCAAGTCAGAATGCCTCTTCTGAAAATACTGAGCAGTTTGGCTTTACCTGCTGTTTACTGCAGAAAAAGCTGGTAAATAAGAATTCCTATTGACCATTTCGATGTGGATGCAGCTGCTCCAAAGGTTTGTCAAAGCTCTGTCTGAGCTGTGCCAAGAACTCTTAAACCTTGAGGATAAACCAGCTCATTGTGGAACACTACTGAAAACCCTGGAAGCACTGAGCTGCAGAAGTAGCCCTTTGGGAGGAAGTGTTGCCTTCCTCATCTTCAGTTAGATTTGGGAAGTGTAATTTGACATTTCCAGAAGGTTTCAAAAGCCTCCTGGTGCTTCTGGAAAAAAAGAGGAGTCGTGGTGAGCAGCAGCATCTGTTTGAAGGGTCTGTGTTACCTGTTTTCCACTCAGTTGTTAGGAAACAGGCTTCCTTCCTCTGCAGGGGTTACCACAGCTTCCCTGTGGAATGGCTTTGGATGTAAACACACTGAAGTTTTCTTTACAATAAGCTTTAACATGATAGCATGGGTTGGTGAGAGTTTTTATTGCATGGTTTTACTTGGACTATCACCTTCTTGATGTTCCATTCCCTGATGGATGCTGTGGGAGATAGCTGAAGAGCCTGGTACATCATGTTTTATCCTGATAGGAAGCCCAGCAGCAGCATTGTCTTTCCTGCAGGGCATTTGGCAAACAAATAAAGACTCTGTAATGCAACATTGGTACCTGAAAGAGCTTTTCTGCAAGTGCCTTCAGAAAGGGAGCCTTGCTACTTGAGAGGTTTCTAGGTGTACCATTCCTGAGCCTTAGTTTGGGTAATGCTGCTCTGAATTTGGATGTGCAGGCCGGTCAGTCCTTGGCTAGGCTGAAGAACCTTCATGAAAAGATGGTTGAACGGTCCATTCTTTTGGGGAAACGGGAGTTAAAAATGCGATTCCTCAAGTGATGTGAGGTTTCCTGTGAAGTGCATGGGGGAGAAGAGAACATCACTGCAGAAAGGTCAGCTGGGGATGTGATTGTTGTAACGGTACACTGCATGGGAGCACCAGTCCAGCTTCCCTAGTCTGCTACTGGTTTGTGTGATTTCAGTTGAGAAACAAAACACATCTGTAAACAACCGAAGTGTACTGAGGGAGGTGGGAAAAGAGAGGAACTTGGAAGCCACAGATGACATTTTGTCCCAAGCACGAGAAGCTCAGATGCTCCTGTTTAGAGTGATGGCTAATGTGCCTCATCCTCTGCTGGGGTTCAGGGTTTCCCCTTGACCACTAACCAAGGCCTCTCTGAACTGAGGAGTCAGGGGTGTTATCCCTTTGGTTGTGTTACTGTGCTTTAGAGCAGGTGTGATGCAGTGACATCCTGCTGTGGACAACGTGCAGAGTCTCCTGGGGAGCACAAACTCTTCCTGCTGCAGATCTGTCTGGAGAGCAATGCTGGGCAGCTTGTGGAAGTCAGGACAGGCCACAATCAGAGCAGAGGGCGACAAGGGGAAGTGATGATAATGGGATTGAGCTGAAAGGGAAGACAGCTACAGCTGCACTGGAGAGAGTGGGCATCTCAAAGGCCTCAAAAGTGGGCAGGTGATGGAGAGGGGTCCCCTGTGCCACTGTGTGCAGGTGCCCTGCTCTTCTGGTGGGTCTGGGGATGTCCATGGCCCCGTTGCTGTGGACAGGCCTGTGCAAGCAGAAATAAAGGACTGTGTGACTGTGCTCTGGGTTGTTATTTCCTACCATGAACACCACCTCTCAGTTTCATTTTGTAAAAGGACATTGTCAGTGAGAAAAGGAGGAATTGTTACAGTGGGGTGTTAAACTGTGGTAGCTTACAGGACTGAGGAACATTCACACAGTTTCAGCTGCCTTGGGATTGAACCCTCCTCTTGCCAAGTCTCAGTAACTGAAAGAAAGAACTAAAAGGAATGACATGAAAAATAGCTCAAGAGGCAGCTTTTCTTCCCTCCTAGTTGTTGGGTGACTGACTTGGCCAGAGCTTTGGCTTAACTCAAGAGGCAGTTGGACCTAGAGAATGTTTGGTTGGTAGTAATCTCTTGCCCATCTTCCAGGCCTAATGGTATGAATTCCAACTCCCACCTCCAGTCTGACTACCTGTAAAGTTAGTCTTTGATTTGATGTTTTGCCCCTTTCTCCTGGGGCTGACAGCTTCATGAACTGCAGGAATCCTGAAGGAGTTTGTTAGGGCTTTGGTGCAATGAAGTGAGTGACATTTCTGGATACACTTTCCAGGTCATTGATTGAAACTGCAAGCTTGCAACGCAGCTTAGGTCATAAGAAAGTACAGTCATCAACAGTTGCACAACCCATGGATTCTAAGTCCCTTTGCAGTGGAAAATCACAAGTTGGGATTCAAGGGCACTGGGTGAACTGAGTGTCATTAAATTCCTCTCAAACCATTTCTTAGGAACTCTTCTTATTTATAAGCACTGAAACCTGTTTGTTTGTCACATGATTAACCCCCCAGTAGCTTCCTGTGGTTTCATTGCTCCAGAACCAGTGTTTTGTGAAAAGGGATAACTGGGATCCCTCATTTCCATCTTCCTGCCAAGTCAAGGCCCAGACTTGTAGAAGACTGAATTCCTCTTTGTAGGTAGTGTGCTCTGTCTGTGCTTTCTGAGTGTCCACTTGGACTGATCCTCAAGACTCACAAGGCTCTGATTTGGCATTTGATTAAACACTTGCCCCAGACATATGTTTGAGCCTCAGTCCAAAATGGCTTTGCAGAGTGAGGAAGAAAACTGGGCTCAGGGCCAGCTAAAGATGGCTTGTCTAAGCCTTCTGAGGAAAAGGTGAGCAACCAGATCAGCAAAGGATTCAAAGGCTGATGGGTTTTCTTGTACCTGATTGCTGTGTTGAGGGAGGAAGGTGCAAGCCTAGACTTTAATAGGGCAGGTTTGCTTTTGTGGTGTTTGTAAGTGTAAGGGTACAATGTGTGTGGTAATGCTGTGATTTCTGTCAGGCAGGCAGCACTTCCTTGTGATGAAAGGATCTGTTCTTTGATCTGGAAGGGAGGGAAGTGACTTTGCTGGGGTAGTGGCTGAGGAGGGTTAACCTGGCAGCTTTGGGCCATCCTGACTGAAGCACAGGCACGTGATGGGATTCATTCTGGGAGGAAAGTCACCATCTCTTGCAGCATAGAAAACAAGCTCTGCTTTGGTCTCTCTTGCAGACCTGCCTGTCGATCCCTGACATCAAGACAGCGTTCAGTGACTGCATTAACAAAATTGGGAAGAGAGACTGCCTGACACAGGCCTGCTCTGCTCTCACAGGGTAAGTGTGGGCATGGGGGTGAGCACACAGGCAGGGCAGTGCTGGAGGAGTTGTTTAGCCCTGGGAGGGAGCTTTTTGTGCTTCAGCTTCTTTCCATCACCCCTTGTCCTGTCACTGGATACAACAGAAATCAGTGCTGCCCCAACCTCCTGACACCCACCAGTTAGATACTTGTCAGTGTTAATGAGCTCCCCCCTCAGTCTCCTCCAGACTGAACAGCCCCAAGTGCCACAGCCTTTCCTCAGAAGGAAGATGCTCCATTCCCCTGACCAGCTACTGCAAAGAACAAGAAAAGCTTCTTAAACCATGATAAAAATATATCCTTGTTTCCATTGTGAGGAATCAAATGCCACTAAGCAGCTGAAAGCCCACAGGATCATGACCAGTGGTTAAGCAGTGACTGGAAGAGAAGTGGTAGATGACAGTGGGATGAACTGGAACCTTTTCAGTGGTTGTGGCTGCTGGAGTGTTGATCTCTGTGGAATTTCCTTTCAAAATTGCAGTCTGAGTTTGCACTCAAAGAAAAACAACAACTACATGGTGGAGGTCCTGGCTGGGAAGCTGTGTTCGAGCAGTGAGGTGGCTTGGCAGCCCCAGCACGGATGATTACAACAAGTTGAAGCCAGGGTTGGAAGATCTGATACAACAAGCATGAGGCTTGTGGCAAAATAACCTCAAATCAGCTGTCGAGTGTTTTGGTGCTTGCTCATCCCAAGCTTTCCAGAGCTGATGACAAGCTCAATTGTATGTAGGCTTGTGCAGACACCAGAAAAATACAGGATGGAGTCTACATACTGAGGGAAAAGAAACTAGATCCTCCTTGTTTGCCTGTGTGAGAGAATATCACAGCAAAGGCCATCAATCGCTGCAGGGCAGAAGCCTTCCCTTGCCCCAGTTAAGGGCTCACGGAGGGACAACATGAACCTTGGGGTTTGTTCTCGCTTGGTTGATGGTTTGGGGGTGTTTTGAACCTCTTGTCTCTTTCTTTCCTCAGGAAAGGAGTGAATGAGGGCATTGAGTGGATGGTGAAGTGTGTGGTGAGGAACATCCACCGGCCCCCCAGGAAGAAGGACATCACGTAAGGGACTGGGAGGCGGCCCAGGAGCGGCCAGGCACTTCCCACTCTGCTTTGTGTTCCCTGTAAAGGTGATCCACTGGATTCCTATTGCACCTGATTCTTTCCTAAATGTGGAGACAAACATTCTCTTTCTCAGTGTCTAAAACACTTGAGCAGAGGATTCCAGCAGGGTGGGGGGGGTGGGGAATCTCTTACACCAAGTATTCCATCGCTGGTCTGAGAGCACAGACCGAGTGGCAACCTCCACGTGGCTGCAGAGGCAAAGGACTTCACTTTCTGCTGCCTGACTTTGTGATTCTTGATTTGTAAGTCTGACAAGCCAGAGAGGCCAGTGCCATGAAGGAATTCCTGAAGATTCTGTGTAGGTGAACGTGAAAAGGGAGGGAGAGCCTGGGGAAAGGCTGTCCCTTCTCAGTGAGAAGACACCTTGCTGCTCCAGCCCCATGGTCACTAGAGGTGGTGTTACTGGCCCTGTTAACACTGCTGTTTGTATAATGGGGAGAGACAGCTTTGGTTAGAGCTCCATTCTTCAACCTGAGCATTGATTGGTAACTTTTGGCTGTGGTGAAGGCAGCAGCTGACAGTGCAGTGCTGTTCAAAGCGGGTGCTGGTGAGGGACAACTCCAGAAGCACTGCCAGGCTCTCACATTCTAACAGTAATTGGTATCTTCTGTACCTGGACTGAATTGAGGCCTCTCTGGGATCTTTCTAGGGTGAAAGCTTGAACCTCTAGGCAGGGAGCAATCAGTATGCAATAAAGCTTCTTACTTCTTGGAACTTCTCTTGCTGAAACAACAGATGTTGCACCTCAGTGTGTTGGTTACTCCTGGCACCGGTGACCACTCTGTCCTGTTTGCTCCCATAAACTAAAGGGATGTTATTTAAGCTCTGTTGGAGCAAATATGTCACTTGTCATTGTGAAAGAACTTTCTGCTACACTTCCTGCATGCCACTCTGCATTTGTATTGAATGAGGGAACAGGGTGAATCCCTCCCCTGTGGGTCAGGGCGTGAGGGCAGCTGGGGCTGTGTCACTGAGCACATGGATTCAGTGGAAATGGTTGCATGCTGGAATGCAGCATCTTGCTTCTCAGGGCTGCCAGGACAGGAGCAGGCTTGGCAGATGGTTAGAAAAAGTTACCAAATCCCTTTTAGTTTCTTCCTGTTAGAACAGGTGGTATAACAGTACCTGGGTTAGAATCTGAATGGTGCCAATGGCAATGCCATATCCCAGAAGAATCCAACTGCAGGAGACTTCAGCCACCAGAGATTCCACGAGGTTCCTTTCAACCTTCTGCATGTAGAGGAATCCCTTGAAGGTCACTCAGCTACTGGAAGAAGTGGCATTTTCTGTAGGTGCTGCAAGTGATGTGGGGCTGAGAGCTTCAAGTGTGCAACAGTGTTGGATACCTGCTGGACACTGATAAGGGAAATCTCTCACCTGGCCATCTCTGAAAGCCCCCGAGTGTTTTCCAGCTATTTGTGGTCCTGGAAAGCCCCCGAGTGTTTTCCAGCTATTTGTGGTCCTGCCTCTTGTTTTAGTTGGCAGGGTTGGTGCCAGCAATCAACCTGAAGATGTGGAACAGTGGCTGGTTGACAAAAGTGCTGAGGAGAAACAAAATCCTTTAATGATTTGAAGTGTGTGTTTAATGGGGCACTAGGGGCTTTCCAAGCTTGCTACATACTCTGCTCAGATCTCTCCCTCCCCCTTTTCTGTAGGAAAACAGGGACAAAAACCAGTTGAAGCTCGAGGCCATAGCTGTTCTCCCAAGTTTCTAGACACGAAGGCTGCTTGTGACACACATCAGCAGGAGGGCTGCAATTACAGCAAGCCTTCTGCCTTCAGGACCCCAGCTCTCCAGGGTGGGAGGCAGGCAGGCAGGGGCAGCAGCTGTGATCCCCAAGCAGCAGCAGCAGCAGGCTCTGATGGCCAGAAAAAGAAACAGGATTTCCCAGAAAGCAGCACTGAAAGGTTTGTTGCCTTTCAGCCAAGGTCCTGGCACAGTGACAGCAGGTACTTGGTGGGGTGTTCAGCTGCAGCTGTTTGGCTCCCAAAGCTGCTTCAGGGAAGAGCTTTGCACTCAGGTTTTTCCACTGTTGCACACAGAGTGCACCTACCTGATAGGATTTATCTGCTGGGGAAGCCCAGCTGGTAAACAGTCGCTCCACTGAACTGGTGTATGCTCCTGCTGCAGCATGACTGAGCTGGAGGAACTCGGCTTCATCAGTTAACAGCTGCAAGGTAAAAGATCTGTCTGTGCAAGCACAGCTTGGCCTGGGTCTCCTTATCATCTGCCACTTGTGGTTCCTCTACCTGAAGCACAAAGACTGTGCCGTGCTGCTAACTCAGCTGGGGCTTTTGGTTCCATCTGTTCTGTCTGGTCATAACTGGCTGCACAAAGACACTGATGACATCTCCTTCAGTTGCTTTTGTTGCAGCTTCAGTCTCTCAGAGCAGGTTTGTTCTGCTCATGGTGCCTCAGGACACAGCAGTGGAACAGGACTGAAGTGATCACAGAACCATTTGGGTTGGAAAAGCCCTTGAAGCTCCTGGAGTGCACCCCCTGCCCTCACCCTGCCCAGCCCAGCACTGACCCACAGCCCTCAGCACCTCAGCCCCACGGCTTTGGGATCCCTCCAGGGCTGGGCACTGCCCCAGCTCCCTGGGCAGCCTGGCACAGGGGCTGACACCCCTCTCAGGGAAACAGTTCTGCCTCAGCTCCAGCCTCAACCTGTCCTGGGGCAACTTGAGGCCATTAATTGACATGACAAGCCTGAAAGTGAGAGCAGTCAATGCACAAGCTCCTCTAAACCAGCCCCCACTGGGATGGTCTGAGCTGCCATGCTGGGACCTGCTTGGTCCCATTTTGTGGTCATTAATCAATCATTTATCATCTTTTAGACTTGTGCTTCACTGAAGTCCTTAAGCACAGGCTTTCAAATGGTTTTGCCTTTCAAGTGACTCCCTTGTGCCACCTCCAACACAGGGACTGCTTAAATGCCACCAACTCCTCAAGTCAGAGCCCACCTGGACACGTTCCTGTGTGACCTGATCTAGGTGGGAGCTGCTTTGGCAGGGTGGGTTGCACTGGATGAGCTCTGCAGGTCCCTTCCAACCTCCACCATGCTGTGATTCTGTGAGAGGGAGCTGTTTTGCCCATGCCTGTTCTACAGCCATTTCTTTCTTTGAAGAGGTGCTTTACCCTCCCCCCAGGGGAAACAACATTCATCATCCAGCCCTGGGAGTCACTTTGTGCTTCCTGTGCTTTACACTGAGATAAGAGCTCAGTCTCTAACAACCCTGGTAGAGGCATTCTGCTTGTAGAATAAATCCTGGTAGGCATTCTGCTTGTCTCCACTGGAACACAGGCAGCAGGTTCACTTTCTCTCACCCATCTGGAATTCCCCTGCTCCACGAGCTGAGAGCAGCTGGAGGCAAGAGCATTCCTTCAAAAGGAAAAAAGAAACCACAGAGCCCACTTGCAGTGCTTTGGAGCACCCTGAAGTCCCAGTGCTGGTCAGGCAGGGGTCAGCTCAGGGAAAACACAGCTGCTGAGTTACTGGCCCCTTTGCTATCCCACCCCAGGATGAGGCAGCAGTGGTGTGGGAGCCAGATGGGGCTGCTGAGGGCAGATCTCACCCCACTCCCTGTCACAGCCTGTCCCACAGAACGAGGGGAAGCACCAGGAGAAATCAAACACAGCTCTGTGCTGAGTCCAGCATCTTGTGGAAGGCTCTGGCCAGCTCTGCCTGTTGCAGAGCAGAAGTAGGAGACGTGGATGGGGTGTGTGTCCCAGGCATCCTTCCTACCCTCTGCTACACTGCAGTGATCCCTGTCACAGAGAAAGGAACTTCATATCCTTTCCAGGGCTTCTTTTCTTCTCTCTGAGGCTATCTTTAGTCTCTTCTTTATGCTCCTACTTCTGTCCTGCTGACACATCCCAGGACTTGTCACATTAAGGGTGAGAGCTTGACATTTGCAGTCAGTCCCTCCCTGGGGAACTTCACTGAGAGCAGTTTCACAAAGCCAAGGGTTTGGTTCCTGAGCCACAGCTTCAGAAGGCTGGAGGAGAGGCCATTTAGTGAGGGCAGCATGGCACAGATTCCAGACTGAGGTTGATAAATACAGCAGTGGTGCTGATCCATCACTGAAACACAGGGACAAGTACTTACCCTGGGGGGTTCCTCCCCCACGAGGGCAGCAGCACAGTTCTTACTGATGGGGTGTCCTGAGGGAGGAGGAGTAGAACCCCTCAGCTATCTCACCTGGGTCATCAGTCTCCCTCTGAGTGGAGAATGGAGTGAAAAAAAAGACTCCAAAACCTAAAAGAACTAAAGAACTGCTGTGGAGAGGAGAAGCTCCAAGGCTAACAGACCTCCAGAGAGCTCTGTCTCCCTCTTGCTGAGGGTTTTTATACCCCACAGGCTCTGTCTCACCCCTCCCTGGGGTGATGTTTAATGTGGTTTGGGTGGAGAGGTGAGGAGCAGAGTCACCTGTGTTTGACATGAACCTCTTTGGCTCATTTCCAGGGTGTTAACTTGACTATTAACGCTGTGCTAATGAGGCCAAGGCCTCTCTGGGCACTGTGGCCTTGCTGAAGCTGTTTAGCAGCTGTTGGTCTGTTTGAACCCACCATTTATAGCCAAAATAAGACCATCTTGCCATGGGAAAGCTCCTTCCCTCCCTCAGCTGCTTCTCATGCTGGGAGAGAAGTGGGCACAGGGGTGTTTAACCCTTTGTGATCCCCACACGTAGCCATCAGCTGATGTGAGCTGAGCTGAGGCTCAGCCTTGGCACGTGTCAGAGCGATCTCCAGCAGAAAAGGCCACTTGGCTGCAGCTCTGGAAGGTTTGTGTCTCCTCAGTGATGATGTTTGAGCTGAGCACGAGCCTGTTGGGCGAGCTGTGATTGCCACAAGTGTGTGCTCACAAATAAAGCACGAGGGTAGCCCTGGGGAGGCTGGAACGTGGAAGGTCCCAACAACCCTCAGCTAAAAAAGCTGGGCTGAGGTGGGCTGGAGGGTTTCTGACTCGATTTAGGCACATCCTTGCTTTGTAAAACACTGACCTGGGGCCTCTGCTGCCACGTGGGATGAGTTCCAGGAGAGACTTTGCAGAAGGATCAGCTAAAGGAGGGGCAAAGAGCAACTGGCCCTGGGCTTGGCCATGGTCCCTGTCAATGGAAAGGACTCTGCTGAATGCAGCTGGCAGCGAGCAGCATCCACCCCTGAGGGAAGGTGGCTTCTGCCTCTGCTTGCAGCTCCACTCCTCAGCCTTGCCCAGCAGCAGCACAGCTGGAGTTTGCCTTTCAGTCTTGGGAGCATTCTCAGAGGCTGACAGCAATAACTCGGCACTGTGTGTCTGCAGGCTGCCCAAAAGCAACGTGGACAAAGGTGAAAACCAGGCTGAGCTGCCCCTGCCCTGGAGGCAGCTGAGAGGTTGCTGCCTTCTCCAAAACCCCCCTCTGGCAAAGTTTCTGTTAAAACTCATCTCGAATCTGACCTCCCAAGGAAATAAGAGGCAGTGTGGAGATGGGAAGAGCCTTTGCTGAGCTCTTGTCAGGACAAAAGGAGCCAGAGAAGCCAGAGCAGGTGCTTTCTCACACTGGAATGTTGTTATCCAGGCTGGAAATCCCACATGAGCTATTCCTGGCACACAACATCTGCTTGCTGGGCTCAGGCATTTCCTGCAGCTCTGCCACTCTGCTTTGTTTCTTGTGCTCCTGAAATCTCTTCAAGAGTTGGAGGTTGTTTTGCTGCTCCTCTGCTAAAAGGAGCTTATCACAGGATGGTTTCATTCCATGGCATTCCATCAGCATAGATCTGATCACTTCACCCACAGCACTCATTGCCTCAGGAGGGAGTGCTGCTGGAAGACAGGGACAAAGCAGCACTAAAAGCAGCCAGAGCCTTGGGTAGGAAAAGGACTGAGGGCTGAGGCTTGGCCAGCACATGCAGCACATGCTGGGGAAGCAATGAGCCACATGTCCTGTCACAGACTCAGTGCTCTTCAAATGGAAGCCTTGCAGTGGGTTACTCAGCTGTGGAATCCTGCCTGACACACACTTTTAGGCACCCAGGATGAGTCTCTGGAGGTAGGAATCTCATCCTTCCCTCTCTCCTGCTCTGTCTTCCCCTGAAGCTGCCCATGCCAAACGTGTTTCCACATTCCAAGGTTCTTGGTGTCCTCTCTCAGATGCCACATCCCCCACATGCTTTTGCTGAGCTGTCTCTGCAGCAGTTGCCTTTCCCACAGTAACATTGTCAGCAGCTGTGCAGAGGAGGCAGTTGCTGTATTTGCTTAGGGACTCATCCTTTCCTTAAAACAAACCTGGATGGAGTCCCAGTGATCTGTGTGACACTGCTGACCCATGAGCAGCCACTTCTGTGCCATGCATGGCTGAATCATGGAATGCTGGGGTGGGAAGGGCCCTGCAGAGCTCCCCCAGCCCCTGCTCAAGCAGCTTCCCCTGGCTCAGGGGGCACAGGAACGTGTCCAGGTGGGTTTGGGAACCTCCCAAGATGAAGCCTCCACACGCTCCCTGGGCGGCCTGGGCCAGGGCTCCCTCACCTCAGCACCAAAGGAGTTTCTCCTCCTGAGCCAGTTTATGTCCTTTACCCCTTGGTGCTGGCACTTGAGAAAAAAAAAAGTGCCACCCTTCAAATACCTGTGAGTGTTGCTGAGGTACCCCTGAGCTCAGGCTTCTCTTCCCCAGGCTGAACAGCCCCAGGGCTGCAGCCTTTCCTCCTCACACACGTGTTCCAGCCCCTCAGCATCTTGGTGTCCCTGCACTGGCCTCTCTCCAGCAGTTCCCTGTCCTTCCTGAGCTGGGGAGCCCAGAACTGGACACAGGACTCCAGATGAGCATCAGCAGGGCAGAGCAGAGGGGGAGCAGAAGCTCCCTCAACCTGCTGCCCACACTCTGCTGGATGCCTCCAGGCTGCCATTGGCTTCTTGCCCACGAGGCCACGTTGTTGCTCATGGTCAGTTTATTATCAACCAGCACTGCCAGGTCTCTCTCCTGGAGCTGCTCTCCAGCAGGTCACCCCCAGCCTGTGCTGGTGCAGGGGGTTGTTCCTTTCCAGCTGCAGGACTCTGCCCTTGCCCTCAGTGAACCTCAGCAGGTTCCTCTGTGCTCTGCTCTCACTGAGGCAGCTCAGTCTCTGCCATTTGGTGCAGATGCTGTTTCCCCCTCCGCCCCTGCTCCCTGCCAAAATGGCTGTGATGGGACACATAGGGGAGGGCTCCACTGCCCAGCCCCCCTGCTCAAACCTTTGCTGTACCAACCTTCTTTGGTACAAGCTCCATCACCTGAGGCCCTTCAGCCAAACTCGTGTCCCACTGAACCTCCAGAGGCCCTCAGTCATCCCCTGGCATCTGTGTTCCACAGGAGCCGTAAGCACTGCTCTGAGGCTGAACCACATTCACTGCAAAAGCAAGTGTATCCTTCAGTGCTTTCCTGAAACAGGAACCTGCAGAGTCACATCTCGTGTGTTCCAGCTCAGTTCCCAGCCAGGAACTCCTCTGCTCATTCTCAGAAGTCAAACAGCCTGGTGCCATCTCATCTGTAGCTTTCCTTTAGCAGGTTTGGGGGAAGGGGCTGGGGTGCTCTTTTGAGTCACAGTCCCACACACACACACACACACAGAAAAACCCCCAAAAGCCTGAAACAAGAGTTCCAGGGACAATCAGAGAGAGGAAGAAGGAATTTGCTGTTCCCAGAAGTGCCACCTCACTGCCCACCCTGGGAGCAGCGAGTCATGAGCACGGGGGCAGCCCCTGGGGCTGGGGTCTGCAGCTGCAGCTCTGCCCCTGTTGGTCTCAGGGGCACAGGGTGGCCTGTGAGGCATCAGGATTTGCTCCTTGGACACTAAATGAGGCTTCTCTGGACATGAGATCGTTGCAAGCCCTGTGGAACACTCACATGCCCTCACAGCCCTGGGCTCCTGGCAGAGGGGCTCTGCCCTCCAGATGAAAGCAGCTGGCACAAAGGCCATTGTGTGAGGGGGAAAGACAAATGCTGAAGTCAAAGGACCTGGGAACCACCTCAAGAGAGCAGACCTTCTCCTGCAAAGAACCAAATGCTGAAGTCAAAGGACCTGGGAACCACCTCAAGAGACCAGACCTTCCCCTGCAAAGAACCATCTCCCCTGAGCCTGCACCCACGTCCTCAGCGTGGGGGAAACTCTGACAGCTCATCCCTGTGCCACGAGGAGAGGCAGGATCACAGCACAGGCCACACCACAGCCTGGGAGCAGCCAGTGGCTGCAGCACGGCTGCCAGGGCCCTGTCAGAGGGATCTCTGTAAACAAGAGGTGCTGAGTCACAGGTGAGGTTGTTCCTGCTGAGTCACAGGTGAGGTTGTTCCTGCTGAGTCACAGGTGAGGTTGTTCCTGCTGAGTCACAGGTGGGGTTGTTCCTGCTGCTTTCACAGCTGGGCACCACACACACACGAAACTGGGTGAGGGAAGAGCTCAGCTTTGATCTCAGCCCAGCTGATCTGTCAGGCTGTGCACTGGGGAGTGTTCACTCCCTTATCTTGCAGGTTTCCCGGCTGCAGAGTCTTTATCTGACTGCTGGGAAGCACACAGAGAGCCAATAAATCACCTGCCAAGCAGAGGCAGGAACAGAAACCCTCCCGGGGGAAGGGGGGCATTTGTGTGATGTGAGGCTGAGCAAGCACATGGGAACCTGGCCCTGGGGCTGGGCTCAACTCCCCAAACCTTCCTCTGCTCCCTCCTTCCTCCTCACAGTGGGAAATGCCCCGAAGCCCACGTGCCAGTGCCCCAGGAGCAGCAGCCAGAGCCCCCCAGCACACAGCCCTGGGAACTCCTGCCCTGCACTTCCACAGAAAAACGCTGCAGGAGCCCCTTTGTGTGTGGAGCAGCTGGGAAAGCCCCAAAGCCCCAGGGCACAGCTTGGGGAGCAGTGCCAGGGGCACAGCAGCACTGCTGGCAGCCCTGCCCAGCGACCCAGGCCCAGCAGGCTGCTCCAGCTTCTCCCCTCACGCTGCCTGTTGTTGCACACAAGCAGGGTTGTGCAAGGGCACCATGGCTGTGGTCATTGCACGCTTCCCAGAAACCTGATGTAAGCCAGAGGGCACCAGGAGTTGCTGCTACGTTCTGGTTTGGTTCATGTGCAGGCAGTGCCCAGACCTGAGCCTTACAGGCCAAAGACCTTGGGAGCAAATTCAGGGGAGTCAAACCACTGCTGATCAGCTGAAACATCCCTGAGCTGTGACCCCGTTTGCTGTGTGACTGCCTGGAAGTGACTTTTCAGAATGAAAGCCTCTGAGGGCCAGGCTCTGGTGCAATGGGCAGCAGCCCTCCTGATGCTCACAGTCACAGAATGGTTTCAGCTGGCAAAGACCAAAAGGTTTGGGGTTTTTTTTATCCTCTGCAGTTATTTCACCTTTTCAACTAATTCAGCTTCTGCTCCCTCTGAGGTCAGTCAGTGCCCACCCACCATGGCTTGGGGCAGAGCTGGGGCAGCACCAGGCAGCCAAAAAGCTCCATCCTGGAAGCTGAGTAGGACCCACATGCTGGGCCTCTTTGGATGCTGTTACAAAGGGCAACTGCTACCAGAGAGATCCCCCACTGTCACATTGTCAGGAGGAATTTTGTGGTGCAGAAGTTCCAACTGACTCAGCATGAGGGGCCCTTTGTGTGGAGCCCGGGAGAGCTTGAGCACAGGCACCAGAACAGCACCCACAAACCACACCAGGGCCTGAAAACCTGACTGGAAAGCTCCAAATGGATGTTCCAACCCAGCTGCAGAGGGTCATGAGGCACCAACATCTGACCAGGGGGCTGGGGAAGGGGCTGGAGCACAAGGGGGATGTGAAGCAGCTGAAGGAATGGGGGTGTTGAGCCTGGAGAAGAGGAGGCTGAGAGCTTTTCCCCTGAGAGGGGTGTCAGCCCCTGTGCCAGGCTGCCCAGGGAGCTGGGGCAGTGCCCAGCCCTGGAGGGATCCCAAAGCCATGGGGCTGAGGTGCTGAGGGCTGTGGGTCAGTGCTGGGATGGGCAGGGGGTGAACTCCAGGAGCTTCAAGGGCTTTTCCAACCCCAATGATTCTGTGATTCTGTGAACTCAGAGCAGGATCAGCCCCATCCCTCCAGCCTGCCCTGGATGAACAACTGTCACTGCAGCAGGGAGAGCCCAGGATGTGTGTGTGGGCAGCAAGAGGTGAAAATGCCCTCCTGTACCTGGCTCTGTCAGGCTGCTGTGCAGGGGGGAGCATGAGGACTCCACACAACAAGTTTCAGAGTGCCAGTAACAGCTCCTGGCTGGGGGAAAATATTCCTGGTGACTACTCAGATGAAAATGAGCTATAAAGTAGTCAAACTCACTCCAGGCAGCAGATGTGGGCTCTGTGTCATCATTGCTACAGGCTGGCAAACGCCTCTGGGGGTCACCAAGGCTTAAAAACCCCTCTACCCACAGCCAGCAACAAGCACCCTTTGGGCATGGCTCTGACCATGTGCCAGGTCAGGTCTGGGGACAGCGCTGGGGCTCAGGGTGACACAGTTGGGTTGACCCAAGAGATGTGAACTTCACCCTGACAAACAGCAAATCCCAGTGCAGATGGGTCACCTCCTGCTCCCAGGCAGCTCTGCCCTGGCTCAGGGGCTGTTGTGCCATGGTGGGTAGGTCAAGGTAGTGGCCAAGGGACTCGTGACACCACTTTCTCTCCTCCAAATGAGACCAGGAAAAGACTCAGCTGACACAGGACTCTATCAGAAAATAATTTCTTTGGTTTCTTTAGAAAACATCTCTCACACGTGGTATCAAAACAGGCACTTTGGAAATGTCAAACCAGAAATGTGGAGCTGCTGCAGCAGTGCCCCTTTGGGGGGGGGGGGGGAACAGCCCACGTGTCCCAGCAGTGAGCTCCCTGCACAGCACAAAACCCAGTGAATCCTCGGGGGAAAAAACAGCCAAAGCACTACAAAACCCCACCAAAAGCAAATGCACAACGTTTCAACCCCAGCCAGGCAGGTTTCTGCACAGGAGCTGCTGGGTTGTTCCCTTGTGCACGTTTCTGTGCTCCCACAGCAGGGACCCTCTGCCGAGCGCCACGGAGCCGCAGCCTGGCTTCAGGGAGCTCCTGGAGTGGCACCAGCTGCTGGGATCTCCCAACATCCCATCCTGGGGACCTCTCCATGTCCCATCCTAGAGATGAGACACCCATCACCCCACCCCAGAGGATTCCCCCATCATCACCCCACCCCAGAGCCCAGAACCTTACGCAGAGCGGGTCCCGCCGCAGCTGCAGCCGAGCTCTGACCCTTTTGCTGGTCTTTAACGTGACCTTTCAAGTCAGGTTTGGAAAGATGAATAAATTAATGAAACCACAGAAGGAAAAGATCCCAGAGCTGCCCAAGGAGCCCGAGGTTGTGTGTCACTTGAGGAGGAAGCGCTCGCGGACCTTCTCCTCGACGGAGTGCAGCTTGGCGGCGCGCAGCGCGTGCAGCAGCTCCCTGCTCACCTGGGAGTGCCCCTCTTTGAGGTGGGTGAGGAAAGCCCTGAACTTCTCCTGGATGGCTGCCCTGGTGCCAGGCGCCTGCTTCCTCGAGGAGCGCTCCAGGATCTGCTGCAGGCGCTTCAGCTTCCTCACCGGGATGTTCTGGTAGACCACAAAGTCTATCAGCGCTTGTTCACAGTCGTCGTCTCCTGGAGCTGGTGGGACAAAAGCACCTGGAGGTTAGAGGGAAAGTGACTGCAGGAGCAGCAGAGCAAAGTCCCAGCCCCAACTAAGCCTTGATATGGGATGGCTGCTCAGAGAGCTGATCAGTGCCTGATCCTGGAGACATTCAGGTCATTCAGGTCCAGGAGATATTTCCCAGGTGAGGGTGGATGTAGCTCAGCAGCCTGATCTAGTTGAAGATGTCTCTGCTCATCACAGGGACATTGGACTAGATGGGATGGACTTGCAAAGTCCCTTCCAAGCCAAACCATTCTATGATTTGCTGGTGTTGTCCTTGCCTGGGCACTTCTCCAGCTGGGGGGGGACCCAGCCAGGAAACCTGCCTCTCACAGCCCATCTTCCAGATGTGGGAGAGTGTTTAAGCTGCTACAGCCGTGGACACCCACAACCATGAGCTGGGGGCTGCCTGCCCAGCTCTGCCCACGCCGAGCCAGTCCCTGCCCGAGGACACGGCAGCATCTGCCTTGCAGAGGGAAGAAGCAGGAAGGCAGCCAGGTTGTGCTGCCAGCAGGTATGGGCTGGAACAACCAGGCCACAATGAGCCTTTTTCAAGTGGAAAAAGTGAGGTTGGAAAGAAGAAGCAGCAGGAAAGCACCAAGGGCAGCGTTGTTAACCAGCCTCAGCCTGCCTGTGCCAGGTGAGGGCTCCAGGAGGCTGCCCCAGCCCCCGCAGTTCCCAGCAGCAACTTCAGGACAAGTAAAAGTTCCCCTGTCTTGGAAAAAAAAAAAAAACAAACCAAAAAGGCAAGAGATTCCTTTAGTGTGCTGCTCCCTGCAGTGCAGCAGGGCAAAAGGGAAAGTCCAGAGCAGTCTGAAGCTGCTGCAGTCAGTGGTTACACGTGTTATTTTTCCTGAAAGCTTCTGCTTTCCCAGCCCGGGACAGGAGGAGCCGCGGGTGCAGGATCAGGGCTCCTGCACAGGCCCAGCCCCGGCTGCCTGAAGCAGCACTGGAGCCCAGCCAGTGTAAGGAATGAAGTCAGAAAGCATTTAAGAGGCTGAAGCCAAATGATTACTCAGTCAAGGGGAGACCAGCCCAGTTTCACACGGCTGTGAGCTGGGAAGGGTTTCACTGGTGGCAGCGGGGTGGGTCGGGCTCCTTTGCCCAGCTTCTGCCTCTCTGGAGCTGCTGCTGCAGCAGGGAGGGAGGCAGGTGCCCACATGCCTCCTGAGTGAAATCACAATGAACCACAGTTAAAAATACCCCGTGGTGTCCCGAGGCTCCGGCCTCTGCTCTATAAATAGCCAGAGGCAGCTCTGGGCGCACGTGCTGCCGCTGCCGCCCTGCGACCACGTCCTGCTGCTGCCACGGCCTCCCATCACCTCACACCACGGCCACCAAGCTCCTGGGAAGCAGCTTGTGGCACACATCAGGCTCCCTGAGCTGAAATGCTCCCCGTTGGCAGTGTCAGGAGGGGATGGAAAGGCTGCTCTGAGCTGCTCTCACTCGCTGCTGGGGGAGCAGCCTCCTCCTGCATCACCGTGGAGAAGCTGCTATTGCAGCTCTTCTGGGTTGATGGAAGGAAGACCTTTCTTTTTTTAAGCTGGAACAAGCTCCCCAGGGACGTGGTGGAGTCCCCATTGCTGGAGGTTTTCAGGACAGTGCTGGATAGTCTCATCCAGGCTCCTTTTCCCGGGAAAGGTTGGACCAGAAGGACCTTCAAAGTCCTTCCATCCTGTGCTGCTCTATGACTCTGGTTTTGGAAGTTCAAGAGTGCAGGTCAATGCCAGATCAGTCACACTGAATTTGTCTCCTGAGTGTCTCAGCTGGATGCTCAGGGCAGAGCAGGTGCCTCACCTCAACTGACATCAGGCTCTTGAGGTGGTTCTCAGTCTCTCTCTCTCACCCCTGACTTGTTGGAGTGTGTGTTACAAAGCACCCCTGGGCACAGCCCACTGCTCTCCCCTGCTTCTTTGCCAAGAAAGGTTGGATCAGATGATCCTTGAGGTCCCTTCCAACCTGGGATTCTGTCATCCTGCCATCTGTGCCCTCTGGCAGCTCCATCTTCAGCCACCACCGAGGCCCAGCACTATGTCTGCAACTCCCACAGTGATACAGTTAACACCACATCTCTGTCACCTAACAGGTCAAAATCCACCCTCCACTCAGCTCCAGCCAGCCTTGGACTCTGCTCCATTCACCCTGCACAAGAAGAGGCTGGAGTTGCAACAGAAGCTTCCTGAAAAGAGGCTGAAGGCCCCGTTGGAGCTGGCACCGGGGCACGTGGGAGCTGAGAGCCTCAGCCCTTCACACCCACTCTGTAGACATGACTGACAGCCATCACTTATCACTGTGAGCTATCAGTTACAGCCCAAGGGCTTCCACAAGTGTTCTCCTGTCCCGGCATTCCCAGTTATCCCAGGATTTCACTGTCAGCTCTTTGTTCTTGCTGAGAAAGGAGCCCCACACAGGCTCTGGCTGAGCACTGGCTTCAGCCCTGAGCCCTGCCCTTGCCCTACAGGATCAGCCCTGGAGGAGAAGAAGGCAGACAGACTGTGTTTCATCCACAATTAACATTAATTACAGAGCCCTCCATCCTCTTACCCACTATTCCATCTCATTCCACCTCTCCCTGGCAGCCTCGTGGCCCCGGTGTCCCCCCTCCTGCAGCACCATGGCTTACCTGCTCCCTGCGTGCTGTTGCTCCTCCCTGGTCTGCAGGAGGTGCAGAGAGTGTCGTGGTACTGGTTGCCCTGCACGTTGGTCACCTTCCCTTGCTGCTCACATTGCTGGTGGGGCTGGCACGGTGCCGAGCTGGAGCTGGATGAAGAGAAGAAGCCACGGGGACAGGGACGGCACTGGGTGTTCTCAAAGGGGGTACCTGGGGGAGGCAAAAGGACAATCAGCCTGGGGTGATGAGCTGCCAAAGGGGAGCAGGGGCAGGAGCTGGGGGTGATGCTGGCAAAGCAAAGAGTGGCTGACACCACTCACACGTGAGGATGGTGTTTTGGAAAGGCATTACCTGCCATGCTCCCGGGGGGCCTCTTGCTTTCCCCATCACCTCCCCAGCCAAAGCCTCTGGCATGTGCTGGTAAACTGCCACCAGCCTCCAGGCACAAGAGCAAAGGGGCTGCTGAAAGGGGCCTGGTCCTGAGCAGGAGACACCATCTGGGATGATGGTGAAGGCAAGTGCCCAACCAGCCCTTTGATTCATGGCAGAGTCAGGAGGCTTCTGGTCAAGTGAAAGGAAAAGTCTGAGAGAGAGTGAAAGCTCCACTGGCCTCTGCAGCGTGGCAGCTCCCAGCCAGGCTCTGGCCAGCCCCAGCCCCTTCCACAGTGAGATTGCACCAGGGCGTCCTGCACAGTCCCTGGGAGAAGAAGGAGTGTCCCTGGCAGCAGCAGATTTCACACCCCTCTTCATCTCCTCATCATGGATTGAGTCAAGGACAAGGTCCCCACCTCATCCCAACCCACTTCAGCCCATGGCTTTGGCTGTCCCAGGAGGAGCCACAGCCACCCCCTTGCTGCCAACCCCAACACCTGAACCAGTATTTGCAAATGAGAAATCCAAATGGGCCCCAGAGGAACCCTGCAGGGATCAAAGCACTCACCCACCCCCAGGAGCAGCCCCAGGCACTCAGGGGATATCCCAGGCACCCACAGCCTCATGTGTGAGCCGAGAGCCTCAGCCCTTCACACTCACTCTGTAGACATGACTGACAGCCATCACTTATCACTGTGAGCTATTAGTTACAGCCCAAGGAAGCTGATGCTGGTTGTGCTGAGGCTGTTTTCTCATCCCCAGCTGTGGCTGACAGACAGAGGCTGGTCCTCAGTGATTCAGGGGAGAGGGAGAGGGAAACCTGCTTGTATGCACAAGCACAGATGTGGGCAGCTGAGTGCCCAGGCAAACTTCTGCTTGGGAGACAACTGACAAACAACCTCCCCCAAAAGCCCACGTGAATCATCTTGCCAGGGGAGGGAGTTTTGGCCTCCTGAATCAAAACAAGGCTGATTGTGTGGCTTTGGAACCTGTCCACGGATCCGTTTCATGTTTTGACTGCAGCCTCTCCAAATTGCTCAACAAAACCCATTAGACCAGCCCCAGAGCTACACACATTCCCCAGCCCTGCCCTTGCATCCTTTGTAGCCCCTGCTCTGACCAGATAGGGAGTGTTCCTGCTCCCAGGCTACCTGCCTGCAAGGAGGAGGCAGCTGACAGAGGAGCAAGGAGCCACTCAGACCCTTCCACCTTCCTGCTGGGCTGAGCTGCTGCTGCAGGGATGGCTGAGGGGGATAACCAGGACAGCCACGTCCCATCTAAGTGTTGTGCTGGGGAATGAAAGAAGGAGACAAAAACCCACCCTCAAACTAATCACTCCTCGGAAAAGAAGCCAGGAGCAGCTTGGCACTGTGCTGGTGAGCAAAAAGAGAGCAGGTCAGGCTATGGGCAATCATTAGCTGCTGTTTCTCCTGGATCTTTAGCTCCAGCAGAGACTCTGGGGTGTGCCAGAGCCTCGGGAGCTGCCTGCAGGGCTCTTACCCAGCTTCTCCACGCCGGAGCCCGGTGGGCACTCCGAGTGCCTGATGCAGAACTCCATCTCTGAGTAGTAGCCCTCCTGGCACTGGCAGACACGGTTGTGGGTGGCATTGCACTGCTGCACCTCCACCTGCTTCTCCTCGCAGATGACGTTGCAGTAGCGGCACTTCTCCAGGTAGTTCCAGTACTGGGTGTAGTGCAGCTCAGGGCAGGGCTGGCACAGTGTGTCTGTGTCCGTGCTGCAGTGCTGGGCCACGAAGGTACCCGGTGGGCACTGCTGGCAGGTGACCTGCTTGTTGGTCACAGCATCTTTCCAGTGGTAGGTGGGTACGGCACTGTGGCCGAGCTCAACCAGGAGGAGGAGGAGAGGAGCAAACATCTCCTACAGCAAGGACAGCACAAACAGCCCTGAGCTCATGCTGTTGCTGACACACACACACACACACACACACACACGGCTGCTGCCTTACAGAATCCATCACAATTGCAGAAACAAGAAATTCATTCTTTCCCCCCCCTCATGCCCCCCCCAGCCCCAGGGGTGCTTGGGCACTGCCCCACGTGCCACCACCATCACCCTCCGCTTGCTACCCCAGGCGACATCCTTCCCAAACCCACACCCTGCCAAGCCCCCACAACCTCAGTTCCCACTTCCAACGCTAAAAGCAGCTCCAGCACATCCCATCCCGCTCAGTTACCACCATGAACCATCTCAGTTACCATCTCAGCGGGTCCTTTGCCAGCTGACACGCAGAAAGGATGCTTTTCCAAATTACCAAATCACAGGAACTTTTCGGGAGACCCAGCTCCTCGGTGCAGGGCTGGAGAATCCCAGAGCCCTGTTTCTCCTCCTTTCCCTTTCCCAGGCACACACGAGTGCAGCCTTGAGGAGCAGCCGGTACTCACCTTGGAACGATGCCTTAACCTGGGCACGCAGCAGGGCAGCATCGGGCACCGTGCTCAGAAGCCTTTTTGGGGGTGGAGAGAGAGAGGTTCAGAGGGTTCCTCAGGGTTGGGCTGAAGCTCCCTCTGCACAGCAGCAGCGCTGATCCGGCCGTCCAAGCTTTAAAGCAGAAAGAGAGAAAGGGAAGGGCTGTTAGGGAAGGCTGAGCTGTGTCAGACAAGCCCTTCGCAGCCCCGGGGAACGGCACAGCACCGGCTCCGGGGGAAAACTGCACCGTGCAACGGCCGAGGCGGCGGAGCACATTGGGTAGAGACGGCAGAGCAGCAGCCGAAGCCTCTCTCCTCCATCCCATCCCATCCCATCCCATCCCATCCCATCCCATCCCATCCCATCCCATCCCATCCCATCCCATCCCATCCCATCCCATCCCTCCGCATCCCTCCCCGGCTCCTCCCCGCTCCCGCCCCGCTGCCCCGCGCCTCACCGCCCGTGTGTGTGTGTGTGTGTATGTGTATGTGTGTGTATGTGTGTGTGTGT
>WBNH01001747.1:3288-22057 GCA_013401255.1 Urocolius indicus | reverse complement strand
AAAAAAAAAAAAGAAAAAATAGGTTCCCAGGGCTGGGGATTCAGCTTCTGGCTTCATCCAGAAATCCCTGAGGGTTTCAGATCCCCACGAGGCCTCTCAATGTCTTGATCTGCTTGAATAGGCATTTTTAACGCGGCCCCGGCTGTCATCGGGGCCTGTTACAGTCACTCAACTGCAGCAACATTGTTCTCCAGGCAGCAGCTCCTGGGACACCTCCCTTATTACCATACTGCACAGGGCAGGGGGGGGGGGAAGATTTTGCCCTTGGGTTTCTATCCCCGAGCATCTCACCGGCCCCAAGCAGCCAATTAGCCCTCCTCACCCCTGCCCCTGCCTCCAGCCCTCCCTGCCTCTCAGCATCTCTCTGCCCGCGGGGCTGCTGGCGCCTGTCCATCTCTGGCAGTCCTGTCAGGAGGTGAAGGTGACCCCCGTTTTCCTGTGCCAGGCTCCCTGGCAACCAGGCCTTTCTTTTCCAGCGGCCTCCTCCACCCCCTGACGAGGAGAGGGGCTGTGAAAGCCCCCGCTGCACTTTTGAACTTGCTGCCGGCGCGCTCAGTGGCAGCGGCGGCTCGAGGGGCTGAGCCCAGCGGGGACCCGGTGCAATTGCCCAGAAGTTATTAATAGCCTGGAGAAAGAATGTGCCTGAGACTGGGGAAGGGTTGAGGCAGGGAAGGGGGAGAGCAAGAGGGAGCAAAACGGGGAGGGTCAGCGAAAAGGAGGTGATGAAGGGAGAGGCAAGAGTGATGGCACGCAGGGGAGACCAAGAGGCAAACAGAGGAGGAGATGGGCACCCGCAACAGGGGTCAAGGGCATATGAAGGCTGGAACTCTGAGATCCCTTTGTCCTGCAGCTTTGTTGCAGGTGTCTCAGCGGTGCTCAGGCTGGTGCAGAGGTGTCTGACCCCGGTTCTGTGGCTAAAGGGGAGGACGGAGGGACCAGGTTTGAGGGTTCAGTCTTTTCTCCGAGATGAAATATTGGGTTCATGAGCCAAATTTGCCATCTAGTGGCTCTGGGGACCATTGCAGAGGGACCCATGAGGCAGCAGCAGCCACAGGAAGGCCATGGCACAGGCTTGACCCCCTGCACAGCACCTTTTCCCTCAGAGGTTAAGCCCAGAGTGCTTCTGCTTTTGCTTTCCTCACAGGGGCCCAAAAAGCCTGTGGGCTCTGGAGTGACATTACCTTATTCTGGCTGTGTTACAGTCACTCTGCCAGCCTCTTGGTGCTCTCCAGAGACAGTCCCATGGGGTTAGAGCAGGGGGTTAGAGTACTGCAGGACCTGGGCCAGCAAAACCTCTTTTGGGCTGTCACCCAGGAGGATTTCTTTTCATCAACAGCTCTCCCTAGGTAGAGAGAAGCTTTGGCCACCCTGTCTGGGGGAGTGACTGGCAGGTAACAGGGGATGTGGTGCAGTCAGGGGAAGGAGGCTCAATGCCAAGTCAGTGTCCATAGCTTTAATGCACAGCTCTCCTGAGCAAGACCACACATATCAATAAATAAAATTAATAATAATAATTAGAGCAGCCCCAATAAACCCAGCAGTCAGCAATTTGGCTTCTGTGCTCTCCACCGTGCCCTTGTCAGCAAGGGCTGCTGCTGCTTGGCTAATGCAGAAGACAGAAGAAGCACCATCCCCCTCCCCTTCTCACTGAAGGTCTGACAGAGGAGGAGGTATTTGGTTCCCCAGATACCAGCCTGGGCAGAGTCCTCTAAGGCACTTGTGAGCTCCCACCCTGCTTCACGGCTGGCATCACGAGGCCTCAGCTGCTCCCTGCCCCATCTGCCATCCACATTGCCCCTGTGCAAGGAGCAGGCTCAGAGCCAAGGTGTCCCCCACGCAGACACACGTGTGTGCATCAGGGATCCCTGAGGGCAGCCAGCTCTAGCACTGCTTGTGGAGTTTCTCCAGGACAACATAAGGCACCACCACAGGCCAAGACTCGCCGGGCCAGTAGCTGAGCTTTGGCTTGAACGATGGCATCTCGTAGATGACGTAGAAGTACATGGTCAAGGGGAAGCAGTACAGGAGGGAGATGGCTATCAGCACGTGCCTGGCAAGGAAACCAAACAGGTATTTGTTGGATAAGGGTAACTCCACCTGCTTCTCCTGCACCTGTAGAGGTGTGTGGCTGCTATTGTCACCGTGAGGCTACAGCCAAGGGGAACAACGACAGCAGGAAAAGATCCCAACCCTGTGATACCCAAGGGCTGCAGGGAATGGGAGTCCTGCAGCGTTTGTGCCTATAGGGAAGTCCCAGAAGAGCTCTGTGAACTGTGGCAGAGAGGACAGGGTGATAAAAGGGATTTAAGCCCCAAACCAACCCACTCATTCCACTGTGCCTGGCCTAGCCCAGCAACGCTGGGGATCTGTCCCAGTCACCCCAGTGATTCGTGAGGATGAATCTGAGAATACATGCTGTGTGCAGCACTTACAGCCACACTTGGCCAGGCAGTGAAATGTCTCGCCCAAGCAAATCACTGTCTTTCAGTCTGGCTGTTAAAATAACTCCAAGAACATTGCAGTTCATGCAGCTTCCTGGCAGCAGATGCAGCCCTTTGAAAGCAATCTGCTTACCTGGAGGGACTTGCAGAACCATTTCACTTGCAAAACACCATTTGGCTGGTATGGAGGAAGTAAAGGATATTAAGCAGTGATCAGGACAAATCCTTGGGCTGGGGCCAGGGTGAGGAGCAGCATCAATAGTGACAGAGGGCTGGGCAGAGATGCAGCTGCTCCCTGATCAAGTATCATATCCCTGCTGCCATTTTTCCTTAGCTGTGGCACTTGAGCCCCTGTAATGTTTGGGTTGGGGTTCCTGCCTCTACATTTGAGCCCTTACCAGAAGCTGTGTAAGTAGGGGAAGTTGATGGCTTGCCAGAACCCACAGAGCCACCTGTCACTTATCCAGCTGGTGATGGCCAGGACCCACCACATCACCATGACGGCAGCCATCCGGTGAACCTTCTTGTCATTGCATCTGGAAGACACAGCAAAGGAGAGGAAACAGGGTGGTGGTGTGAGTTTGAATGAGAGCTGGTCCCTGTCTGCAAACGCTAATGCAGCAGGGCAAAACACAGCCAGTTTCATCAGCCCACCAGATCTGCAGAAATGTGGCTGGTTTCTGACTGGCTGTCAGGGTGAGGATGATGCTGGGAGGCATCTTCTATCTTTCTCCCCTGATCCTGGTGGGTCCTTCCAGCCCCACACTGGGTCCCAAATCCCCCACAAAAGGGAAAGAGCTGCAGAGATGGCAGCTGGGAAGGGGGAGAGGACACACTTGTCCCATGGATTGTCCCCATTCTGCGTAGCACTTGGGCCAGATGACCTTCTTGTATCCCACTGCCCACAGGCCTGCCTGTGCCTCTTCCTGCTTCATCCCTGATTGTCCAGCATGTGTCTGGTGGAGTCTCGGATTCGATTCACTGTTGTGCACAGAGTTACTGCTAGGTGTGAGCCTGCCAGAAACATGCAGTAGGCCTACAGATAACTCCTCTCAGCCACCTCCTTACTTTTTCAGCTCACGCCGTGTCATGTACAGCAGGTGGAAGGCGATGCAGTTGAGCATATAGGCATTGAGGGCTGGTTTGACGAAGGACATCAACGTACAGATCACGGTGATGATGCCAGTCAACCAGTAGAATTGCTTCCTAAAGGGAGTAGGAACTGAGTGTCAGTGCCCCCAGGATTCACACTATGGAAGGATAAGGATGGGACAGGTCCTGCTCATTGCCTGAGAGACAAAACCCTTCTGCAACACTTCCAGTCTCTTTGCACATGGCTGCCTCTCAGCCCCTGCAGTAGCCCTGGCTGAGGTATCTGTTTACAGCTGTGATTTGCCCAAAGCCTGCCAGTTAGTCCATGGCAGGGTGAGAAACACAGCCTGGAAAAGAGCTGGTGCACTTTCGTGGTGATGCCAGGGATGAGTGGCAAAGGCATCCAGAGCATTGCACAGGGAAGAGCTGCAAATCAGGAGTCCCAGTAGTGGCAGGCAGGGGCTTGAGCCCTGCAAACATGCAGATTTGGGATGACTGAACAACAATAGGGCTCAGAGAGGCCTTTGACATGCAAATCCCTTCCCAAGTCCCTTCCCCTCTCCCCCAACCAAGTCTCCACAGTGAACTCCTAGTGACCTCCTCTTTGGCACTGAAGAGCAGACTTGGAACAAGCTTTTGCAAGGCTTCTATCTGGTCTCAGAGGGCTCCAGCAAGCCTGCCAGGGATAGGACTACCCTTTGAGCAAAGCCTTGCTGGGTTCCTGTTCCTTGCTAGGATCCTGCTGATCCCCACACACCCAGTATCCTCATCCTTTCTGCTGAACTCCTCTAGCCCTGCCAGCCCTCCTGCAAACAACCTTTCCAACGTGGGGTGTTAACTTGGGCCAGCCTGTCCTACAGGAAACCCCACCAGCCTTCAGGGACAGCTCTCTGTGGATGGCAGGGGATGCTATAATGACTTGACAGCGTGGGTAATTGAATGTCAGTGCTCAGGAATATTTCCTTTGCTGATTAATTCTGAACTCCTCCATGCAGCTCCCTCTGCAGCTTTGCAAAGACAAACAGCTCTAGTCGACAGGAGCCCAGCCCAGCCCTTCCCCGTGGGAGGGTTTCTAACTCTTCCTCTGTCAGCACATCCACCACTGAGTGATGTGCTGAGTCTGATCCCAAAGCAAGCCTCAGTAAGCTCCATGCTGACCCCTTGCAGGGAGGTTGGCTGGGGGCTGAGGGGGCAGGATGTGTGGGTCACACACACCACACACGTGGCAATGTCCCATCACTCCCGTCAGAACCTGCAACCCCACATCTCTGAGTCCTACCTGGTCTTGATGAACCTGGGGAAGTAAATCTTCGGGTACAAAAAGGCATATGCTGCAGCCAGTGCCCAGAGGATGGAGAGCTCATCCAAGAGTTGTCCCACATAGCTCAGGGTCATGTGAAAGTACGTGGAGGAGATGCCTGTAAGGAGCAAGGACAGCCTGAGTCAGCAAAGCTCCATCCTCACAAAATCCTGCCTGGCTTCGGAAGCTCTTGGGGCCATTCTTAAACACACACTGTTCCTGAAGAGCAGGACATGGACCTTGGTGCTAATGGAGGCCTGAGTGAGTCAGTCCCCACAGCACCACTGGGATTTACTGGGCTGGAAGCCTTTGCATCCACAGCCAGCAGGAACCATGAGCTTCAAACGTGGCTGTTTGGTTTCCCACCCCATCTTGCCCCTGTGCTTTGGCTCCTAAGAACCAGCCCCCAAAGGTCACATGAATTAACAGTCTGGTGCTCTGGCAACCTGTCTGGTCTTCTTACAACCTTGGCACCCACCTACACAGAAGAGCAGCCCAGAGAGTAAATACGAGGGCAGGGCATGCTGCTGACAGTACTGTCGGTTCAGGTAGAGCACGGTGGGAGAAAGGATGAAGAAGCTTAGATTGCTGATCTGAAAAACAAGAGACACATTCAGCTTATTGCATGAGCTTGGGCAAGTCCCATCCCACCATGTGCTTCGGTATCTCCATGTGTGAAGAGGATACTGATCTGTAGTGGAAAGCATTGTGTGGAAGCAGGTATTGCTCTTGGCACAGGGAGAAGGAAGAGGCATTTCTCAAGAAGGGAGGCTGGAACTGGAAGGACAGCTATTGCTGTGACAGCTGCAGACATCTGTGCTCTCCCTCCAGGCACCTCCAGGGCCAGCAAGCCCAGGATAAGCTGCTGTGCTCCTTTTTTTTGTGTGATGGTTTAGTTTCAGATACCCAGCAAGCTGCCATCTCCTGTCAACACAGACCTGCCAGAAACTCCCTGCATGGCTTCTGCCCCTTTCAGCCAGCAGACAGCCCCCTTCCAGCGGCTGGGTGGGGATGAGAGGCTGGGTCACCACAGCAAACCAGTCAGGAAACCCATAATTTACTGGGAGAGGCTGTGGTAGAGAGCAGCAGGACAGGCAGGATGATGGTAGGTGGCAACAGACAGTGTTGAGGTGACATCCTGGAGTGTCATGTGCGAAGCCACCTGCCCTGGAGGGGGGGGAGGTATGCTGCACACTAGTGATTGCATGAAGTCATAAACCTCCTTTAAACATACAAATGGATGCAGTGGGATTATTCTGCCCTGATTTCCAACTCTGCAAAAAAAAAATGCTGCATTGGCAGACTGGGCATTGACTGCCTGGGCTGGTCAAAGGTGCTGGTGCTTCAGGGAACAGCAGATGCTGCTGGGCAAGATTTGGGAGCTGGGAAGGAGCAGCAGGTGCCCAAGGACTGGCCCTGTCTGCTGCATCAGGCTCACTCCAGCCTGCAGCTGCAGGGGAAAGAAGTTTGAAACAATCCTTACCCTCTGTGGCTTCTTGCTGTGACTTTCTCACCTGCTTTTGCAGGATGAGTTAAGGCATCTCATGGGGAAACACAGTCTCCCCAGGGAAAATGTTTCTTGTTCATGAAAGGTTGGGACCATGGTGCCACATTTCACCTGCCAAACAGCTCTTTGGGGTTTTGGAAGAGCAGAGCAGAGCCATCTGCTAAAATACCATTTGCCAAGTCACAGGGGTGGCTTTAATCTTTTTGCTTTAATCTTCTAGCTAGATGCTGACCCAGACCCCCAGCCTGGAATCTGACCTCCCGAGCCAGAGTCTCACCCCTCAGCAGCCCTTACGTGTGCCAGGTAAACTTCAAAATCAACACTTGGCTCCTGGTGTCCCATGGGATCCGAGTTTATGGCAACAGGGCTGTAAATCACAGCGATGTTGTCATAGATGAGAAACACACCCTCTCATATTCCAGAGGGAAGCACCATTCACACTTCATATCAGGTCTCCAGTCCTTTTAACAGGATTAGTCCTGAATTTCACTAAGGCTTTCATGCAACAGATTGATGCTCCTATTAGCAGCCATTCTCAGGCCAAGTGTATCAGTTTTCTGTGGGTGCTTAGAGCCAAATCCAGACCTTTCCCTGGTCCATCTGGGGGATAAGAGAAGTGCTGGTCCTGCTTGCACAGGTCCAACTGTGCAGAGATGGTCAAGACCCCAAATCACTTGTCACGAGTAAAAACTGTGCTGCCAACGTTTCTTTTCCTGTGAGATGGTTTAAGAGGCTTTTGGAGGAGAAGCAGGGAGAGCAAGAAGAGAGCAAATGCTTGCAGAGGAGGCAGCAGCGTGCAAGTGGCAGCATGCATGGCAGCAGGAGGAAACGTGGGAGGTTGGGGTTGCGTATGGAGAGGGCTCAGTCCCTGCTGCACTGCCATTAATGACATGATAGCAAAGTTATCGCCTCCTTAATTCAGTGTGAGGTGTGCAAGATCTGATAGCAGAGGGGAGGGATCGTCAGGGGAACCTTGCCAATAGAGGGGGAAAAGATAAAGTGATTCCTTGCAGAGCAGCCAAACTCAGAACTTAGGGGAGAGCTGCTACAAAACTACATCTGTGGGGAACAGGGAGTCAGATCCAAGCCCTGGATCCAAGGGTTGTCTCATATCTTCCCTCTAGGATGTGGCAAGCTCCATCTCCAATGTGCTGGGGAGGGTTTTGCTCCCAGTACTCCCACTAGGAAGTGTTTTCAGAGTCTCTGCTCACACTGAGGCCCCCCAGCACAGCTCCTGCTTACACCTAGCTGGGTCATGCTGGCCAGGAGGCACCAGCTCCCTCTGCCTGGGATGTCTGGGAGGTAAGAGAGCGGTGGCGGAGCCAAGGTATGATTTGACCTGTGAGAGTGACTCAGCCCTGTGGTTTTCCTCTGTATGAGCTCACAGTGATGTCCCACTTCCTAACAAGTGTGAGTTACTGCTCCAGCTGCCTAAGCCAAGCCTGCCTGTGCTGGCATTTTCTGATTTCCTAGGTGAAAAACAAGCCTGGGATCAATGACATGACTCTGATCTTGGTGCATTAGCAGGATCATGGGAAAGTCCCCAGGGCTTTGTGCAACTGAGCACTTTGCAGCCTAAGATAGAGGGAGAGACCTGAAGAGAACCTGTTTGCATCTCTATCCATGACAGGGTGAGAACAAGCCTCTGATAGGGATTGGGACAAGAGGTGTTGGCTTGCAGAGCTCTGCCTGGCTCTGTGAGCACAGCAACAGCAGCCAAGGCATGTGCTTACTCAAGGTCCTTACTCAAGGCAGATGCATTCTGAAGTGAAGGGAGATTTCTGCAGGACTCACTCGAGTGCATTCATTCACCTAAAGCCCACACAGCCAACGACAGAAGTGGGTTCCTCAGAGGCTCTCCAGGCCCCTATGGCAAGTTCTTAAAGCCAGGCTTGTGTAGCAGAAGGTGAGATTTTTGGGGCAGGAAAAGGCTGTTTGTCTGGTGTTTGCAGAGTTCCAGGCAAGGAGCTGTTCTACTCCTGCACTCCACTTTCTGGGCAGACAATGCAGCACTGTGGCTGAGGGGTTCATGAGCCTGTGCAGGGGACTGGGGCACAGGCACTCTGTAATCAGTCCCTCTCTCAGCCTTTGTAGGTAATTTGTGCTTGCAGATGAGTTTCTCTCCATCAATGGAGGATGCTCTGGATGCTCAGCACTGTCAGAGCTCCCACTGCTCTGGCAGAGAGGTTGCAGAGGATGCAGGGGGCATTACCAGCATCCTGCATCAGTCATTGCAGGGAAGAGATGAGGATAGAAAGACAAATCCCTGACTGATGATCTTCATGTAGCACAAAACCCTTCTCCTGCGAGCAGCCAGGAGACAACCCATTTCTGGGTCATTGAGTCACTATAAATAGTGCTTTGCTGCTGAACTGCATCCAATCACCAGCCTCCATGTATGATTAGCTACTTAAAGACACTGTTTACATGCTTTTCTCATACCCTTGGTGCTTATTTCTAATTAAAAAAGCATCCAGCCCAAGAAGACCTGAGAGAGTGTGGCTGGCACAGAGGAGTTCTAGCAGCACATTGCTGCTGCTGGCACAACACAGCCCTGCTTGAGCCTCAGGCACTGCTGGGAACAAGGTGCTGAAGAGGGTGTTCTATTAGGAAGCCCTGCTCACATAGTGGTGCAGGAGCCCTGGACAGGAGCTGGCTGGATTCCCAGTCAGGCTAAAACTCTGGCAAACTGATGCTGAAGTCAATATTGGTATCAGTATCTCAGGGAAGGCCAGTGAGATAAAGCCCATCAAGCCTACAGCCCGGAGCAAGCAATCTGAATGTGGGAAACAGCTGAATGGAGGAGAGAGGAGAAGGAGAGCCAGGCTGTTTGGATCACAGCTGAGACAGTGCCCTGCGTCCCTGAGGAGTCTGCAACATGCTGCCAGCCAGCAGGGATAGCTGGGGATCTCACTCTGGTTCAGTTGCTATCGTTCCCCCCTTTAGCACACATCACAAGGAGCCTGATCCTGCAAGAGAGCCCAGAGTGTGAAGAGAACTCTCCTGGGGCTGCTGTAAGGGGTGAGTGCCAGGCAATACCAGCCAGCACAGGCAGGGTGAAGAAGAGGTGATGCTCATATATGCTCCATTCCATTGGATGCCAGAGGGAAGCAGGATTTGGGCTGCACTGGCAGATCTTTACTTGTGAACTGTCTTCAAAGAGAAGCAGCTATAACCAGCCCCAGCACCCCTCCTCTGGGACCCTGGCTGAGCAATTAGAGCCGAGGAGCTGCAGGACTTGGGGGACAAAGGAGGGGGGGAATTATTGTTATTATAGGCAATTACTGAAGAGCAGGAAATGCTTTAAAAATAAAAAGAGGAAGAGGCATTTCCATGAGAACAAGAACTTCTGGTGTTAGACAGTAATTGCTAAAAGTTGTAAACAAGGGCTTTGGAAGGTTGTAAATCCACGTGCCTCACACCCCAGCCAGCCTGTGATTGCACTGAGGTAGAAGGACGTGCTCCCAGAGCCTGGTTAGCTACTAAATCCTCTGCAGACAGATCTGGGATGCTCCTAGCCATGCTTAAACCAGAAGGCTACATTCAAGGGACTGGCATTGGATAGAGCCTGAATTCTAAAGGATGGTGTGAGGTGAAACCAGCTCATCCATCACCTTCCCCTGAGCTCTGGATTCCCAACCTGCCTGACAACGATTCAGGCAAGTGCTGTCTCTCATTTTGCCACTCCTGTACTTTTAGCTGGAATATATGAGCCCTGTGTGGGACTTACCCCAGCTGGCAGGAGAGCTGCAGGACTGGTATAACAGGATCTCACAAATCTGGGCTAAGGAGCACTGCCAGAGTTTCTTTACTGGGAATTCAGCCCCACACGTGCCAGAAGTGCCCCTGACCCCAGCTGCTTGCAGAAGCTCCTGGCTGTTGTAAGCGATAAAAGCCTCACAATATACCCAAAGCACAGGAAAACAATTCCCATACCAGCACCCTCCAACACCAAGAAGTTCAAAGGAGAGATGAGGAGGAGAGAAAACAAGGTTGTCACATCTTATCTCCCACAAGCAGGTCCCGGCTGCCCGGAGCCTCCCGCCAGCCCTCTGGCCGTGCCGTGCCCCACTCACGGTGTTGTAGTACTCTGCGATGATTTTCGAGTGCTTAAAGTTGGTCTCACACCAGTCCACTTCAGCACTCTGGTAGGAAAAGATGCTTGGCATTGTTGGGCCACCTTTGCAGAAGAGAGAGGAGAAGGTTAGTTTTGCATATGGGGAAAGGAGGGGAAGCACAGTGCCTGCTCCTTGCACAGCTCAAGCGCAGCATCCTTACCCTGCTGTTAAAGACCCATCCTCTTCCCAGCACACCTCATATTGCAGAGTGTTTCCTTCTGTCTCCTCGTGAGGCAGGAGTTGACAAATCACCCTAGGAAATGTTCTGGAACTCTGCGCCTGGGAATAGTTGCCACAGCCCCATCCATGGCACTAACATGTCTCCTCAAGAGTCATTGCTGCCACACGATGCTTCTCCAGCTCAGCCCTGTCCCTGTCAGCCTCTCTTCTCCCTTCACTTTCTTGATGACTCAGATCTTTCTGCCAAAAAGGCTTCCCTGTGCTCTGTGGGTTGGGAGCTACCTTTTGGGAGTGGACAACTCCACAGGGTTTATTGCTCATTGGCTCTGTTCTCCTTAGTTGTTTCTCAGCATCTTGCTGAGGGCTGGAGCTCAACCTTATGCCAGCTCAGCCCAGAAGCACCAGCACAGCCTCTGGGTATTACCAGAGACCTGAGGACACAGAGTGAAGACACTGGGAGGTGTCTCTGCTGGCAGTGATTTCACTTTGAATGCACTCCCATGCAAAACCTGTCCTGGGATCCCAGCAAAAGGCATCCGAGCTTCACACGTCGAGTGGCTTTCCCCTGCCAGCTCCCTCAGCCTGGCTTGCAGAAGCTGCAGGGATCCTAAAGTGGGATTCTAAAAAGAAACCTAAACTTTGGACAGTTTTTCTTCCCCATGCTAAAGACCTTCCCATCCTCAGCATGAACATTTCTCAGCCCTCTCATTTCCTTGCAAAAGTTTTGATCAAGTTTCCTATTTGACGTGTCTTGTGTCAAATCCTTGAGGTTTCAGAGCTCTTCCAGGAGCTGGTAGCTGGCTGCTGACCTTGGAGCTGTTTGGAAGCATCATCCAAACCCTGGCAGCTGAGTACTTGGTACACAAGAGCTACAGAAGATCCCTGGAGTTGAGCAACTGGGTGCAGCGTTGAACTAACCCATCCGGCTGTGCTTCTTCTGCTCTGCAAAAGGAGCAGCTAGCAGGGTGACACCGAGCACTTCCAAGAGCATCTCTGAGCTCCCAAGGCACAGCTGCAAAGCAGAGCTTTTTTTTCTCTGACTTTCGAGTCTAAGGCAGGGAAGCAAAGTTTGTCTTGCAACCGCTCATCGGTCGATCATGCTCTTGTGGAGAAGCAGCCAAGTCCCTTTTTACACCAACATCGTCTGAGCAACAGCCCCGAGCTCAGCAGTTACTGGAGGTGTGCAGTGTGGGAAGCCACCACAGCTTCCTCTGCTTCTCTTCTCAAGAAGTTCAAAGGGAGAAAACACAGGAGTGTAACTCTAATGCAAACGAGCTCTTCTGTAACCTCCTGCTCCAACCAGATCAACTGACTTGTGGATAAACCTCCACTCTTCTCTTACAATTGCAAATGAATGGTGCTCTCTCTTTCATCCAGGTTTGTTGGTTCCCCAGAGCAGGTGAGATCACAGCTACAGAAGGAAAATGAAGATGGATGGCAGGTAGGTTGGCCTGAGGTCTGCCTCTTCTTGCCTCTTCGTGAGCTTGGGTTTCCACCTGCTTATTCCCACCACGGCCACTCTCCTGATCCCCCACTGCTCTGCATCACGCTTTTGCAGCGAGGCATAGGGGAAAAGAACCCAGAGCCAAGATGGTAAATCCCATCTCCTAGCTGAACAGATGTAGCTGAGAGATGGTGAAGGGATGGAGGAGACAGGAGACAGAAGAAGGGAACAGAAGAATGGAAGCAACAACCAGAGCGCCTCTCGCTCTCAGCCCAGCCTGGCTTACCTGTGTTCCCTTGGGATGGACCAACACTGCTTGAGGCGAGGCGTCAGGAGCTCCAAGGGTTCCAGCAGAGCTGGAGCAGTAACCTGCTCTGCCTCTGTGACTCTGAAGGAGTGCCCACGGTGTGAGCTCACCCGGGAGCAGGCGCCAGCAAATGCCCTCGCTCCAGCTCTGGGGAAAGCGGTGGGACGAGGCACGAGCCGCGCTCACCCTCCAGGCAAAGCTGCCAGCCCCTCCAAGGAAACATATTGGCTGGAGGGTTTATATCTGTGCACCCAAAATGGGCAGGGGCAGAGAGGGAGGGCAGAGGAGCGTGAGCTGGGAAGGTTGGAAGAGTGGGTAGAAATGCAGGCTGAAGTCATCAGCGTGCCCCTGGGCAGGTTCCCTGCGCACGCGCACACACCCCAACCCCAGCACCGGCTCTTTTGCTTTCCCAGGGCAGGGACTGATCCACACACACCCCTCCACCTCCTGCACAGCTGCTTAAAAAAAAACCCCACAGGCTTTCATCAAAAAGCACAAGCAAGCTGATGCTGCCTTCTCAGGGGTTACATTTGAGCCACTTCTCAGCTTTTCCCCAGCTACCGTGTGATCATCACACGGCACTTCTCTGGCCAGCTTGCTGTGAAGGAATGGGCTGAACAGGACACTTCTGGCTGACTGCTTTGTAGACATTTGCCTCCTCAGTCCCATTCAGGATGTAAAGAATATTGGCAGTGATTAAACTGTTCCCCAAAATCATCATTTGGGGAGGGGAGATGGTGGAAATCATCTTTGGGAAAGGAAGGAATATGTTGCTTATTATTTGGTCAGCTCTTCCCACTGGAGAGAGAGTGAGAGAACAGAGCATCCCAGGGCAGGGTCAGACCAGCATCAAAGGTGTCCCTGTCCATGTCCTCCCTGAAAAACAGAGATCAAACAGTAGCCTTTGCTGTGGCACTTGGGATTTGGCCTGGGGACTGGCTCTTTGGGAAGCTTAACCATTTGCTCTGCTACTTCTATGAAACAGAGACCTGGTACAACTCCCCCTAAAGCTGCCAAGGCTTCCCAAAGCCTCACAAATTCAATGCATTTTGAAACGAGAAGGTAATTAACCACTGAGGCAGCTCTGATATCACTGCACACTGGAGCCTCTGTTACGTGCAATGTCTTTCTAGGACAGACAGTGCAGCTGGAAGCAGAAGCTTAGGAGCTGCCCACAGCCCCTGTATGTCTGCAACTGCACTGCCCACGCTGAGGATGAATGTCCTCCTTATTGACTTCTAACTCCTGAATTGATTGTGAGAGTAGGAGAGTGAGTTGGGGTGCTGAAAGGAGGGTACCCACATTCCCAGGGGACCTCAGTGAGAAGCAAGCGGTGTCTTTCCCATCCCACTGTGACGGGAAGCAGATGAGGTGCAGTGTCAGCCAAGAAAGCTGGCAGAGGTGGATTTGAAGTCAGGCACACACATGATGTCTGGCCTATATGAACATCTCTGAAAAGAATGAGTTTTCCCACTCTAAGACCTCTGGCATCCTTGGCATGAGCAAGGCTCCCAAGCATCACTGATATGTCCTGTGCCACACAAGGGATAAATAACTGGTGAGGATGTCACAGGTTGGCATTGCCCTTGATTCATTAATAAGTAGCATTTGGGTCATAAAGAGAGGTTGATTTCCTGCTGAGTCCTTCCCAGCTCCTCCTAATTGTTACATCCTCCTGCCTGTGGTCAAAAGGGCCTGGCATGCTGAGGATGCTGAGGATGCTGATATGGGAATGGGCTGGGGAGATGGGAGTGCCCAGGAAGCAAAGGAGTGAAGCTCTCAGGGCCTCCTGTGGGAGTCAGACAGAGTCTCCCCTGATCCTTCCTGTAACTGAGACTTCTTTTTCTCGAATCTTCACCCAAAGTTTCTTCTAACTTGTGTCTCTTCTGCACCAGAATCTGACAAGAAACCTCATGGATGAGGTTTGTTCCACATCCTGTCCCCTTAATCATTCTCTTTCCACTCCCTGATGCCATCTTGCCAGACCACACATCCCAGGCAGCGTCCCAGGCTTTGTGACATGGAACATGCTTTGATCTGAAGAGCCTTGTCCTGACTCATCTGTATCTCTGTCACCTCTTGGGCAGGCATTGAGGTCTGAGGGTACTCAGACAGCTGAGAGAGGCTGTGGAAGGGGCAGAGCTCAGCTTGCAGTCTCAGGGCCCATCTCCAAGCGTTTCATAGCTGTGCTCACAAACTGTGATGAGGAAGCAGTTCTGCTGCTGCTGCCACAAAAACAGAGAAGTGAGGGCCCTGGCAGGCAAGTTTGGGAGAATTCAGTTGCTGGTCCTACCTGCCTTCTTGTCCCATGGCCACTCAGATGGAGGCTTCCACCTGAACTGCTGATGAGGAGGGATTTGTCTTAAAGGGCTCATTTGGAGAAGCTGTGGCTCAGAGGCACGTGCCTTTATTTACTGCCTGGGCTGGCGTGGGGCTGGGGCTGCTGGCAGAGGGGCACTGACACACAGCCTGGGTAGGCAGCCTGAGGTGGGAGGACTGGCATCCCACATCCCCACTGCTGTTTGCTCAGCCAGCGTGAGTCAGAGCCCTGGGGTGGAAGGAGAAGAACTGCCTCAGCTCCATTCTCACAGCAAGGCAGCTGGGAAGGGATTTCAGGCATTCTGGCTCACTGCTGCCCTGCTGCATCACCCTGCCCATGGCCAGGAAGGCCCCGAGGCAGCCTGGACAGGCTGAATCCTGCCGCGGGCTCCTTTGCTCTTTGTAGCTGAGTTTAAGTTCCAGGTGCTGCAATTTCATGCTTCCAGGTATAAAAAAAACCCCACACAGGCAGATGACCTGGGAGCCTTACTAAAGCTGAACAATTAGATAATCCCTGTCACTCATGGCTCCGTGGGGCAGGAATCGTGTCCTCTGCTTGGTTTGGAAGCTGTTTAGCAATTTGCGGTCTGGAAGAAATAACAACAGCAGCAGGAGCCACGCTGGAGCTGGATGTGCTTCACACAGCCAGATGAAAGCATTCATCTCCATTGCTGCTGCAGAGCCTACTGGGAGCAATGTACCCACTCTTATCCACGTCTGCAGAGCTGTGCAGAGCTGTATTTCATCTCACCAGGCAGGGCAGGGGCTGCAGGCAACCAAAAAGCATCATCAGCAACAGCGAAGGCAGATTGCACCCCACACAAGGTGTGGCTCTCCAACCTCCAGCTCTCGACAACATCGTGTCCCCAGTCCTTGTGCAAGTCAGCCTGCAGCTCAGGAGCAGAGCACAAGCCTTGTCAGGCCCCAGAGAGCTGGTCCCAGGGTCCAGGAGAAGTTCCATCACCGTTGAGCAACCAGCCAGGAGCTCTGTTATCATTCCTCCAGGCAGGATACCGTACCAGTTAACCCAGAGTCTGTGCCAAAACCTTAACCAGACCAGTTAACCTAAGAGTCTTTGCCAACCTGACCACCCCTGTCCTTGTTTTGAAACGCAGACAGGTCTAAAACAAACGTGTCGATCCTCAGTAGCAACAGCAACAGCAGAGCTAATGAAGGGAAGTGCCCTCAGAGCTGTCATCTGTCATGTGCCCTGCTCAGGATCCGCTGCGGAGGCTTTGGCTTGTGCAGCTCAGCAGGAGCTGCTGCATGTGCAGGGGCTAAGCAGGGACTTTACTCATTCCCTTCGTCTTGGAGATGGAAACACGAGCTATTAAATCAGGCAATGAAAAGAATAATCACCTAATCGCTATGTAACAGCACAGCCAGGGCTCTGCCACTTCAGCTCAGGCCACAGCCACAGCCAGAGCTGCCTCCAGCCCTGGGAGGTTTTGAGTTTTGGCTCTGAAATCAGCTCTGAGGTGTAAAATCGTTCCTGCCTGCCCCCAGCCCAATCTGTCTGCCCTGGCCCAGCTCCGAGGGCACTGGGGCACGGAGGGGCTGAGGCTGTGCTGTGCTGTGGTGGTTGCTGGGCTGAGTGAGGCTGGAGTGAAGGACCACGAGGTTCTGCAGTGCTTGGATCCTTGGGGAGATGTTTACCAACATCAACACCCCCAGCAGCACCCACCTGCCAGGGTTTCTACCCACACCCTCTGCAGTGAGGGTTGCACAAGGATGGTGATGAAGGAGGTGGCTGCTCTGGGAACTCAGCCTCCAGGCCATCCTTGCCTATCTCCCCAGCACAACTTCAGTGTTGAGACTGGGAAACTGGGATGGGAACTGATACAGAGCCATCCCACCTGCTTCTGCCTGTGGCACCCATGGGACTATTTCCCAGAGAACAGTTTCATGTCTGGTGCCTTTTGGGAGCTCCCAGACAACAACTCCTGTTTCAGGCCCTTCTGCCAAGTGCCTGGAGGAAGACTGGTAGCATCCAAACCCTTCAGGGTCCCTCTATCCTGCCCCAAACTAATGAGAAGCTCCCCTGTGGTCATTTGTGCCTTGGACATGGGTTGCAGGACCCAGCAGTGGCTTTACCCCAGAGCAAGATCACTTTGCATCACTGCACCCCAGGGACTCCAGCCACTCTCAGGAGCTTTGCTCCTACTCCACCATCCCATGGGGTTGCCCCAGGACCCTGCGGGCTCCGCTACCCGCACAGCCGGGACGAGGCTCCCCTCTGCCGGCAGCGGGCAGCTCTGCACCGGGAGAGCAGCGGCACAGCAGCCCCGGCGCTGCAGCACGTGTCTGGTCACATCTTCCAGCCAGGGGAGATCACTGGGCACTCTCAAACCATCCCGAAGGCTGGTGCAAGTCGCCTTGGTGGAACAGCTCAGCCATGCAGGGACCTTGGGGACCCCTTCTTTGGGGGCTTGTGAACAGCTCAGCCATGCAGGGACCTTGGGGACCCCCTCTTTGGGGGCGTGTGAACAGCTCAGCCATGCAGGGACCTTGGGGACCCCCTCTTTGGGGGCGTGTGAACAGCTCAGCCATGCAGGGACCTTGGGGACCCCCTCTTTGGGGGCGTGTGAACAGCTCAGCCATGCAGGGACCTTGGGGACCCCCTCTTTGGGGGCGTGTGAACAGCTCAGCCATGCAGGGACCTTCGGGACCCCCTTCTCAGGGGCTTGTGCCGCTGCCCAGGGAGCTGCTGCAGCTGGTTTGAGCTACTCTTGCAGCTGATTCGAGGTGCTCAGCACTCTCCTGAGGCTGAATCCCGGTATTTCCCAGCAGGATCTGCATCCACCAGGAGATCTGAGGGAATCTTCTCTCCCATTTTGGGGACAGGCATGGACAGTGTGATGAGAAGATGCTCGTGGTGCAGAGGGCAGTGAGGGCTTGTTTATACAGGATTCCCCTTCAGGAGGCACTGGGCTGGGGAAGAGGCAGTTCAAGCAGTGCAAAACAGATAATATTGTGGCGTATAATAGACAGATAACGTGTTATTCCAAGCATCTGTGCTCCAGCTTGCATGAAAAGCTCCAGCTTTCACTCCATGTCAGCATTTCCAAGGCAGCCTCCCAGTTGCTGCCTCTCGCTCAGTAAATCACCAGCTTCACCTGAATCAGCCCAAAACGTAGCAAGTGGAGATGGGTTTAAACGCATCTACCAGACATCAAATACCAGACCCAGCTTTGAAATCAATTCCCTTCAATCAGAGCAGGGGTTTGGTCTTTTAAGACAAACATCAAGGCCGGCTGCTGAAGGAGTGCAGCCCAGGGAGGGGAGATAAAGCCACCCTGGGAAGAGGAGCATTGTTTTCTACAAAGAACAGGAAACGAGCCTCAGAGAGTACATGAAAGAGACCTTAAAACAAATGCAGATCAGCAAAGCCGGGACCTCTGGGGCTCATCTCCCAGCTGCTCTGCCCAGGAGAACTGCTGAAAGTGCTGCTGTAGCCAGGGGGTGAGCTGGAGGGGGCAGAGCCGGGACCTTTCGGGTGCTGGGACCTGGCCTTTCCTTCTGTGGGAAGCCAACGAGAGCCTGGGGACACCCTGCAAAGGAGGGACCCGGTTACGTTGGACTCAAGGACCTTAAAGGTCTTTTTCCAGTGATTCTCTGAGCCATTTGCTCGTGGGGATGTGATTAACTGGGCCATTTGCTCATGAGGATGTGATTAACTGGGCCAGGGCAGTAAGAGGGTGCCCTGGGCCCTGCAGCCAGGAGTGTCCCAGCCATGGGATGCTTTCCCTGCTCCCTTAGGGCCCCCCCACCACACATCTCACCCTGCACAGCATCTGCCCAGCTCCAGGCAGCCTGGGCACGTCAGGCAGAGCTCCTTAGGGGCACCAGGAGAGAGGTGACTGGTGTTGATGCCCCAAGGGAGCTCTGTGGCATGCAGATGGGTTGGAGAAACTGAGTGGTGGTCAGCAAGAGAGAGAGGGGGAGACCACAGAGATGCAAACAATGCAGCAACATCAACATCGACAGCAGCTCCTGCTCGTGGAGACGTCTCTTCCCTGTTGTTCTGTAGGAGCCACTCTGATTCAGTGTCCCCTTTGGCA
>WBNH01001746.1:0-74557 GCA_013401255.1 Urocolius indicus | reverse complement strand
CCTGGCTCAGGCCAAAACCACTTCAACCTTTCACAACTGTTTGGCAAGCACAGTTCTTGTTTCTGTGCTGCTGACTATCTTGATCCAAAACAGATATCTGTTCCATGCTTTTCAAAGAAGTGATTTGCATTTTCATTTTGTGTTCATGGAAAAGAGAAAAGTTAACACTTTGTCAGCTGTAATGGCATTTTCAAAGAGACAGCCCTGCTGATGTTTACTCTCTAGCTGTCAGTTGTACTGTTGCACTTAGAATCTTGTGTGTAGTGAGTGGTAATTGTAATTAGAGTGAATTTCTTGTGTTGAGAAGATGCTCTTTTTGTGAGTATCACTATTTGAGAACTGTTCTGAAAATTGTGAGAATTTTCTATTCTGGAACACTATTGTGAGAATAAATTTAAAGGAAAAAAAAAGTACATTTGGTTTAAACCCAGTTCTATTTCTCTAGTGCAATGATGTGGTGCCATCCCAGGTTCAAACTCATTTTCTCTGTCCTTATAAGATACGCTTTATTCTCTTCTTCATAGTGTCAGTTTAGTGTTCCAGGCATGAATGAATGTAGCAATCTTCAGTGCTGAAAAAAGCTTGGGAAATACAAGACTGTATTTTGTTTACACAAGTACATTTGTTCTTAAAGGTAAGAATTGAAGTTACGTTCATTTGGGATTTACAAACTGTTTGCTGGTAGGAAGGTAACTGTCTAGGAGTAATTTGACTCCACGTAATAAAAATGGACTATCAAGGAAATGAGAGGCATGACTTAGCTTCTCCTGTGTTTCAGTTGGTTCACCATTAACAAGGGAGAAAGTAAGTAACACTAAGCATCTTGATGAGAAATATAGCACTTGCCAGAATCCCAAGGGATGGCAGAATCCAAGTGAGACAGGAAATGTCATTTTTGGTTGGAAGAACTGATGGTACCCAAAATGGCTCATCTGCAGCACCAGGTGGCAGTGCTGCCTTTGCAGACTTGAATTATGTCCACTGCCCAAAGACTGCTTTAGTAAAATGCAGCAGCTCTTTCCAGAAGCTGTTAGGGACACGAAAATACTGAGAAATGTGAAATTTATCAATTGTTAAGGCAAAGTACTTGCCTCAGCGTTTGTTTAGATTTTGATTGGGACTTTAAAGCAAAGCTTTCTTTATCTACAGAATGTAACATTCGCCTGTGAGTTAAGGTATTAGCTCTGCTGATCATTCACAGGACAGATAAACTTTGCATCACAGTTCTAACCGCTTTACTGTTGCTGCCCTGTCACTGGATTTGAACCCTGTCCTGGTTGAACCATTTCTAAGAATAAGAAGGTTAGTGACCTTACATGGTAAACATATGTGCCACTTGTTGACGTGGCTTTGTGCTGTTTATAGGTAAACACTGCAAATCAAGCTGAAACTGTGTAGATTTCCTGGGCCGTAAAGTATTAGATGTCGTAACCACTGACTGGCAAGGCAAGGGTCAGTATTTTACCAGTCATTGTCCTGAATCCTTCTGTTGCAGACAGCAAGACATTTGAGTTTCTGTGAACAAATGAAAATAAAAGTGATCATGAAATCTCAGATACCAATGTTCTGGAGACAGTTGTGAAGTCATGTCAAGAAGTTAAATAACCACAGTTCTGACTTAACAGTTTGTTTAAATCTGTGAGATTCTGCAATGTGCAGAAATATGTTTTTAGAGAACCATAAAATTCTGCGAAAGTTCATCTTGTAGAAAGATATTTTATTTTAATGTGTATGAGAGATTACGTACATAAGTGTCCTCTTTGATAAGCTCTTGCAGTGTGTATCTCTTAGAATGTACATAGAGTTTTGCTTTGCCCGTTAAAACATTTATTGGGTTTAGACATTAGTGTTAATGCTTAAGTTTAACTACCAACAGTGCTAGGCGACTTAGGCATTCACATTCTTGCATTCTAGTACTTTTCTTGGGATGATTTTACCTACAAAGAACCTTTCGTCTTCATTATTGAATAACAACTTATGGAACAAACTTGATTTACAAAAGGTAGCTGAATTATTTCAAATTATGAGAAAAACAGTCTGCTTTTAGGTTTTCTTCAGAGAAAACAAACCAGGGACAGAAGTACTCACTGCAAATTACTCATATCTAGAAACTACAGCAGAAACAGCAGTTGTTTTGGAAACAAAGCTAAATTTCCCATTAACTTGAATTGCCTTCTAATCTTTAAGGTTTAATCAGCCTTCATTTTATTGTAACTCTTACACTGGAGCTGACAGATAAGTGCTTTATATTGATTTCCATGATAAAGTTCTGATGGGGAGTTCCAGCTTTGTAGGCAGCACAAAGGGTCAGTCATTAAAATTCTGTGTGCAAACTCTCCCAGAGGCATGTATATAAATGATGCACAGTCTTGGGGTCTTGCACTGATAGCATTGTACTTACTTGGTTTGTATTCTGCTGAAGTCCTCAATATTTCCTGAAATGGGCTTTTAATCTTCCCGAACACTGAGAAGTGCCATGTTTCAGGGGTTGAATATGGCACAAAATGGTCTTATGGAAAACCTTATGGTTTTCAAAGGATGATGCACAACAAAAGTAGTTCTGGAATATGTAAATGAACTCCCAGTTTGTGCAGTTGTCTATCTCAGTCCCACATTGCTAGATCATCAAACATAGCAGATTTCTGAGTGAGCACTCTTTTCCAGATATACAGGTGAAGAATGTTGGATGACAGATGGCTTAGTATGTTTAGGTGAGGATCTAGACAGTTCCTGACAAGTTGACTTGGCTGCAGCATGCATTCTGACTTCTAATACCTACTTGCAGTGCTTCCAAAGTCTATATGTAGTGCTTCATTGAATGATAGAATTGTTTTGGCTGGAAGAGACATTTAAGATCATGCTGTCCAGCCTTCATGACCTCTGTGAGACCTGGTGATATGAACAAATCAAATATAGACAGGCCTTGGAAGAACATTACCATAGAAATTTCTTTACCATTAAAAAAGTTGATCTGCTGTTTCAATCATTATGTGATACGGCATTGCCTTGGTGGCCCACATCGGCTCAGCAGCGTCGTTGTATTTCACAGGAGCTGATGCTTGCCTCAGTAACTTTGCCCCAGATTTACTTTGCTTTCATGGTTATAAAATGCTGTTCTTGTGTTTCGAAGAACATCTCAACATGTCTCAGGAAAGAAAGTGTTATGTAAACATGAAATACTGTTGTGTGGCAGACAGCAGCATTGCACAGACTAGGAGCCAACCATCTCATTCCAAATCAAGGGTCTATCATTTTACTGCAGCAAAAGTCTTTACACATACTGTCATTTGAGAGGGTACCTATAAAGTCAGAGTAGCATTGAATGCCATAATATTAGAACTATATACCCCTCAGAATTCACTGGCAGTACAGAGGTGTTTTTAAAATAATAAAGAGTGATGATATAACTTTTTTTGTGGACAGAAAACACATCCTCCTTCCCTTGACAGCTTTGCCGAGTAGAAGGCTTAGTGAATTCTGATGTGGTGCTCACCTCACACTTCATTGACAGATGTGGAGTTTGAGTGGCCCTTTGGGAAATGAATTTTAAAATGAGGCAACCTATCTTCTCTTGAAAAATGGCCACTGGGACTTTTTTGAGAGGTGTCACAGGAGAGGCTGGTTTAGTAACAGCCATAATCTTGGGGTGCAAAGAGTGAAACAAGATGCAGTGACACAGACAGATTATGTTGGATTCCTGGTCCTGGATTATGCAGGAGTATAGGAAGAAAGAATATGGTTGAAGTCTCCACGCCTTATAGATTTGATGTCATCAGTTCAAGTCTCAGCTAAGAATCACACAGCTGACATTAAACATACAATAAACAGCTTACTCTTTTTGAGTCAGCATTATTTTCCAGGAACAGTACAAAACTAAAACTCCAGAATTAATTCAGCTTCCCATTAAATTAATCAAATGCAATGGTTTGGTACCTGTTTAGCAATCAGGGGCTTAAAGTTCCTATACAAGCAAAGTAATGTTGTTACAGGACTGCTGGAGCAGAATGCTTTAAACTGAGTAAGATACTGGTACAGTGCCTTATTTGATTAACAGGATTTCTTTGGATTGCTGATTGTGCCTATAGAGTTTATGAATATGGTACTGCTTCTTTCTGTGTCTCATTCCTTACCACAAAATAATGGATAAATCCCTGCCAAAAGCACTGTCCACCATATGCTGAGCATGAAAGCAAGTTGAATTTTAAACATATCTGCTCAGATTTTTTAAAGGAGGTGGATGATTATACTAAATTTGTCCAAGACATTATAGGATTGTTTGCGTTTTTCCCTCTTTCTTTCAAATAGGTTCCGATCACATTGAGAACCTTTCTGTATTATTTTCTGTCAAAGTATTTAAAAATAAGTGAAAGTATTGTTTTCAGACGACTTCACAGTGAGGTGTTTACCAGGAACCAGATTTGTTTTCATGGACAAAAGTTCTATTCTAGATGGTTCTTATATGATGGTTCTGCAGGTTTTCCTGTGGTGTCGGTTGATTAACTGTTTTTCTGCTTTCTGCAGCTGATCTAGCCCGCTTAATGGACAAAACCTATGAGAGAAAGCTGCCTGTCAGCTCTTTGACAATATCTCGGGTAAGGAAATAAATCCCAATCATAAAGTGATGGAAATGACAGTGGAATGCTTGTGAAATCAAGTAAGCTGAGTGGGGATAAATGGTATCACCTCTGCTGGGAGTTGTAGGATCGTAAATGTCTTGTTGTGCTGTTGAATTGCTGTGTTTTATTGCTACTTCGTACTCATTAGTACCTGGACTGTAGGGTTTTCAAAACAGAAACAAGACTTCTTTTTCTGCAATAAAATTAGCTCTCACTGTTACTGGGTTATGTATTTCCCTAATATATGTTCCCTACCTTCCTGTGGTTTCTCTCTTAGTGAGAGCTTTAACACCCCCTCAGGCACTTTATATGAATCCAGGCTGCTAAGGGAGTTGCAATGAATTATTGCATAGCCAGTCTGCATACATCTTCCTCTACTTCCAGACTCCTTTGAAACTGAGGCAGAGGGGGGTACGTTTGTCCTCTAGAATAGTTTTCTTTTGTTGCCTCAGCAGACTGGGGCAGGACAAATGCTGGTTTGGGATAAGCGAAGCCATTGTTTTACTGGAATTAGTAACCAGTGCTATCCTCTGGACGGGTTAATCTGGGGAGAGGGAGTAAAGGCAGAGATGTAAATATGCTTTCAAGTTCCCTGTGTGTTTGTAGTGAAGAAGGAGAAGAAATATGTCACTTTAAAAAAAAAACCCAACCAAAAAAACAAACAAACAAACAAAAAACCCCAAAAAACCAAAACCCACCAAAAAACTCCTACCTCAACAAACTAATTTCAATCTCCAAAATTTTCAAAAAAAAGCTGAATCAACAATCTGCTACCTTAGTAACACCACTGTTTAGGATCATTGACACCACTAAGTGAGGAGTCAGAGAACATTTTGTACAGTTACAAGGTCAAGCACTTACAAAGGTCAGGCATTCTTGATCATTGCTTCTGAGACAGTGTCCATGGGATAAAGGGGTGTTCTTCTCCCTTTTATTGCTTAATCAGCTTTATTCCTTTCCTTCACGTTCCTGCTTTGTGCTGACCTCTGCCCTGGAGAGATGGCATTTCCAGATTGTCAAGCTGCACCACTTTCCAATAGCTGGAACTCTCATCAGATTCTTGTTTTCGAAAATGTAAATAAAATGTACAGGCATGCTGTTGCCACACTCAAAAGATGTGTGAATAACTGGAGAACAAGTACCAATCATCTGAAACTATTATTTTCAGGTTGTGCTTAGGATAAAGAGAAACACCGACTGTGAAATTGTGCTGTTTATACATTCTGAGCCCAATACACCGGAGTGTTCCAACATCTTTATGCTTATGTTAATAAAATCTAAAGGAAAGCAGGATTTGCTGTTACCATAAGACAAAATGTAGTTGAAGACTTTTAGTTAAATAGTTGATAGCACGGGGGATTTTGGAAGATTGCCTGGAGTAGACAAGGTTTTAAATGAGAGGAAAAATGTGCTTTACAGCATGGGTGTGATTTCTTTTTTTCTCTTTTTTTATTTTTTTTTTTTCTGTTACTTATGTGAAGTACAAAGTGTTGTTGCCATATCCTGCAGACAAACATTAGGGAAAAAATAGATGTAAGGTATGTTGCGACTCACTCAAAATTGGCAAAAAAAAGTAGTCAGGAACTGAATGTATTCTCAAATTAAAGGATGTGATTAAAGAGCAAGAAGTTCAGGGTGGAGCAGCTGAAATACAGGATACTGAGCTGGACAGACATAATTCTTGTCTAGTCTCTGTATATTGAAGATGTGTAATGTTTCTTAGAGGTGAGGAAGGAAATTGTCTCATTTTAAAAAGATTAGACTTTTAGCAATCTGGAAGAAACATGAGTATGAGCAAGCAAGCAAGGCTTGAAGACTCCCAGTAATATCAGATGCCTAAATATGCCAAGTAAATGTATTTTATTTATTGAAGTAGCATTTTCTTCTAATATGCCTTGTGAATGCTCTTCTGAAGCTTTTTTTTTCTTATTTTTTATCAGTTTGTTGACAACATTTCTTCACGGGAGGAAGTGGATCAAGCTGAATATTACCTTTACAAGTAAGCATCTTTTCCCATGAACTCCTGCACTTTTAAGACTCTGACCCTTTTCAGCTTCCTAGCTTTGATTTCTCTTTTGCAAAATATGTGCATCTACTTGTTGTAACAACTCACAGCTAAAGGCCCTCTTGATAACTTCTCTTTTCTTCTGGCTATCCTCTCTTTGGACTTTTGGCACTGATTCCTGTCAAACACGTTAGTATGAGACACTGAACAGCTAATACAGAGAGCCTCCAGCTATGATTTACATTAGTGAGACTGAAATTACAAGGAATTATGTTTACTTACAGTTTTTCTGCTGATACTTTCTTTGTTGTCTAAGTCATAATTTACCTAAATTGACTATTTGGATATTTGTGTAGGTAAGTGCAAGACTCAAGGAAGTATGATTCTTTAGAGTGAACAGAAATGAGAATGGTCATGCGGTGGTAGTCATCAAATCGACAAGGCTAATTGAAGTGTAGCTTTGGTTTTTGTGCCTTAGTACTTCATGTTCACCTTATGTATCGGTTGTTAGGGTTTTCTGCAACTATTTTTGCATTAAGTGTATTGGGTGCCTTTTCTGGCAGTATAAGATTGAATGCCTGCTTTCTACAAGTCAATACTTAGCAACTTTAAGAGGGTAATAATTCTTGCTGACCCCTAAAATAGTTTAGTTCTTCTATGAAAGGTTGCACAGATATTTTGAGGGCTATGTTTTCTGATGTAGAAAGTAACTCATCCTATCAAAGTGCATGAGAGAGCATCTTTACAAATATTGTCAGGTTGTTATTTGTAAATAAGAATGATTGTTATTTAATGAAGATATTTACTGGGTGGCTGTTTTAATATTCAGCATAGTTGTAAATGCATGACTATTAGACTTAAGATCTTTGGGATTCTCTGATACTGCAGAGACAATATCTGAACCTCAGAACTTCAAGATAGAAACAAGAGAGATTTAGTTTCCTAGTACTAGCAGTAAATAAAAGCAGGAAAAAGAATCTCTCTCAGAGAGGAGGTTAGTGGAGCTTTAATTCCTTCTAATCGACATTTTATTAGTCCTGTTAGAATCTGTCATCAGAAATCAGTTGTCCATCCTGCAGCAGGTGAGAAGAAAACAGGAGAAAGAAAGGCAGTTTTAAGGCAAGCCTTTGTTTTTGTTTTACAGGTGTGTTATTAGTGCCTTTTGTTAACTATCTTGGAGATTGTATTGTACATTGTGCCACACAAACCTAAGTACTCTCCGATGGAGTCAAGCCCTGTAGGGTGAGGGATGCCAGCATGCCTTTGAATGCCCCAACACCATGAGATGTTTAATTGCCAAGTCAGATGAAATCTAGACAGACTGAAATGTTTATACGTAGTATGTCAGACAGATTCTTTTTTTCTTGAAAATAAGAGCTTCAGAAAGAGTGGTAAAAAATTAGAGGCATATTCTTAGTAAGAAAGAGGAAATAGAATGGGGAACTCTAACGCATAATATCCTCCCCACTCTTTGTCTGTGCCTGGTTAGTACATCAGTTTGAAACACAGGGGTTTTGTCCTGAAAAATCACATTCTAAGAAAGGGATTTGCTGTTCAAAAATAATTACAGTTATTTACTGTTTCTGTAAGAGATGATTCTTCTGTGGCTGGTGAGAGAATGCTTACGTGAACATCAAATACGATCATTTGTAATTGATCAGATTTTAGTAGTCTATGTGAATAGAGAAGTGTCACATGTCTTGTCAGATCTACTTTTGCTGGAATTTTTTCTTGTCCTTGTAACACTGATTTGTTTTGGTGTTTCAAAATGCTTAGTCTTTTGATGATGTTACCATCAGTTTTCCAGGAGACTTCATTCCAACATAATTCGTGAAACTGTTCTCAAAGTGCATTTATATGCATATAGTGAAACAGTGTAGAAAGGTCTGTGATTCTTACAAAAACAGAAAAATCCCAATTGTAACATCAACTTCCCTTTCAAATGAAAGTAAGTATGATAACTTCAGCAAGCAGGAGATGTGGCTGGTATCTGCAAGGCCCTTTTTATTGTTCTCCACATTTTGCACTTAAGCTGGAGTTCAAATGAAGGACACATTTATAAAGGTATCTGTTTGCAGCTGGAGAACTTGTTTGACACAAAGTCCTGCAAAAATGGCCACACCATAAGACAGAGAGAGTTATTCAGCATTGGAACAGGCTGCCCAGGGAGATGGTGGAGTCACTATCCCTAGAGAAATTCGAAGCACACAGAGATGAAGTGCTGAGGGTTATGTTTTAGTTTAGTGATGGGCTTGGCAGTGTTAGGTTAGTGATTGGGCTTGATCTTAAAGGTCTTTTCCAACCATAATGATAGTGTGATGCTGTCCACCATTCACTGAATCTCTCTCAGTTGCATCTAAAGAAGGTGACAGACAGGGAGGGTTAAGAACAGAGAAGCTTTCCCAAGAAATCACTTTTCCTGTCTTAATGAGAAGCAATACAAAGTACAGTTTTTGTACTTCAGGTAAGGAGAGTAAGCTTCTAAAAAAGAAAAAGACAATATCAGCAAAAAGCTTTTTTACATCTTACAAACTATACAAATCCATTGTGAGCAAATAACATGTACATGGCCTAGTGAAGTTGGCTGTATGTACATTTGCCTGAACACAAACAGAATGTGCTCAGGGTCCTGTGTTTTCCCTCTTAATTGCTTGTAGACTATAAGGGGGAGATTTTGATGTCTCTCCCTGGTGTTGGAAGTCTCTGCAATCTGAGGTGAAGGGTAGACAGTTCCAAGACCCCTACAAGGTTGGAATATGTTCTTCTTACAAAGGGCAAACTCTGCCTGTGGGAAGAAGCAGAGGAAAATAAATAGCATTTCCATGCTTGCTGTGTGGGGGTTTCCTGCAGATGGAAGTGCCAGAACTTGTAACTGTAAGCTTTGTAGACTGGAGACTTTCTTTGCAACATGTCAGGCAGAACGTATTTTCAAAAAGTAATATTCTGGAGCATCACCATAATACATTTAGGGTCAAAAAATACAAATGCGTATTATATTTAGGCCAGTTTCAACTTTCCTTTTAAAGCAGTGGATCTCCAGCCATTCTGTCTCCACAGAGGATCTTGAGCTCTCAAGAATAGCAGTGTGGAAACCACTATGCTACATTGTTGAACATGTCAGTAAGATGGTAAAGACCATTATGAGGCATGATGTCATCTCTTTCAGCGCTCCTCTCTTTGTTCTCTTCTGAATACCTCTCCTAGTCTGTTAGCTGCCAGACTTAAAAAAAATCTTTTCATCTTGTAGGATCCCAGCAGAATTTCTAATCAGAATGCAGAGCACTTTCAGCCAGATCAAAGACCTGCAGTTCGCCTTAGTTTGTCCTGTCTCACTGAAATGTCACTGTTTCTCACGTCAGGGTGTTTTTCATATTGATAGAAAAAAATTAGCATAATGGAGAGAGGTTTTGTGGTGAGGTAACTCTGCTGATTCCCTATGTAGGTTTTCAACAAAGATTTCCAGTGTGTTTGAAAGCAGTTGTGTAAGTTTTACGTTAATATCCCTCAGGAGAATTTTAATTGCATTAAACCCATGGTCCACAGTGTAGAAAAAAAACCTGTGTGCACTGTCTGTAAAATGTATATGTTTGTGTGTGCATGTGCTCTGCAAATTCTTGCACAATCTACCTAGATTTTTTTCGTTGCTTTCTTTTATTGATAGCTTGTTCAGAAATGCAGTAATTTATACGGATTTCAGGATTTATTACTTGAAGTCAACAATTGGTTAAAATCTCAAAATAGGATAATAGCAAACTGTTAGAAGTTTTTCTTAGATATGCTGCTGTATCTTTCCTGGTAGCCAGTTACAGTTTTGAGGCCTTATTTCTGCCATTTCTGGTACTATAGTTGTGAAATTGTGTTTATTCCTTATGATGCCAGTGTATCAGCAATTAGTCCAGCTTCACACACAAAGGTAAATTTCACTTGCACTATCTGTATATATGCCTGTTCATTCTGTGGGTGCAAAAGTTGCAGGTTTTGATACTTGCATGCTAATCAAGCTATTTAGAATCTGAAAATGTCTGTTACACTGAAGTATTGTTTATAGTAAATTATCACAGTAGACCAAGAAAAAAATACTCCTGAAATACACCTTGCATGACATTCATTCCCACTGATATGATATATTGTTTCTATATAGAAATCTAGAGGATGTAACATTAACCTGTTCCAGCACAAACAGAAAAAGAGGAGACATGGGCAGAGTCCTATAACATATTTAATTCTTCCTTTGAAATGTGTTCCTTGTCATAAGGCTGTAGCTGACATAGACCTCGTGAGTTCATCAGGTCTTGGCTACCTCCTGAGAAATATGTGGATAAAGAAAAAAAAAGTGAGTCAGTTATTCCAGTTATGCAGCAGTTATGTTTTGAAAAGATACTGAGAATTGATAGAAGCATCCACAGTTTTTAGTCAGGATGGTATGTTTTACCAGTTTGTACACCTGCCTCAGCTGAGCAATCCAAAATAACTTCACTTGTAAAAGATGTGGGCTGCTCTTTGACAAGTGGGGAGAGGCAAGGAAGTGAAGCATCGGAAGAGGTTTACCATATGAGAACACTGCCAGTAATTTGCATGGGAATGACAGAAATCCCTGTGTTCAATGCTTTTGCATTGTGACGGCCAGTTTATGATGCTGCTTTGTGGGAGGACCTGTTGGTTGCTAGTCAAGCCAATGCTGTCAGATGGTCTGCTCTTGGAAACTTCACCACTCTTCTGGCTCCAGCGTTCATTCATTTCTGCACAGAAGAGCACATGGGCTTACTCTCAGTCTCCCTGTCGTCTTCCACAGTTGTCATTGTCTGTCTACGGTTTGTGAGTGTTTAAGCTATAGGAATCTTTGGAGACAATAACTAGCACTTACGCTGCATAACCCAGAACCAAGTTTCAGCAAGCCTAATCCTATAACCACAAGTTGTTCAAATATGTGTGCTCAGGCAGAGGACCTGTGCTGTAAGTGTGGAAGAACCATCAATAAAGATACAACACTGAAAAGCTTTCAGAAAGATCTTTTCCTGTAATGCAGGCCTTTTTAGTCATCTGCTCTTCATAGTCATCTGATCTTTCCATAGACTTTCCTTTAAGCTTGGCAGAAACTGGACAAGAATTTTCTAGGCATTCCATATAAAAGCAGAAAAATTGGAAGACTTAATTTCCACACGGATCTGTTCTTTTTTTTTCATGTTGCCAAGGCTAAGGGGATAAGTGTTTGGATTTTTAAAACCTTTCTATTTAAAACAAAGGAAAAATATTCTTCTACAAACAGAATGCCTATTATGTACATGCCTATTAGCCCCACCACAGGACCCCATGCTCTGTTTCTGGAGTGGTTAGGAAGATAAAGCCAGTCAGATTCAGAGAAGGAAAAAAAATACTCCATCCACACCCTATATAGATACATTTTTCATTTAGTATTGAGAGAAAAACCTTTATTGCTATTTTTTGCTATTCTTTTAACCAGCATCGTTTTTGCCAACAACTCAAAGTATTCTATCTAGTATATAGTATTTGGAAGTAAAGTTAAATACAATGTGAGCAATACATATTTAGGACTAGATCTCAAATGCTGGACTTAAAATGTATCGAAGGAGAAAAAGCATTTTTTCTCAGAATTTGACTTGTACTCCCTTTAAAGGTCAATTTTGCTATTTCCAGTGGCAGAAAAAGCAAAAAGCCAGTCTGGAGGCAAATCTTGCATTATCATTTAGAAATAGTGGAAGTCTAGACGGAGGTTAAATTGCGGCCAAAAATGTAAGGAGTGAGCTGTTCATATGAATACAAATGACCAGGACAGAGTAAAGTCTTTTATAAGCTTTCAAATTTAAAACACAATCACATGCAGAGATTTTTTTTTCCTTTTCTAGCTTTGAAGACTAGTATTTGCAAAGATACACAGGAAAATTAGCCCCATCCATCTTCTTCTGAAAGGAACTTCAGGTTCCATTACAGGTCTTTAGCAGTAATGGCAACCAGAGCCCTGCAGCAGCTACAAACCCATATAAACAAAAGAAAAAAAGCATGTAAATTTATTGTTTCTGTTGAGTTCCCTCTCTTACATCTTTCCTAAGTAGTGTTAAAAAGTACAGCAGTCTTTTCCTTTAAGTAGTGCTGAAGATAGCCACTACCAGGTTAAAAACCTGAGGTTTTTATCAGGCTTACAACTGTATTCAGAGCTATCATGGTCCCTTCTTTGGGAACTTCTCTCTGCAATTATGGTATCCATCAAACTAAAGAATTCCTTTGTGGTGCATGTATTTAGTCTGTTTTAAATAAAAAGTAAATACAGCATAAAAAAAAAGGAACTATATTGTTAAGGAGTAATCTTGACATGCTATGGGCTAGAGTTATCTTACTACAGATAGATTGATTAGAATTATTGTCATTGTTGCTTTTTAGCTCAGTTTAAGTCAGCAAGCAAGAAACCTGAATTCAGATAAAAGGCTTGAGTCACATTTCATGTTTATAATTCCATTCATCTTTCTAAAGAGAGCTTTGTTGTTTTCTGGTAACCCTTTAAACCGTTTTAATTTTCTATGGAGTGATTGTACTAAATTTGGAACCATTTTTTTAGTGAGTGTGGAGACAATCTTGTGTAGATACTTACAAGGTTAACAGATACTTATTTACGGGTTTTGTTTATACATTTTATTATCTTTAAAAAAAAAAAAAGAAGTGTTGATCAGAGTGCTGTTTTTCATTAATATGGACAACTCTCTTGAGAACGACGTTTGAATGAAAGTTTTATGTTTCTGCGAAGGTACACATTTAAATCATTATGTAAATATTAATTATATTAGATACGATATGGAAAGCATTTGTCAGAACATGTTTTGCATTTAAAACTTACAAATTACAGAAACTCTTGGTTTTATTTGGTGAAATTAACAGACTCTTAAGGTATTGGAATTTTAGTATTTGTAGGTGGCAGATTTTGTTCCTCTTTTATTTATATAAGATAAATATGTGTTCCAGCTGTTTTCAGTCACCAGTTAGTCCTTATAGAGCTGAATTAAATACAACATGGGTGAATGAAGACTATATTATGATTGCAGCTGTAAGAGAAGCAACAAGTGTTAAAAATTCCATTTTCAGTTGCTTAGCATAGTAGCTCTCTCTGGTGTATGATATCCTGCTGGTTGAATTAGCTACAGAATATGTATCTTGAGGAAAAAAAAATAGTCCTGCAATTGTCGAATTCAGGTGGGTTTGGTTTGGGGTTTTTTTGGAGAGCAGTTTTGGTGGATTAGCCCTGGCTGAGTGCCAGATGCCCACCAAGTCATTCTGTCATTCACCTTCCTAAACTAAACAGGGGAGAGAGTAATATAATGAATGGTTTTGGAGTTGAGATCAGGACAGGGATATCGCTCAGCGATTGGCGTCACAGGCATAGCAGACTCAACTTGGGAAGAAATGGTTTTATTTATTAATGAACAATCAAAGTAGGGAAAATTAGAAATAAACCAAATCTTAAAACACCTCCCCGCACCTCTTCTTCTTCTCAGGACTCTCCTTCCTGACCTCCCAGCGGTGCAGAGGTTGGGGACTGAGGGTTATGGTCAGTTTTTTGCAGATGGATGTTGCCACTACTTCTTCTCAGAAGGAGGCCTCATCACACTTCCCACTGCTACACAGTGGAGTCACTCCCACAGGAGAGAGTCTCTCATGAATTTCTCCAATGTGTGTCCTTCCCATGGGCTACAGTTCCTCACAAACTGCTCCAGCATGGGTTCCCCCACGGGGGCAGCTCCTCACACCCTGCCCCAGCGTTGGTCACCCACCTGGAGAACAGTTCTTCAGGTACCAACTGCTCCAGTGTGCGTCCCTCACAGGATCACAAGTCCTGACAGCAAACCTGCTCTGGTGTGGGTACCTCTCTTCCCACAGATTCCAGGTCCTACCAGGAACTTGCTCCAAAGTGAGCTTCCCACAGAGTCACAGCCTCCTTCAGGCATCCACCTGCTCTGGTGTGGGGTTCTCAGTGGGCTGCAAGTGGATCTCTGCTCCCCAGTGGCCTCTTTGGGCTGCAGGGGCACAGCTGCCTCACAATCATCCTCACTACAGGTCACAGGAGAGTCTTTCTTCCCTTGCCTCAGCACTCTCCTCCCCCTCCTTCTCCACTGACCTTGGTGTCTGTAGAGATGTTTTCACATTCTCACTCCCTGTTGCTGCTGCAGTTTAGCAACTGCACAGCAACTTCTTCCCCTTCTCAAATACATTATTTGCAGAGGTATTACCTCAGTTACTAATTGGCCAGACCTCGATCAGCTTGTGGGTCCACGTTAGAATTGACTGGCATTAGCCCTGTCAGCTACAGAGGAAGCTTCTGGCAACTCTTTGTTTAAAGAAGCCACCCCTATAGCCCCCTGCTAATAAAACCTGGCCCAGGCCAAAACCACTACAGCAATTCTGTTAAGTTTTTGTTAGCTTAAGCTTACCGAGTCGCACTGCTGAGTAGCATTGGATTGTAATGTGAGCAGAAGAGGAGGTGTAGCCATTGACATGAAAATTTAGGCCATTTTTACTTCCTCTGTCTCTATACCTCATATATAAAATAATAAAATAGGCTAAAAATGGGAGAATGTTTATCCCATAGTTTGAAGAAACAGGTTTTTGTGCTGCTGCAACCAGCATATATTCAAAATGCTGAGCAGTTTAGATGTAACAAGACAGAGGAATAAGTACAAAGTGAAAAAGCTTCCAGATCAGGCGGAAAAATTCTTAGGAATGCCAATGATTCTGATTTTTCTACTGTAGTCAGTAGTAAAAGAGAGGATAAAGGCAATTTATAAGACATACCATGATGTGGATTTATTGCTACTAGTGATGGTTTTCTGTGGGGTGGATCAGGATGTTCATGGCTTAGATGAACTGTGCAAGCAGCTGTGGATGAGGACAAATATTTTATTGAAAATGGATTTTTAAGAACAGAATGAGTATTTAGATCTTAGACATGGTATTGATTGTCAGTTTTATTTGAAAAAATTCAAGTTAGGAGTGAGAGAAGAAAGACATGCAGAAAGTAGTGTTGACTCTCTAGTGTCCTGATGTTAGGTATAGAAGTTGCACAGCTGTTATATTGAAAGTACATCTTGGTTTGAATGTATATGTTGTAAATCCTAAGTTTACTCAGGATTTTCTGTGTTAATTGTTTTCTCATATTTGTCACTAATGGTAGTGCCTATAATAAAATGGAACTGGAGATTCATTGAGAATGTGAAATGTTTTTAAACATTCTAGCCTATATTACACTGTAGATTAGCACAGAACAGGATTTCTGTGTATCTGTCTTTCTATTTCTTTTTTTTTCCTTACCACATTTGAAGAAAAGTTTCTTCAGAAGGCTAATAGGAATGCTAATAATTCCTGTATGGGCAGTCTCATGACACTGTTAGTTTTCTACCATGGAAACACTATCAGCTCTTGCAGGGTGCACAGAAGCAGAGCTGGAACCAAAGCATCTCTCTGATATTCCACTGCTTGGGAATGCCCCTTCTGCACCACCTTTAAGAAGTTTGTCAGCTATGTACTGCTTTTATAGTGTAGACTAGTGTGGAGAAGGACAAAGGCATTCCTGTGTTTCTTCAGCCAAAGTGTGAAACAAAAGTTTCATATGTGCTTTCAGTGAGAACTTCCCTTCATTTTAATGTATAAAAGGAAAAAATATGTATCATCTTATTTTTAAACAAGTCATGGTGTCTGTAAGCTTGCTGTATTCCACAGGGCATGTAAGATGAACACACTCTGATAAAGCATGTAAAAAAGGCCTACAGCATCTTATTGGACTTCTTCTGTGTTTTGCTGGTAATAGTGAAAACGTTCAACTTGGTAGTATGATCCAGTAGAGTATGTGTTGTGTTATGCGTATGTTGCTGGATAGTATGTAGTAGTAACAGGTAGCAGATGTGATGCAGGTTCCAGAAGGTGAAATCCTTTGGAAATAGAAAGAACGTTAGATTCAATGATAAGAGATGAAATAATGCACCACGGTTATAGATCTGGTCTTCTTTTTTTCTATTATAGACTATCATAGACAAAGTTTTTACAATAAAATCAAAATTACTGTGACAGGGAGGTGAGAAATCTACTTTAAAATACATCTTTGGCTTATAAAGTTTAGAATGTTAATTTTCAAATAGCTGGCTGGTTTTATTTACAAAAGATGTGTGGCTGTGTTTTTGTAGGACTGAAAATGTTTGGTCAACAATCAGTTACTGAGACATTTTGAAAATTATGTGATTGTATCTGTCAGGTTGTAGATTTCTTTTTGGCCCTAGTAATAGAAAAATTTGAAAAGCCAGCTTACATTGCCGGATTCCAATAGTTCATTTTTTCTGAATACTTCCATCTTCTTCAGAGATGTTAAAAAACGTGAGAGTGCAGAACAAAAATGAAAATAAGCAGGTACATTTATTCAACTTGTTTAGCTGCTTTTTTCTGCATATACATTCATGCTTGTGAAAAAGCGTTCTCCTCCCTGAGGGGAGAAAAAGCTTAAGTTGCAACCAGACTCACAAAACAATGTTTTGCTGTAATTGAATAGAGATACTGAAAAGCAAAGGTCATAGTTTAACATTTTCCTGGGGTGATTTCTGGGGTTATTATTTTCTCTCTTTGTTTTCCACAAATGGGAAATTAAGGTCTGAATTTCCAAGTATAAATGTAAGATGCTCAGTAGCAAAGTAAAAAAAAAATCCCACCAGTTGTTCAGAGTTTTGTTTTTGTTGTCATTTTAATGCCACTTTAATAGTGAGCTATTTTTAAAGATGCATGCTTCTGATGTCTATACTGTCTGTTGGAATGAGGCCATTTGTTTTTTCAATGCATTTCTGTACCAGGCACTCCAGTCAGTCTGATCAACTACCTGTTCCTTCTGGCACAGTAACCATTGCCTCTGTTTCTGGCCTTTGTTTGCTAGTTCTGTGGTTCCTAGGCAGAATGATATCTTCCTTTTTTTTTTTTTCCTTGTCTTTTGGAGGTGGTTGGAGGGAGCTTAGATAGATACCCAAGCCCCTCCTATCAGCTAATGATATTCCATTACCTATTTCCTAAAATCCTGGTATGTCCTCTGTCCCTGAAGGAGAGTTTCCCCAGGCTTTTCATCTGCCTCTGTGTTTCCCTTTTGTGTCTTCAGTTTGAAAGCCTGAGAGGCTCTGTTAAATGTGGAGTTGGTCATTCCATGAATAGTGCCACACCAGCTGTTAGTAGTTGGTTGCAGTCTTCACTACCCTTTTTGTGAGACACTGGGCTACACATCCTTGAAAGGTGCTGGAGTTCTCCTTGCAGTCTCCAGCTTTAGTCTAATTAATGATCCATGTGCATGTGTGGTGTGCCAAGTCCTCAGCGGATTGAGGCTGATCCTTGGTAGCTAGGGGAACCACATGTTGTTTCTTTGGATCAGATGAGGATGTGACCCAATATCTAGTTCAGGGAGCATTTAAATAGCCAACAAAAAATTCTTTCTTGGGTTTGTTGTTAAAATTGGGAAAGAGTATACAAGCAAGCAGCTGATAGAAACTCCTCTCAGCTATAAGTAAGACTAAATAAACATTGCTTATTTCTCTTACTGAAAAATAAGATTTGAGTTTCTTTCCCCTTCACTGTAGAGCCTGCCAAACTGAAAGCACGTGGATTTTGGCAACCACCGGCTTTGCAAGGAGATTTTCACCTTTACAAGTAATATCTTTGTCTAATAATTGTTGTGGATATAAAACTAGCTTTACTCTCTAAAGTCAACTTTGTGATCATACTCTTTAAATTGTCATTTACTTAAATGTGATTTCTTACCTTTCACAACATTTGTCATTTAACAAAGGGTATAAGTACTCCTTTCTTCAGTCTAATCAGTTACTTTCTACTTACTTCTGTTAGCGAGTGAGCAGACCAAGGATAAATACAAACACAAGCAAAATATGTGGCCTCTGGTAGCAGAGAGCTTGAAGTAAAAATGGACAACCACCTCTCTCCTTTGCCTACATTGCCTGTGCCAAAGCTCAGACAAACCAGACTTGCTGTTGGTGTTTGTAACTGGGAATGGAGAAGATAACGGCAGCTAGTGTGAAAACATGACATTTGCAGCAAGAGTGGCATGTTTCTGTTTCTCTGCAGAGCAATTTCTTTTTTTTTGTTTACCAGTGAAGTTACTGTCCTGCAGCGATTGCTTCTTTTTGTCCAGGTTAAATCATAAAGCAGCAAGCTCACCTTACGTTAGATACTATTATGTTGTTTTGATTCTTTAGAGGATTAAAATTTAAAAAAAAAGCCACCTTGAAACACATCTGGCACATAATTAGAATCATAGAATCACATAGTGGTAGGAGCTGGAAGGGATCTAGAGATCTAGTCCAGCCCCCCTGCCAAAGCAGGTCCACCTAGATGTAGTTACAGTGTTTACCGTCCTCTTTTTTATTTTCCTGTGCAGTGGATAAGATGACATGTATAAGCCTCCTATATTGTGAGTGCCTTGGAGAACTGGATGCTTGCAAATGTCAGTTTAAAGCCTGAGTACAAGATGAGAATAGACTACTGCAACAAGGCAAGATGGCAGGGCACGCTGGCCTTTTGTTATGCACTGATCCTCATGTGCTGAAGAAAAGCCAGTGGTGAGATACATTTGTAACTAGCACTCTTAGCTGTGTTTCTATCTCAAAAGGGGAGGAACTACTAAATACTACTTTGAATTTTGACTGTTTTGAGTAGCACAGCCTCATTTTATTGCACAGCTTGTAACTACCTACACAAAGGAACATTTGTACATGCAGTACTTAGAGTGAGGTACCTACTGTCTCCCTCTTTAAATAACAAATCTGTTCTGATAAGAACAAAATAGTCGCAAAGATGGTAAGAGCCCGCAATTTTAAAATGGCCTGACAAAATGCTTGAATCAGTGTTGCCATGTTTTTCTTTGATGTGCTTACTGCTCCATGTGCTTAACATTCACAATGGAATAAAGACATTTTTGTCCCACTAGTCTTGGAAGAAGTTAGGTACATCAAGATAATGCTAACTAGAAGTTAGCCTCTGAAGTACTGTGGTCAGATAACTTTCTGTGGCTAGGAAACAGTTAAAAATGTATCATGAAGGGCTTGGAAGATCTTTGATTTTCGTCACTAAAAATGGTTTTTAGCAGAAAAATGTATGGTTTGAAGAACAAAAAGTATTAATAAACTGTTGCTTGTTGAGACATGACATGACATACAGATGGGTTCATGGTAGACTGCTCAGTAGCCAAGACTGGGCTACACACCTATGATTTCCTTCTTGGAAGTGGTTGCCTTTCTGATAGCAGCTGAAACTAAAGGTATGAGGTGCTTTGTCCCCTCTGTTGCGAGTGTTTATGCTTAATATGAAAACCTTATTTGTTTACTGTGGTACTTTGTCACATAACTCTGCCTCCCTTTTGCTCATAGGGTTCAGAAGGACTGCAATGCAGCAGTGAAGAATGAAAGGCACAGGTGGTAGGGCAAAATTAGGTCAGCTGGAACTGTGAGGCTCTGGCAGTAAATCTGAAGAGATGAAACCTGAACTGTGCAAATCAGTTTTTTAAGTCTTTGGCATCAAATGTAACTTTTGGCTCTTCCCTTGCTTAAGTTGGCTACTAAGATATATTCAGTGTTTGTATTCCTTCAGCAGCTTGCCAGCAGCTTCTCTTTTGCTTAGATTGCATGTGGTGTGAAACTGAACAACTTTGAAGAGTAAATGGTTTGGCTTGTACGCTTCTGTATTGCAGGTTTTTAAGCCAGAGGAATACATTGCTTAGATTATGTGCAGATTCATCTGTGATCAAACTGATGTGTTGAGAGTTATGTCAGTGGGTGTAAAGTTAGAGTAGTTTGAAGACAATGTGTGGTGTATTTCTGGGAAGATACTTTGCATAAGCATAAAGAATTTGTGTAGAATTTGTTAATGTGGATTCCAACTCTATGTGAATTAGGTCTCTGGCAAAATTACATGAATTGTGGCCATATAGTAGGCACTGTTAGAAGGTTACTGTTTGCAAATATGATAATAACAATGTCAAATTACAGACTGGAGTCTTTCCCAGCTCTTAAAATAAAAAGTTACTGTTGGCTTTTGTTGACAGCTGTTTTTATGCATACATGTTTTTATGTTCCTTTTTAATATAGCATGAAAGGGGTGTACCGTCATAAGTTAAGCCTAGCACTAGAAGGGAGAAACTCCTCAACACACTAGAAGGCAGAAGCTCTTGAACCTTGGTCCTAACTCATTCAATTCCCTCAGATGCTGAATGAACTATTGTAAGAATTGGGGTTGCTGTCTTGTCACCTTGAAAAGCCTTTGGTGCTGCATCTCTGTCCAGCTTGGTTAATGATTACTGGAATGCAGGCTTTGCTTTGTCATCTCTGCAATAATTGATGACCAAGCAATAGAAGTTTTCTGAAGCATCTAAAGTTTTGGTTGCTTTAGGGGGGTTTTTTGTTCTTTTTTTTTTTTTTTAATATGTTTAGCTTTGAAGCAATTTATTCCCTAAAATCACGTAATCTCATAGATAGCACTCGTTGAAGAAAGGCCGTGATGTTAGTACTATTTTGTACCCAAAAGGTTTTAAAATTACTTCCATTATGCAACTTACGGGAACCAACTTTCTGTTAGAAACGGTTTCTAGCAGTCTTTAGCAGAGCGTCTCTCTTACTGTGCAGAGTGAATCAGGTACAGAGCTGATTTCAGCAATTATAAATTACAAACAGGCTTTCACAAAGATTTCTTTTTCATTTTGAAAAATTAATCTGACTTTTGTACCATCTTTCAGACAGGTGGAGATTTAGTTCAAGGAAAGACAGGTATAGCTGAGCTAGTAAAATGGTAACAGTCAAAGCAATACTTTACTTGTATATGCTGGGTTTTACAGCCTTTGTGTTAATCAGTTTTTAGAGACATGAGTAATGATTCCAGCAGAACTGGCCCCTTGTTGGCCCCTTTAATACAGCAAGTTTTCGCCTGGCACACTTAGAAATTGCTGCAATTCAAAAATCTACCCAGAGCAAGAAATGTAGTGTGTTATACAGCTTTTATGTTATCTCTCTATGTTTTTGTATGGCAGGGCACCAGGAAAATACATAATTAGTGGAGGAGTTGATTTTTAAAGTAGACTTTATTGTGATTGCATGGGGACCAGGAAAGGCACTAGAGATTATTTTACCAAAATCACTATAGCAACAGCTCACCTCATAATTCCCAGTGTTTTCTTCAGCCTGTGATGCTCTGTGTTCAATCACTAGATTATTAATGACATTTATATTTAAAACCAGTCCTTTTGATCATAAGCCCAGAAGTATTTTTAACAGAAATTCTAGGAACTGTGTCCTTTACAGCCAATAGTTTGGGGAAACATTGCATTTTTTTGTTATTGTTGTTATGACAAGACTTTTTTGTTGTTGTTAACTGTTGCTCTTTGAGTGAATTTCAGCTTTATGGTGCCAGCAGTAATGGATTCTTTGTGTCGTTTTCCTGCCTGTTTTCCAAAGCGAGTGGGAGAGGCTGAGGGTGTTGGGTAACAAGGCACTATATTATCCTAGGAGGAAGAGAGAAATACTGTATTGAAGTGTCTGCTTATTTGGTTTCTGTCATTGAGAACGTACCTGTAAGCAACAGGAAGTGAAGCAAATAACCTGTGCTGTTCACGTCATTGCTGTGTCCTGACCATAAAGGAGTAAAGCCAAGAAAAGAGATTTGGTTGTTTGACAGTTTGCATTTGAAATGAAGCTTATGGATATTGATACCATGACACAGTTGGGTTTTCTCTGCGTGAATCATAGAACCATAGAAAGGTAGGGATNTACAATAGAAAAAAGAGATGCCTCAACCTGCTGACATCCACCATTTAGATATTTGTAAATGTTAATAAGATCTCCCCTCAGTCTCCTTTTCTCCAGACTAAACAGCCCCAGTTCCCTCAGCCTTTCCTTGTATGAAAGATACTCGATTTCCCTGATCTTCTTGGTGGTGCTGCGCTGGAGGGAGCACTTCCACCTTTTCTTGGTGGCAGTATTTGTACCATCACAATGTTCTTTTCTCTGCCAGTCACAATGGGGATCCCATTGTGAGGTAGATGACCATAGCTATAGCTAATTTGTAACTTTAGTGAGCTAGCTGACTACCTTTTCTTTAAGCTATCTTGCTTAAATGTTATGTTTAGAACAAGGAACCATGTAGATACTGGATTTTTAAATGTTCAGACCTTTGGTTTCTAGCTAGACATGGTCTTTAACTGATGTCCTATTATGTCAGGTTGAGGCATACAGAGCAGCTTCAACCCAACTGACATGGAAGAAACCCTGACATGCATTCTTTTGAGAAATGAACTTCCATTGGTGTGCTGCCAGAGAGTGTGCATGGCTCTGGAGTATTTTACATGGCTTAGAGGAGCTTTAAAAGCAAACATATTTAACAGCTTGGAAAGTGTTTTCCCAAGGACAAAGAGAGTACTGAGAAGCAGTATGTTGTTTGGGCCTGGGCTTTGCTTTTTCAGTCTGGTTATGAACTGATTAGTATAAAGGTTTGAGACATTCAAGAGGAGCCTGTTACTTAAATTGATCAAGGGGTCTGAGCAGTTCCTCCTCTGTGCTTTTGTACATGAGTCTGGACAGGTTCAGGGTTGCTTCATATAACCTAATGGCAGAGGGTTGGAAGAACTGCTCCGCTCCAATTCTGATACATTTATTGCTTGTAGACAGAAAGTTAGATAAAGAATTCAGGTACTTAGAGCCAGGAGTCCTGGTAAATGGCTTGGAATTTTGCTATAGGCTCTGGATCTGTTGCTGCTACTGTTTCTTTTGTGGTAGTCCTTACATCTATGTATAAGCATAGCATTTATTCTGTGCTGCTGTAAACTGCTTTTCCATTCATACATTGCTTTGAAATTTATAACACTTAAATAGGGTTTTACAACTACTTGATGAGACTGTTCTTCCTGTTTTACTCACAAAGGAACCTTAAATCCGTCAAAAGGAAGAGCATTTTGTCATATTAGACAGTGACAGTGGGCAGGAATTCTTGCTGGTTTAAAAATTCAGCTTGTTTATTAATCAAGTCTGATTTTTTTAAACTGGTCCCACTTCTGCTTTTGATAATTGATTTCTTACATTACTTAAGCTGGTTAAGTTGTTTATTTCAACACAAAATGGAAGTGTTTCCTCTTTTTTTTTTTTTTAACTGAGTATAGACAGTTAATTTACGCAGTATTTCATATAGGACTGATAAATTCATACATACAGTTTTTAAAAGACTGAATACAAAGGAAAATGAAGATGCAAGCAAAGAAGATGGAAAAATAGTTTTGTTCATGTTTAAAAGGAAATTTCAGTCAACAAAGGTTTTTTCAGGGCTGTTGCCTTGGACGCTGACACATGAGCAATATCTCTTGAGTCCATTTAAATTGCAGATGATTTTTCCCAAGGCCTGTGGCTTGAAATGACAAACAAAGGGTGAGTTTTGGGTGACGTTTCCTTAGCCTTCCAGTTTCCAAGCTAAGCCTGCCTGGAATCCATTTGATTATCGTGTGCTGTAGCTTAAAAAAATGTTCCTGGGAGTTAAAAAAACAGGGCATTCGCCAAGGAGCTTCACAGCCCTGTGTGACTTGTGTAAAATGTGGAATGGCTTTGGATTCATTCCATTGAGAGACCTGCTTCCTGGCTTGTAGAGATATTTTGTATGATATTTATTCATTTTCAGTCTCCTTGCATTTTGCTTTAGGGCTTTTTAGAATTTTAAATGGATGAGAAGAAATCTGGCAATTTTTCTCTCCTGATTAAAGCAAATGAACTGAACATGCAAACTGATACTTTGCTCTAGTCCTAAAGCAAGAGAAATGCAAAGTATAGATGGAAGAAATTTGTTACACTAGGTAGATTGCTTCCTTTCCTGGACTAGATCCTACTAGGGGACTAGCAACATACGAAACCTTTCAGGTTTTAGCTCTTCGGAAAGCATAGTAACTCTGTCTCAGTGATGTGTATTAGAAATAATGAAAAAACGAAGATAGCTAAGTATTCTTCTGTTGTTAGTTTCTCTGTTTCCTTAGAATGTGGCAGAAGATAGTACAGGAATCTGTAAAGCATATGAACAAGAGAAAAACACAAGAGGTTTTATTTAAAGAGCTGTTTTTACGTATGATGATGCAAAATTAGCAAAGTAAAATGCAAGTGAAATTTAGAAAGTCTTGAAGAAATTTGGAGGCCTAAGATATCCAGTTCTGTGCACTGGATATGTAGATCTTTACAAAATAGTTTCTGAGGATGTCAGAGAATGAGTATGTCAGACAGAGTATGGAGAAAAGATGAGGACTCTTCCTGTTTCACAGATGAGAAGGGAAAAAACGAAAAAATAATGTGTTGCATAAGGGTAGCCTCTGGCAGTACTAGGAATTAGATCGACCCTTAAGAAAACCACAGAGTGCAAAATGGAAGCCTTGCATCAGTCTAAGAATTAGAAGATACCTACTGAGCTGGCTTTCCCTCGATACAGCAGAGCTGTTTCTGGTACTGTATTACTTCTGCAGAACTTGCTCTACTGTGATCCAGCAAATTTTCATTCACCATCTTCTTCATTTGTGACTGTCCCCAAAGCAATGAACTCCCCTATATCAAACCTAGGGGGAGAAAAAAACGATCCAGCATCCTACTGTTTCTGTTTGCTCTCGGGTTCCTGCATTACTTCCCTTGAGAATACGAGGTAAATGAAAGCAGCACTAAAGACCATCACCACTTGATGGCACCAAACAATTGGAAAGACTATTTAAAATAAATAAAGAAGGGAAGTAACTCAGCTTTTCTGTAGTGTGAGAGAACACCAATAGAAGTAATGCTTGCTGTATTAGTAGAGCAGTCCATAAAAGCAATCTCAACATCTGGACAACTTTCAGTTACTTTAACACAGCATGAATACTTCATCACTGTTGTAAATAATGAGCAACAGGGCCATTTTTCAGGAAATTAGTAAACTAAAAAGGTATTCTTAGCCTATGAGCTGGCAAGTTTTTGAGCAAAAGGGAGTGTGTGCTTCCTTGACTGAAAATGTTTAGGTTGCCTTGTGCTGTCCTCTATCTCTTGCAAGTTGTAATCATTTTGCAAGTATGCAGCAATGGTTTAATGAAAATGAAGTTTCTGGACTGCATTCTTTGAACAGTTTTCCAAAATAAGAGGAATTCTAATACCACTTCCCCGCGTCTGTTAGATTCACAAATGACTTTGATATTTCAGGAGCTACTTGTCTTACAGATATTCCTCTTCCTTTTGGGGACAGATGTTCTCAGTTCTGGAGGGATGACCATATTGATTCTTTAGCAATTAACATTAAAGTGTAGCAACAGGGAGCTCCCCTAATACTGTTATAGAGGCTTCTCCTTGCCTTTTCTGAACACATTAGAAGAATCTTCTGCTTCTCAGGTTTTTATTAGTTCTCAGAAAAAAAAATGAGTTTCAGCAGCAGATATCTGCAAGATAACCTTCTGGTCTTTCCATTAAACATGAACAGGACAGGAACTGCTCGAGGCTTCCTATATTTAATTCACTCTGAATTCTCTGCTTTCTGTAGTTTTGGCTTTCTTCTGGTTTTTCATCTGTCCCTGAACATATTGCTTTGCTTAATTATATCCTGTTTTGTGTCTTGTGGAGAAAGAGAAGGAAGAAGATACTTAGAATGACCAGCAGTCTCCTCTTTCCCTTGATTCAGTTAGAAGTAAAAATGTCTGCCACAATATTTGGTTAGTTTGTCTAGGTTAACTGTAAAACCACATACTCTGTTGGCTTCTCATCTAGCAGAGACAGAGCTCATCCCATTATTACATGGATCAGAAAAAAATAAAGATTGCAGCATACCTGTTTACCTTTCAATTCCAATTCTTCTTCTACCACATCATGAATCAATGGAAGTGCGTAGTGTTGAGGGGTCATGTACATGCATATGGATTGCATTCGTGTTGACATGGAGACAGACAGTTTTGGCATCAGTCCTTGTAATCATTGCCAGGCAACTGTTTTGTAATTAATTATTAGAATGAACTAGAAAATTCTTTGGCTGAAAATCTGTTTGCTCTGTATTTACATAGTACCTAGCACAGTAGAAACTGGCCTGAAAGTAAAGATTTTAATAGTAGCATACATAATGGTGTCTTATAGGTCCTGTGGCTGTCCATACACTCACACTCAAACCCATATCAGCCCTGCAAAGCACATCTGTGGATTTTTTGAAGGAGTTTTTATAACATGCCTCTGAATTTTGTGCCTATTGATTCTGGAAATCAGTTTCATTCTGTTTCTAGACCACATCATACCACCGTTACGTCTTTTACTGTCTAAGTGCAATTTGACTTGGAAACCCAGAAGCATTTTGCCATTACAGTAGGCTGTAACATTCACAAGATGCAGGAGGTATTGAAGCACTATCAGTCATAGAATCATAGAATTGTATGGGTTAGAAAGGACCTTTAGAGATCATCTAGTTGAATCCCCTGCCTAAGCAGGTCCACCTAGATCAGATCACACAGGAATGCATCCAGGCAGGTTTTGAAGACCTCCAGAGAAGGAGACTCCACACTCTCCCTGGGGAGCCTGTGCCAGGGCTCCCTCACCCTCACAGGAAAGAAGTTTTTCTTTAAGTGCAGCTTCTGGTCTTCCAGCATACATCCATTACCCCTTGTTCTATCACTGAACACTACAGAAAAAAGTGTTGCCCTATCCTCTTCACACACACCTTTCTAATACTTGTAAGAATTAATGACGGCCCCTTAGTCTCTTCTTCTCCAGGCTGAACAGCCGCAATTCCCGCAGCCTTTCTTCATAAGGAAGATGCTCCAATCCCCTAATCATCTTAGTAGCCCTGTTCTGAACTCTCTCCAGAAGTTCTCTGTTCCTCCTAAGCTGAGGAGTCCAGAACTGGACACAGGACTCCAGATGTGGCCTCATCAGGGCAGAGTAGAGGGGGAGCAGAACCTCCCTTGACCTACTGGCCACACTCTTCTTGATGCATCCCAGGATGCCATTGGCTCTCTTGGCCATGAGGAGACATTGCTGGCTCATGTTCAATTTATTACCAATCAGGGCTCCCAGGTCTCTCTCTGCAGAGCTGCTCTCCAGCATGTCAGTCCCCAGCCTGTCCTGGTGCGTGGGGTTGTTCCTCCCCAGGTGCAGGACTCTGCACTTGCTCTTGTTGAACCTCATGAGGTTCNGATGGAGTTCAGACGTGTGCTCTTCTGAGCTTTCTGATGAGGATGTTATGGGAGACGATGTCAAAAGCCTTGCTGAAGCCAAGGTAGATGACATACGCTGCTCCCCCCTCATCTGGCCAGCCAGTTATACTGTCATAAAAAGCTATCAAGTTGGTCAAACAAGATTTCCCCATGAATCCATTTCCCCATGAATCCTCGTGAATCCATGTTAACTCCCTCTAATAACCACCTTTTCCTTTGTGGCATTCAGATTGAGTTGTTCTGTCACCTTTCCAGGTATGGAGGTGAGCCTGATGGGCCTGTAGTTTTCCAGGTCGTCCTTCTAGTCTTTTTGAAGACTTGAGTGACATTGGCCATTTTCTGATCCTCAGGCACCTCGCCTGTCCTCGATCATTCAAAAATGATGGAGAGCAGCTTAGCAACCACATCAGCCAGCTCCCTCAGGACTTTTGGGTGCATCCCATCTGCTCCCATAGATTTGTGGGTGTTCGGCTTGCTCAGCAGGTCTCTAACCTCATCCTTGTCCATGAAGGGAAAGTCTTCTGTTCTCCATACTATTCTGTCTCCCAGGGACTGGCCTTCCCAAGGGCCAGCCTTGGTAGAGAAGACTTGATGCAAAGAAGGCATTCAGTAGTTATGCCTTCTCTGCATCCTCTGTCACTAGGACACCCTCTGTGTTCAGCAGAGGGCTCACATTCTGTGCAGTGTTCCTTTTGCTGGTGATATATTTGAAAAAGCAGTTCTTGTTTTCCTTAGCTTCCTTTGCCAGGTTTAATTACAAAAGGACTTTGGCCTTCCTGGTTTTGTCCCTGTGTACTATGGTGATGTTCCTATATGCTTCCCAAGCAACCAGGTCCTTTTTCCACCTGGCATACATTTCTTTCTTTTCCTTGAGGCAGTTTCAGTAGTTCTTTTTTCATCCATGTAGACCTCTTGCTTCTTTTTCCTGATTTTATACTTATGGGAGCCACTCAGTGTGGTGTACTCCAGAGAACAAATACAGCTCTGCAAAAAGATAAATATACAAGCCCATTAAAACCTTTGTGTTTGGGATTTTTTTTAATATTTTTTAAAAAATATTTACTTTCCTTGTGTGTTGCTAATTAGGAGGGAGAATGCCAAAAATTATATCAAAAGCGAGCCTTAAGTCTGTCTAAGCATCAGTATCATGTTTTTCTAAGACAAGTCAGTTGTTTTGCACTTCTGAAACAATGCTGACCATTTAATGAAGTAAGTTTAAAATTAGATGCTGGCAGCTTTATTGCTGGGTGCTGGTGTTGCAGTCTGACCCATCTTAAATGGCTGGTGAAATAGTCTAGCAATTAGGTCATTGTTTCATCAAAATATGATTAAATCTAAATGCCTGTAATTGATGCTTCCTGTAAGTGTTATTGAAACAGGACTTTAATGAAAGCAAATATACATGCTTGCTGATCCCAATATTTGAACTCCAGGGGGAAGAAAATGGAAAGCAATTAGAGCAACAAAATGGATGGTTGTAATTTAATATTCAAAGCATGCTTTTTCTGTTAAATTCTAATTTAATGGGGAGATTTCTTGTGCCACTTAAAAAACCATATATTAAGACTTTATGTCGTTGTTTAGCTCTGCTTTTGCCAAGGATATCTTTGCATTCTGAAGACTCTTTAGTCTGCAGTACTTTTCCAGGCTTGATCCTCAGTGTAGCCCTCAACTGTGGGACGCAAGACACAGAGGTTCACTAAGGGAGAAAGATAGTTGGTGGCCACATTAATCTGATAAATGTTCTGGAAAGCATGCTCACTCATATGGAAGAGCCAGCCTGGCCTATAAATGGTGCTGCATTTTGGCTTGAGGCTGCAAGCATCTGTACATGAGTGCAACTCAGTCGTTGATATTTTCTCCAGTAAGTGGCAGTCACTTCTATATTGAACCTATCTTTCATGCATACAATTTGAATTAAGAAAGGTTATGTGCATCTCTTCGCGCTGAAGTGTGAAATTCAGCCCAGGACCAAGGCAGCAGCTCCTACCAGTGGACTCTTAATTGGTTTTTGAGTCTTTGCCAAAGATAAAGCTCTGTATGCTTTTTGTCATCACTTCTTCAAATACAGAACAAAATGTGTGTGCCTGAATAAGGATGAAATAAAAGAAGCTGAAATGGAAAGTATTTATTTTACAAATTGATTGAGCTCATGAGTCAGTTTCCTGGGAAAACTGCTGAAGACATAGCATTTCTCATAACAGGTTAAAGAAACATCCCTTGGGAACAAGACATCTGCTGCAGGGGTACAAGGGAGGGCTCTCTAGCAGTTTCCCCTTGCATGAGGTGTGCCTGAGTCATGAGGCATTTCTAAAGCAAATGAAGCATGCATCAGCACAGGGATGGCCTGTGCTGAAGCACAATTAATACTTCAGTGGTTGAAAGTGAAGGACGAGTTAGAGAGAGGGTGGGAGATGCCACATTACACGAGCTTCAAAGCTTCAGGCCAGCTCTATTTTGATGTAGTTCTAATACTTGCTGATGTCATGGAACAGTGTTGCTCTTTGAAGAGACCAGCAACAATACAGTGTTGTTCAATCTGAGTGACATGGTTAAGAAGTACTACAGTGTTTTACAGCAATCTCAGTTGGCCTTTGTAAATGTACTGAGCTATTATTTTATCTATTCATTTTTACAGAGGAAAAGCAGTATACTTTCTGGAAAGTGAAGTTTAAAATATTACACAGTTGTGAGAAGGTCAGATTCCTCCTTCATACAGACTATTAAAGTACATCAAAGTTTTGTTTCTCTTACTTGAAATGGCTAGCTGGAGCTCTTTGGAGAACAATGATTGACTGCAAAGTCAAACGCAGACAGATTTATTTTTGACATTGTGAAAAGTGAGGGTTCTGAAACTCATAGTTTGCTGATTACAGAATTTGTTTCTGTGATAACAAAGGGTCATATTGTTACCTGGACTTCTTATTGTCCTTTAGGTTTCGGCACAGTCCAAATTGCTGGTACTTGAGAGACTGGACCATCCACAGCTGGATCAGACAGTGCTTAAAGTATGATGCACAAGACAAAGCATTATATACATTAAAAAACAAGGTATGTTTTTAAAAGGAAAAGGCATTAATAGATTTGATCAGCTTTTTGAGATAAGTGTTGCTTACCTGGAATTCCTACTGCAGCCAGGTCCTGTAGAGTGGTTTTAAGTTCAGGTATTTCTTTGTTGAAAATTAACGTTGTGCATGAATTACAGCTAAAGCTCTCTTACAGCTTTTATTTCCTCTTCTTTCCAAGAGCTTTTTTGTTTTTAAACAGTATTAGTGTCCTAAACACTATAGATGCAGGAGAGGCATAAAAACCTGATAGGCAGTGCCCCTCCTGGTCACAAAGGCTCAGATGAAATGCCAGAACAAATCCAGGACAACAAAAGTTAGAAGGCCTACATCACAGGAGCTGTGCTAATCTGCTGTGTTACTTGAATAACTGTCACGTTGCAGCAGTGTGCATTGTCATGATTCTGATCTTTCTGGTACCTGCAGCATTATGCTTGAGAAGATTTGAACAGGAGATTTTCACCCTGATTTTTTTTCCTTTTTATTTTCAGATTCATTATGGAATTTTCCCAGATAATTTTACATTCAATATTTTGTTGGATTGTTTTATAAAACAAAATAAATATGAAGGTAAGAAAATATGTATCAATTCTGCATTAGTCATATGCTCTTCCATCTGCAGAGCCTTTCTTTGAATTAAAAACTTATACCCCTAGTTCCTCTGAAGTCACCTTAAAAGCAAGCTTTCTCATTCCTTTGAACTATTTTTTCTGCATGTTTATGTCTCATTTCTGTTGGGTTCTTATTAATTATAAAATTTTGAAAGACGTCCAAATCACCGTTGCTACTGTGATTAACTCCATTCAGTTTTCACAAGTCTGACCTACATGCTGATGACATAATAAGAGTTATTAGTGACAAGAAGAGTGTTATAAGAATCAAAATGCATGTTGGTAGAGTTCATCTTACCTGCATTTAGCTATTCAAAAAGCTATATATCTGAACTGCCTGTTGAGACTTCTATCAATGGAGAGACACAGCTATGCAGAATTGCCATGTTGTGCTGTCTGTCATTCCCAATTGACTCTTTAGCAGTTGAGATGAATAATCCTTTCATGTTTGATGACAAATATTTAAGATTTAAATTCGTTGCAATTTTTCTGGTACTGTAGACTTGCAATGAGCTTTTCTTTGCATGAGGCTCTTGTAAAACAAATAAGGGACAATAGAATTGCAGGACTTACCTGTAGCTTTTATCAGGAAGGTTTTGCTAAATGGCAAATTAATACATATAATTATTTTACTTCGAGAATCTGGCAGATTCTCTCTTATGCCAGCCATATTTTATTCCTGTGACAGGCTCAGGGTCTTTTGTTTAACAGACTGGCTTTCCTGACAGGGAGCTCCCAGTGTAGCTCATCTAGAGCACTGTTTACTGAAGACAGTGGGTGCAGTGGGTGGCCTGTGATGTTTCTGCTCTGTTGTATTTTCCTGTCTCTTTAAGAACAGTGAATTTAAGACTGTCTTCTCCTGTTTGTAATCTGAACGCAAGAAGTCATTTTAGAGATTTTTTTACAAAAATGTCAATTATTGAAGGAGGGCTGAGCAAAGAAGAGCTAGTTGAAGACTATAGAGCAAAGATGTTAGGAGAGCTTCTTTGCTGTGCTCTCATGCTACTCATCCCATTCTTTTTGCAATGTTTAAATAACCCAAGAGAGTAAGACTAATTCTATACTAACAGTAGTAAGAAATATTTTAACTTATTCCTTCTTTCTGTTTTATTCCACAGATGCTATGTCAGTAGTAACAGAGATTATGCTGCAAGAAAATTTTGATGACCTCTCAACACAGCTTATTTCTCTCTATGTTTTATACCAGTACCTGGCGACCAAGTCTGAACATACAGTAAGCTGACTACACTCCAAATGATACATAAAGCCTCCAAGTATTGTAGTGCAGTCAGTTATGTATTCAATCTTGAATGGATTTTTTTTTTTTTTCCCTAACAATAGGTACTGGGGAACAATAAGTACTCTGTTTTTTTTTTCCCCATTATTTTTACAACTGCAGAAGAAATTTAAAAGCAAAGAAACAGCAAAATATGAAAGCCATCAAATAACTAGTCACCTGTTTTGCTCCTTTTTGTGAAAAGGAACGTGTGTTGCGATTTTCAGAGCTGATGTACGTCTATTGCAAGGTTTTGCCCGTTTCAATTTGGTTCAAAGAGTTCTTATCAGTTAACACAAAAACAATATTGTCAATTATTGTATAGGACACTTAAGTATTGCTCACCATTAGAGCTTGGTAATAGTGATGTTGCAGAATTAAAAAGCATTTTCGCTGGGATTTTTGCTATCACATTTGGCTTTGAGAATATTGTTTCTAGTAAGTGTTTTTTTAATAACTACATTCATTACCTCTCTTCTGTCTCTGAGGATTAGGTTTTTCGTATTTACTTGTAATTTACGTAAGGCCAATGTGACAGTTCAGGCTCTTGGAAGTGGCATTATTCTACCTTTGCAGAAGGGGCTCAGGTATTAGTGAAGAGCTCTGCCATGTCTATCACTTTAAACAACTACTTTTAACGTATTTTGACACAAGCCTTAAATAGCATGTTGTCATCTGTAAGGAAAATGCTTGAAGCATCCATTTGTCTTACATGAGGCATCTTTCAAAATGTATATTATGGGCACTTTAAGGTTTGATTCAGTTGGGTTGGAATTTCAGTTTACGTGTAGAAAACAGACGCACACTTGCCCTGTTCTTAATTCTCCTTCATTTTCCAGAACTCTAGTATGCTTGATCACTCAAATACAAAAATCAAAGGCACTCAAATATCATTTTCCCATTGTGCCTCTCTATGTTTGTGTATCCTCACTGCAAAGACAAACACTTATGAATATGTGTAGTGTTTCATGAAAAGACGGATATGCAAGCACGAGTGGTGTGGACAGATGGTATTCGTCATGGACAAATGTGAACATTTAAGACAAGCATATTTTTACAGCTGTGACTTGTTTAATAAGTTTTTTGCATTAACTCCATTCAAGCTGAGCAATAAGCCACATTTTTGTATATATACACCACACAGAGTACGATTCAACAGCTTGTGTTGCTTAGTATCGGCTTTCCATGTTTGATTTAAGGAGCGAGGATAGAGTCATGAGATCTGCTCAGCTGCTCCTGAAAATCCCATTCCCTTTTCCCAACCTGTGAGACAGGTTCAGCCAGTGTTCTCTTGGCTATATATTGGGGTCCGGCAACCTGATTAAATGCTTTTTAACTTCAAGAGCTGAATCCTGGGTAATCTGACTATATTTGTCCTTAGTGTTTACAACATTAGTGATAGAAAGCTTCTATTTTTCTTCTGCTCTAAACACCACTGAAAGCTTAACTGGTCTGGTCTCTCCCATGAAAGTTGCCTTCTTGACTGCTGCAAACAATTGACATGATTGCTACTTTCCACTTTAAAGGCGTTAATGTTAAGCTCTTGCAGTTCCTCAAGTTCTGGGAGCCAGATGGGCTAGCTCCCAAAAGAACCTTAACTGCTAAAAGCCCTGTTTCTTCCAGTTGCATCTGATTTTCCTTCTCAACATTCAGCTGGAGTGCTTAGTTCAGCATAGAACAGCCCTGTGCCCTTGTATCCCTTTTCTGAGTCAGGCTTGACAATACCTTGCTTGACTGTCAGGTATTTTCTGTCAGATCATAACATGTAAATTCTTATAGCACTTGAGAGGATAAAAAAAAAAAAAACCATACTTTGAAGAGACATCTCTGAATAATGCATTAAAGATTGAACCTTTGTGCTTTTTAAAACTCAAGTGTCCCTCATGGTGTTTTTCAGGACTCTTCCTCTTAGTGGGGATGTTTTAGGTCAAAAGATAATAAATAGACACTGAAGTACCTTGCCACAAAAACTATGTGTTATTTAGACTTTGTCCAGTCTGTTGCTTTTTATAGCTTCCATTTTACTCATTTGCTTAGTAATAGGAGTAATAGGAGTTGCTCGCCTCCTTTAACTTGCAATAAAGACACATTTGTCCTTGATGTTTGTGCTTCTCTAGTCTTGAAAAGTGTACTGTACTATCCCATAACAAAACAAAATTAATACACTCTTATGATTTTAACATATCTATTGATTGGATGCCTTTCTTTAGCCATCACTGTTGGTCTGGCTCAGGCAGCCGGTACTTCTCTCTGTCTGGAGAGAGAGCTGTACTTTTAGTCCTGGAGTGTACAATGGTCCTGGTGAGTCACATATGTTCACAGATTTTGGAGCAACCATTAACAGCATATTCTCTCAGTATTTTCCTGTTTTAGTGAGGGATAGTGGAGCATGTATCTTGCCACGTACTTAAAAGTCAGCTCTAGTGCAGAAGCCTTTTTTTTTTCCCTTCAGCAGTGTTAGCCTGAAGCAAGTTGTGAGACATACAGGACAGAGCTTGGCCAGGGTAACCTTCTGTTATGAAGAAAAAGTGCTGATTGACTTCTGTGCAAAATCTCAACCACTCACATTTTACTGTCTCTGGAAAGAGAGGTGTTCCTCAGTATAATACATACTGTTTCTTAGGATATACATACTGTAACTCTGAACACTGGACATGTTTAATGGTTCTTCATTGTTGAGACATCTGGTGAAAGCCACATGTGCTGTCTTTGGCTACTGCCATTTTATGTTTGTGTTTGTCAACAAACGCTTACTTAGTTTATGTTACTTGCAGTGGGAAGAGGAGAGAAATCTTGGAGCATCACTACTGCTTACAGGTCTAAAGCAAACAAATACTGTGGGCTTCAGCTCCCAGCTCTATGGCTATGCCTTCCTTGGTAAGTTTTACCTCCCTCACAGTCATCTTTTCCCTCTTGTGTTCAATGGCTAAATTACACTGGCATCTTCATTTTACTAAAATGTACTCTATGAAGTGGCTAAGAAAAAAAACAAAGAACAAAACAATAGGAATATAATGCAGATACATTTTATCCCTTGCTAAGAAATTATTATTTACTTTAAAATTAATAATTAATTTTTAAATTGATGATTATGGAGTTGTTCCATTACTGCATTATACTTCATTCTATAATTTATTGAGGATAATAAAAACCAGGCTTAGTCCTAAAATGTGCCCTTGAAATACAGTGTATAGTGGCAGAGTTAGGATGCTGATTCACTTTGATCATGACTGTGAGACAGAAGACTCATTTTCAGTCTAAAACAGGAATAAATGTGCGAAAGAATTTAGAAGCAAGGTTTTCCATAGAGCTGTAGTTTAGTATCCTGTGGAGATACTGATACAAATAGAAACTTTGCTGTCCAGTTGGCATGTACTTTGAAGTGATTTTTATGTCATATAGATTAGTTGAGTAGTGCCTCTATTTCAAAAGTGCGCTTCACTGTTGTCTGTGAGCAGTAGTACTTGTTCCATGACATTGACATTCAGTAGATCAAAAGCTATTTACTGTTATGTCATGCATTGCACAGTCTTGCCAACACTAATGGAACCGACCTCTGAGAGAGTGGAAGATGTCTACAGGCAAGAGTGGCCGCAAGCACCTCGGTGATTTAAATTTAGCCACTGTCCATAAGCTATGTCTGTGCACTTACCACCTTGCTGTATCTAAACTGTTCTCTTCCATGTAGAGAAGAGTAAGGTGTGTTTCATGGTTTCCTGTTGTCATAGCCAGAGTGTGAATTACATAGAGAACTTATATACAACTCTATTAAGCTACACCAAAGTGGTATTGTTTTGTACATTGACAATAACAAAATGAAAACCTCAGAGTGACAATCATTATAAATTAGTACTCACCAACTGCAAAGTTACGTACATTTCCTCTATTATGTAGGAGGTTTGTGTTCTCCAGTTATTACCATCAGAAGAAAAGCCACATTGTCAGTGGTGCTGTCCTGCTAAAGTCAGTGAAGACCTTGGTACATAGAATGTCCTAAGTTAGGAACCAAATTTTCATTTTGGCAGGTCTCTCAAAGTTCCTGTCTGGGAAGCTCCAGCAGAAATAGGGGTACTAAGCTGCACAGTCAGCCAGAGTGTATGCTGTAAATACTGTACATCTGGCCATGGCATATATGTGAGTAGACGCTAAAAGCTATGGAGGAGCCTCATATTTAGTGCACACGTAGAATCATAGAATCGTTATGATTGGAAAAGACCTTTAAGATCATTGAATCTTATCACTAACCTCACACTGCCAGGCCCATCACTAAGCTAAAGCATGTCCCTCAGCATCTCATCTACGTGTCTTAAATATCTACAGGGATGGTGACTCTACCTCCTCCCTGGACAGCTTGTTCCATGCTGCAGTCACTCCGTGGAGATGTTTGTCTGAGTTCTTTGGACATCCTGCTCAAAGCTGTTGTTCAAACTGCCAGACAATCAGGAAAACTGGTCGCTTTCTCTTTTTTTTTTTTTTTTTTCTTGGCAAAATTTCTATGCAAGAGTGGAGGGTGAATAGGAGGAACCATAAAACAAATGTGTAATAGCTGTGAAGTTGGGTGAAAAAGAAGGCACCTTAATAAAATAAGGTAATAGCAGTTCTGTCAGAGCAGCTCTGTAGAAGTATGTTATTTTTATCACAGAAGCCAAGATACTTGCCATCACTTATAAAAAAAACAGAACAAACCCATAAGGATTCTGTTAAGACTCGAGTGTTAAAGTAATAATGCTAAAGTATGTTTTTTATCACAGGGAAAGTGGAGTTGAATAAAGGGCTAAGAGCTGTATACAATCTAATGCCACTGATCTGGACACCTGGATACTTGAATAGAGCGTTGCAAGTGATGGAGAATGTGGCATCATTGTCAGGGGACAACAAAATCTGCAAAGAAGCTGTGAGTATGAAAGCTATAACCTGCTGAACAGAGGGATTTCTACATAAGCCAAACTCCAATAAAACCTGTGAATTCTGTACCTTGTTAATAAGAAGAGGCCCAGCCAATACTTAAGAAGCTTTTTGAAAACAGAGGTAGTAGTGCTTGGGAACACTGTGGCATCAAAGTAGGTTTCCTAAGCCTTCCCCTCCCCATAGAGACGTTCTAGTCAGGGTCACAGGGAGCATATGTCTCTAGGAATGGGAAATACGTCTGTTTCCCAAGGTTTCGAACTCACTTGGAGACATACCACTTAGGAGTGAGGATTAAATATCACATTACTCCTCTCCTGGCTAATTCTGTGTGTTCTGTGCTTTCTGAGATGATGTCCAGACTGATACTGGTCCAAAAATAGTAAAAAGTGATTTCTAGAAGGATTGTAGTGCTCTCAGCTGGGAAGGATGGATAGATTAGGTCCATTTCTGGGGTCAGCTCCAACTAAATAACTGGGGTCTTAGGAGTACTGTGGAGCATCAGGCTAATCCTGGATTAAGGAGGAGTAATTTAGGAAAACACCACCACACGGACTGGAACACAGAAACAGCACCGAGGTCTCAGCTCCTCTTCTAGATGCTCTTTCCTGAAGGTGTCTCTCATAACGAAGGTCGCCCTTTTTCTAGCATCGCTACTAGACTTGCAGTTTCTGCATTTCCTTTGACAAATTCCGCCATACTACTCAGTAGATTCTCCTAGCTATTGCCATGTCTAATACTGGACAGTGCAAGGAAGGAAATGTTGCATCTGCAGCTTCCATAATTTTGAGTTACCTCTTCAGATGTGTGGTCTGGAGCACTCAGCCTAATACACTTGTGATTTTTTGAAAAGAAGTCTATGCCTGACTGTGGTACAGTGGGTCTGTAGAAGATCTCATCCTCCCATGTCCTGATACTGTAAAAATAGTGCACACTAGTGAATATCTAGCAATGCCTTCTTCACAGAGTCACTTTGTACTCAGTGAACAACTAAGAACTCATGAAATGAATTTGTTGCTGATTACTCATTATTGCTGTAAATATCTCTCTACAAGTCCAGTAGTAATGCCCAAAAAATAATGACCTTCAGAGACACAAACTTCCCTGAGCTGATACGTCGCCTCATTTGGAGTTTGATTACAGTATATAAACAATAGTATGAGTCACATAAGTTTCACCAACCTGAAGACAAAGTGCGGGCCTGGATGTTTTGTTACAATCAAAATTATTTTGCTGTAATGCATTTTTGTGACCCTAATGCAGAGAGAAAACAAGAAAAATATGTTGGTCCATTTATCTAGTGTAAAATGATTAGAGTATATTGGTTGGCATCATTTGGCCTTTGCCACCTAAATGCTTCATAAGATTTTACTATTAAAATCCATAAAGATATTTGTAATTTCTCTTTCTAACTAAAATGCAGTATTCCCAAGGGTGAAGGACCAAAAGCGCTGACCAGGTCAATACTGGCGTCACCAAATCCAGCAGTGAATGTTAACAGAAATAACCTCAAGTGCCATAAACCCTTTTTTCTTGTAGTATCCTGGACCTGTCTTTAGCAGGAGTAGGTTGACTGTTATGCAATTACCTTAAGTCCATATCATGGATTTAAGTACAGGCCCTGTTACGAGTCATTGTGGTTGCATGCCTGCACACTCTTGGAGTTACTTTTCTTTACAAACTTGGTTGTTTTCCAAAGTGTAATGTTAATTTCCAGCTGAATAAATTTCATTATCTAAAAGGAAAGTTTTTAAATGAACTTTTTTCAACTGTGCAGTTTTGCTATAAACATTTTCAAGTTTCAAGTCATCAATCACTTTTCTTTCAAGCTTTAAGCTTCCATCTATTTCTAACTCAAAGAGTATCTCTTTTCTCTCTCTCATAACTATCTTAAAAATATAACAGAGATACTGTTTTAGTATTGTGTTATTTTGTTTAACCGTGAGCAAGCAAGGCAAGTTTGGGTTTTTTTAAGCTGAGAACGTCTCTGAGTAAGTATATGCATTACCAAACACATAGGTTTTATTTCATTACTGCTAATTTTTAAAGATTACATTTCAGTGTCAAGAATGTTATTTCAAGAAAGTCTGATTTTTATTCCTTTAACATTATAAACTTATGCTAGGAAAATGAAACCATAAATATCAAAATCCCTTTTGCTTGGAGAAGGCATAACAGATTCAAAGGTTGCACAGTTATTTCATCCTACTGATAAGCATTCAGAATTAGAACTCATGGAAATATAACAGCTCTTTGCATTTGTAAAAGTTGAAGGTTAAAATGTAGGCAGCCTGCATCCCATAACTGCAGTGATGGAGAACACGTTATTCCCAAAACAGCATCAACATCTGTACAGTGATTCCATCTTTTGTACATACAAAAATAATTTACCAGTCCCTTAGTGAAGCTCATGCATTCTTTTGATAACACTATAATTAGAGTAGGAGAGGATGGTTCTCTTACTGTGTGAAAAGACAAAAACATGAAGAGAACAGAGGTGTTGCAGTTTAAAAATATACTTATACCAATATGTTATATGCTTACATTTGAACTTTTCCTGATAAAATTATCATACTAGTGATACTTGTTGCTGAAGAGATGGTTTCCCTGCTTCTTTTCACCAAAGAGATACTGAGGTAATTTGTTAGAGAATATATTGTTCAGACATTCCATAGTAATATCACAATAGATGCATCTGAGTATATCGTGCTAGTGCTGTTATCATTGTGACTACCATTCAGCATTATTATTTCTAGCTGGATAGCAGGCCAAGAGGCGACATTAGCCAAATGCTTGACAGATCTGCAAATACTAGTCAACATCTAAGTCACAAGGAGTTTTACTGTTGACAGAGGGTAGTGGAGTTATTCTGTTGCAGGGATTTAATGTCCAACCTCAGAGGTCTCAGGTACAGTAAAAAATTCTTCCAAGACAAGGTCCTATTTCTTTTTAGAATGTAGTTGTCCTTTTTGTCATACACAGAAGTCATCTCAAAATACAGTAACGTGAAGTTCTTTGTAAATGTGACAGTGATGTTACTCAGATTGTGTTCACAAACAGTTTATGCTAACAATGACAAATGTGATTGTTCAGATTGATGCTCTGGAGACAATTTTGCAGTCTGTCCTTGAAGCAAAACCTGGTCCAGAATCAGCTGAAGAAGTCAAGGAATCAGAGCAGAAGACACAACATGCAGATTCAGAAGAAACAGAACAGTCTAAAGCACCAGAGTACTACAGCCGATTCAAGGTAAGAGAGTTTTATTTATCTAATTATTTCTCAGCTGTAGTATATCTCATAACATCTACTAGAAAATATATATGCTAGCTTCTTTTGGCCATTAGACTGACACCACTTCAGTGCATCAAGAGTCCTACCTGGCATTTTTTAAACTGATGTCACTTTACATTTTCACTTCTTAAACAGGAAGCAGCAGCGTACAAAGGCATAAATGCTCAAGGCCACTTGTCTTTTGTCTGTCTGCTGGGATTTTGTCTTCACTTTTCATACATCAAAATGATAAATCCAATCCTGTTCACAAAAGTATTGTGTCTTTAGACATTCATTATCTGACCTTGTGTGGGCTCTTGCTCATTGAAATAAATTGTAACAGGCATGAGACCATCCTGATTTTATCGTCCCTTTGTGCATGTTATAACTAAATAGGAATGTTGCATCCTATACTTTCAGTCTGGAGAATTAGGTAAGGCTCTATCGCCTCCTTTTTATCTTCATTCAGGTCATCATACTGATAGTAAGAATATGAAACACCAACAATTGTTCATTAGGGCACAACTATACAATGAGTACATTTTGTTTGATCATCTCATAGCTATATAATGAGCTTATTTTATTTAATCTTGTTATTGCTGATATGTGCTGCCATAAAAATCAAATACTTCAGTCTGAAACTAGTCAGGCTGGTAGTTCCCAGAGCAATACTTTTTTCCTCACCCATTCATTTCTATTGTTGCTGTCATGACCTTAGCGAGTTTTTCTGGATACAGACTGTTGTTCTTTTAAAGAAATTTTTCAAGTTAAAAGACTAGTGTCCTGTGGTTTCATTTCACATGCACACACTTTTCCTTTCTTTGATTTTTATTTACATAAATTATTTGCCACTAATCTTTAGATAGAAAACTGGCCTGGTAGGCACTTAAAACTTTTTAATTAAAGTGTTTGGAAATCAGTAGGTGCTCGGCAAGTAATAATTAATGCCTGGATGAATTACAGTGCATTAGATAAACACAAGTGCCCTTTGAAGGAGGGAGTGAGACATTTTTATGAGTCTCTTATTGTCTATCCTTTGTCTAGCCCTGAAGAGAATATTGGAGGGTGCGCAAAATAAGGTCTAAATGTCAAACTGGGGGCAGACTAGTACCAAGAGAGTAGTTTTCTTCTTACTTCAATCTTTCCACAAGTTCCATAGTTGACCCGAGTTCAGGCATTCCGTGGTGTGACAGTGAGGACCATACTTCGAGCCAACAAACTACAGTCCAAATGCTTGGCTGTAAGCTCTTACCAGAAGAGTCTGAATGTTAGAAGGATGTAGGCCCCATATGAAGTCTGGGCATCCAAAAATATATGTTAGTAAGCCATAAATTGTGATTGGCTGGGTAAAAAGAGGACCTCTCAAGTTGGGATGCCATTTCAGCTAAGCTGGACAGAACTCTTGTCTCAAGTGCATTAGGCCAGCACTACCCAGTCTTCCCAGTTGAATCCCTGGACATCTACAGGCAGGAGCAGTTTACAGGGCAGAGAATTCACTTAAAGTCCATACAAGTCTGAGGGAAGGTGCCAGCTCTGAAGGAAGCTGTTATTGTTGGCATTCACAACTGCTGTCCCAGCACACGTCGTCTGACCCTCATATGATGTAATCCCAATGCAGGATTTGCGCTTCTGCTGCTGAAAATGCTTTGCCCAGTCCTGCATTAGCTGGCACATCCCAGTCTTGAGCTCCAAACCAGCTACTTCTGTCTTCTGCTTGCCCAGTTCTTTTTCACAAGTCATACATTTGGGTAGATGAGGAAAAGCATGTGAATTTGCTTCAGCTATGCAGTTGCTGTCTAGAACTGCTTCTTCCGCGTGGCTTCTGTATGCATACTTGGGCTCCTTGTCTTATACCAACCTTCGGAACAGCCATTTGTGGAAGTACCTGAAAAAGCCACAGCATCCTGAGAAAAATGATGTGTGAGAGGCAGCATGACCTTTACTTCCACTAAAACAAACAGAATTTGAGGGCATTTGGCTCTTTCTGGATAAAACCACTAGAGCTGTAATTTAGGCTCTCTAACACTGTCATTTGTGTTGTAATTACCTGTTTTCAGGTCCCTGTGCTGACTGAGGTTTAGTACTCAGTACAATGTTTCTCAGACAATTCCTTCCATCTGTGTTAATGATCAATGGGGAAGCATTTTGTCACATAGATGCTGGGAACATCCTTTCTAAAAGCAGTGCTCCTTCACTAACTGCCTGCATGCAGAGCCCTGAAGCCTGCTTTGAAAAATCAGTGATTTAGCCACTTAAGAATGTGCCCTTTTGGTACCTGCAGGACACGGAGCCCACTGCTCTCCTAAATTAGTTTCACTAATGCATCAGAGCAGGAAAGATTGCAGGAATTCAAGGCTACCAGTAGTGGCTTAGAAATACCCGCTGGTTTGCAGTTTGTGGCCTCTGTCTAGTTCACTTTGATACTGCTTTGGTTCAGTGCATAAACCTCCTTTTCAGCACATCCTTAGTAGTAGTTAGTAGGGTGAGTCTGAAGGCTCTAAACTAGTTGTTCTTAATCTATAAACATCAATTTAGTTGCCAGGTTCCTTCGTCTAGACCCAAACTGTAGTAGTCTCTTCGTATTTCATACTGCTCCGTTGTATACTTACTGACATCTCAAACAAAACAGAGGAATATACCTAAATATTACTGAGTTTGGGTTTAGTCAATTAGCTTCAAAGCTATTGGGTTTTGTCTTTGTTCTTTATCATAAAAGAAAAAAAAAAACAGACGGAGCCAAATACTGAAGCCCCTCAGACCTGCATGCCTAGCATTTCATTAAAGTCTTCAATCTACTGTCTGTCCAGTTCAAACCTTCAAGGATCTGGCAAAGCACAACAAAGCCTGCAATTGTGTTGGCTAAGGCAGAGAGAAGTAGAGAAGCCTCAGAAGGCAGCGTGGTGGTTTCCTTCCTAAGAACAAGACAGAGCCTCAAGACAGGTGCTGAGGGGAAGTGCCTTTGCAGATTACTGCCAGCATGGGCTTGGGGTAGGAGTGACACTGTGGACCAGCAGCATGTGCATAAGCTTCACTGATAACTGGAAGTCTGGATATCTGCATGGCCCCAGGATCACCATTTTATTTGGAGGTGAAAGATCCCCACATCTCCTTTGCATCTTACAATGTAAAACAATAGTCTTTATTCAGAAGGCCCAGGAAAGAAGCATGGATGTACCGTTCCTTAGGACACATACTTACTTTAAATGTTTCTGCAAGTGCTAGGCTCAGTAAATTGTATTATTAAAAAGAGCAATTGGGAAAATATGTTGCTAATGGGTGAGCAAGGGCTAAAGAGTCTGCCAGTGCCATGTCATCTTTCTCCCTCAGGAAGCTTCTCCTTGGTTGTGTGTGCTTTTAAGGCAATTAATCAGATTGTTAGTGAGCCATTAGGCTAAAGATTTCAGAAAGCTAGAAATAGCATCACTAGATGATTCATCATCTTAAGCAAATTAACGTTTCTGTGCTGCATGAAATCTAGATAAACAAAGCTCAAGAAAGAAATACTGCACACTTTCTTACTGAAGCTCTGCCCTTAGTTTCAGTGTAGCATATCCTTGAAAAAATGTCTTTTGCTTTAGTGCTATTACACAGTCTGTGTAAGCGTAGTCAAACCTCAGATCACAGTAATTGTTGGGAAGGAAAATCATAGGAGTTACTTAATAGGCTGTTAGCAAGAGAGCACATAAAATGATGTGCATCTGTTGAGAGTGATGCTAATGCAGGCAGCGTGGAGTAAATAGTGAAGTTAGTTTGGAGGTAAGACACAAAACCAAGATGTTCAGATCATTTATTGTAGTTTTGACTGACTTCTAATCTTTGTTAATAACAGGCAATTGAACTCAGAAAAAAGAAAATGAATTTCAGTGATTAATGAAAATAAAACTTCATCGTTTTAGCTTATTGCTCAAAAAGGTTAGTCTAGAGGTTAGTATTTCAATAAATAGTACCAGCTACCACAATGAAAATACTTCTGTGGGATAAAATAGATACCAGGCCTGCTAATAGATTCAAACAGTGAACTATTCATTGTTATAGGGAAATGTTTTGTGGCTGATATTGTTTTGTGACTGTCTGTCTTTCTCCTTCTCACTCCCGCCAAATCCCTTTTCATGACAGGAGCTGTACTCTAAGCTGCATTCACTTGGCAAGGTTGAATCTGAAAGCCTGTTAACGCTGACCACCCAACTTGTCAAGGAAAAGCTGCCAGCATGTGAAGTGGAAGACATTGCAAAACATGAGCAGAAGGTAAAGGAGTGGGAGCAAGAACAAGTAGCTCTCATTGAGAGAGAAAGGGAGTGGAGAGAAAAGGCTAAGCAGGAAATGGAAGCTAGGAAGCTAGCTAAAGCATCTGCTTAGAACGGGAACTCAAAGATTGCCATAGTGGTATGCATTCCGCTCTCAGTGCTCACCATTATTAATATTTCACTTCAATCTAATGCAAGTGTGACTGTATGTGACTACTATATGCAAATTAAACTTTTCTCATTTTTCCTGTCTCCTGAAGTAAAGCTCATGTGCTTTAGAAATCTTCGTCTTGTGTAAGATGTATTTTCCTCCTGCCATCATCCAGGCAGGGGGTGGGATGGAAACAACACAAAGAAACAAAGGCATAAGAAGTAGCTTGCCTGTGATGAAAAGCGTAGAGGGTGGGAGGAGGGAAAAAAGAGGGGAGAATTTCAAACGCAACTTGTTTTGGTAGAGGTTTCTCACAGGAAAGAATGTCTTGGCTACTCTGAACTTCAGACGCTTAAGAGGATTAACGTATATTGATTACTTTTTTTTTTCCCAACCCATTCAGAAAATTCAGGCCACTATACATGGAGGTTGAAGCTTAACTTTAGGCTCTTTAAAAAACTACTTTAAAGAGTTTGTGCCTGGTGAGTTAGGGCTTGTACAGGCACTCATGCACCTTCCCTGTAAGGAAGTTGGAAATTTCTGACTTTGTTAGTGCTGCTAACATTCTTAAAGGTTAGTAGAGAAACACTCAAAATCGCCTTGGCATGCACTGAAGAGCCTCATGCTGCAATGCAGTTTCCTTGTATATTCCGTGCTCTGTTTCATGGAGTTCTTGACCTAATTCCCTTCTTGTTTCAGCTGTGTACACAGGCCTATGGCGCATTCTTCAGATTGGTAAAACAATGTAGCTATTCACAGAGAGCATAAGGAAATGGGAAGGGAGGAAGGGATCATATCACGTTGGTTGTGGCACACATCAGCATCCATCCCTGTCACCAGAGAATCCCATCAGCTGCAGCCAATGACTTTATGCAGCTCATGGCAGGGCAAGTTCCTTGAAAACAGGGAGACCCTAGAAACAACCCTGCAGTATTGCAGCTTGTTATGGCCACAACAGTGCTGCCTCACTGTGCTTCACCACAGGGTGTGGTAAGCATTTCCAATTTTGTTATGCACCCGTCAAGTTTTACAGTGATAAAACTCATATCACAAACTCACTGTAAATCCAATGAGAACATGCTGCAAATCTGTGAACTTGTTTTAAGTGTAGAAAAGAATTTTAACCACATGCACCAAATACCTCTCTTAGTCCCAGCAATGCACTCAGAGCCTGATGGCACTTTCACATCCAAGAACTTGGCAATGATTGGTTTTGTGACATGGCCTAACTAAATGAGCAGCAGACTTTCCTGGACATCTTTTCTCTAGTCTCGCAAAACTTCTTCCTCTTTCTTGGTCTAAGTGCTTTCTGATTACTTAAAGAACTTAGGAAGACTTAAGGGAGAGTAGAAGGCAAAAATCTCTCTTAAGAGTAAAAAAAACCTGGTTGCTTCAAAGAGATTACCTTTCCTAGTCTAGCCACAGGAGAACAAAGCATGCCTTCCATGACTAAATATTTCAGTTCTTCAGTATCAAAACATGGGTCGTACCACCAGAGATTCACGTTAACTACCTGCATGCTAATTCCTTTCTCAGCTTCAATCTCCGCTTCTTCCTCCTTAGATCTTCACTATCACAGTTTTGTCTTTTTGCTGTCACCATGGCCTTTAGCCACTGCAGCTGCTGGTCTTGCTGCTTATGAGACACTGTTAGGCTAGGCCACAACAGGCAGTACTGTATGTCTTCTTGTTTCTTGGTAGCATCTGTTTCTTGGTAGCATAAGGGAAATGTTCCTGGCCCCACCTCTATTCTCCCTCACCCTGCTTGATAAATACTCCAGGATACTAATGATAATTGGGCTGTAGTGAGCTGCCAGCTGCCATGCTTCCCCCTCTCTCAGAGCACGCCTCACTTCCCGCACAACTAACCCCCCACTATTTAGACTTAAGTATTTGACTGCAATAGGAGAAAAAAAATCCTCCTCTAAGGTCTTTTGTAGTTGGTTAATGAGTATTGCAGGTTGTCTCTTTGTTGTACTGCAAGCACTGTGGGTTTGAGTGCTCTGAGCCCAGTCTGAAGCCTAAACTTAACGTATCTTTCTCAGCCTTCACCCAATCTTCTATCATATCCTTCTCTGCACTTGGGAGAGTTTTCTCTGCAAAATGCTTTGCAGGTAACAAAGGAGATTCCTGGGGCCAGAAGAAAGAGGTCAAATCCAAGACCTGCAGCAGAGAGTCCAGACCATTTGTGGCTTAAGGAGCCAAAAGTTTTGCCAAGCTGTCTGTCCCACTGGTGTCACCCCACATTGGGTCTGTGTGGAGCTGCTTGTGCCTGGTAAGAGGGAGAGAGATGCAGTACTGCCTCTGTAAACAGTTCTGAAAACATTCCCTGGCTCTGAGTCAGACACACCTCCATCTTGGCCAGGCCAATCTGGTGCCTCTGCCATCACTATTTACGAAGGGAAATCTGCAAGTGGAGGGAGGAGATAGAGGAGTGATACAATACAGAGGTGACCATGCAGACCCCATAGGGAAGGAGGAAGCAAGGAGCAGTGCTGGACCAGAGACCACCCCTCAGCCCATGGTGAGAGAGCAGCTGTGCCCCTGTGGAGCAATGGAGGGCAATGGTGGGACTAATGATTGCTAGCAGCTCCAAGAGGACCCTGTGCCAGAGGAAGTTTGCCCAGACAGACAGGAGACTGTGAGGAGGCGGCCATGGCGCAGGCCGTGCTGGAGAGCCTGTGGGCTGCAGAGCAGACCCACACGAGAGGCAGAGAGGAGCTGCAGCCTTTGGGATGAATGCACGTTGGAGTGGCCCGTGCGGGACTGTCCAGCCTATGAGGGACCCTGTGCTGGAGCATGGAGGACCAGTGAGGAGCCCACCTGCCCTGAGCAGAGACAAATGGCAGGAACCATCTGGAAGAGACTGACTGCACACACACATCCCCCCAGCCCATTTCCTGATGGATTAAATTGAGGTTATTTTGGTTTTCTTCCCCTGGTCAAGTAGTCTTGCCTATTTTGCTGGGGGCTGTCAGTGGCATGTGAGCCCTAAAGGAGTTCCAGAGGCCCCTAAGTAAATGTACTGTCTCTTTCCCCATCCTGTCAGGAACGGCAGGAAGAGGAGTAAGCAAGCAACTGCTCCTAGTTCTTTGTTCCCTGCTGGGGCTAAAGCATGAAACATGACACACCCTGAGCAAAAAAACACTTCTGACACTTCCATGAACTGGGCTAGCTGCACACTCCAGGCCCTATTCGCACCCCATCGTGCCCTAGACGAATATTTCTCTGTGTTCCAGAGCCTCCATCTTGGTTCTCATCACCTCAGTCTCACCACTGTCTCACTCAATAGCAACCGTCTTCTCCCAAAACAGTTGTCTCACCTAGCAAAGTCTCACATTTCCCACAAGCCCACCTGCACTCTCTTGCATTGGAGAAGCAGGTACTGTGTTCTTTGGTACTCTCCTACCTGCTAGCTTTGAGCAAGATCAACAGAGACAGATTGTGAGATGAGGTAATTCACAGACCAGTGCTCTTCAGGCACCTGCTTGGCTTCCTAAGGGGGAGATAGATGGTAGCTGCGTACCACAAACTCAACAGTGGGAAAAATCAACAGAATATCAACTAACTTAATTTAGCTGCATTTCTCCTTCCCACTCTAGGAAAAGGAAGATAGACTTGCATAAATCATGTTAAACACAACAACCTATTTTTCGTCTGCTTGCTGGATTACTCTTAAGCAGTTTGAAGAACACTTGTAGCAACACCTAGGAGTGAAAATGGGTCCCAGGTAATCAAAGGCTGTACTGTCCAGGTGGCCATGACTTTGTGGATGCTGCTGTGACAGCCATTACCCACTGTGATGCAGACAGACACATTTAGAAGGGAAGCTGACACTGGCTTTGAGACTATCCACTGAGAGGGGCAGAAGACAGCCCAGGGCACAGGTTACCAAATGTCCTCTCTTCCCTCACCTACACGGGAAGCTGGAAGCCCTTGCCTTTGAGGAATGCAAGATGTTGTCCACCAAGCAGCATCTGATTCTGCAAGTACTGCTGCNCAGAAGAAAGAGGTCAAATCCAAGACCTGCAGCAGAGAGTCCAGACCATTTGTGGCTTAAGGAGCCAAAAGTTTTGCCAAGCTGTCTGTCCCACTGGTGTCACCCCACATTGGGTCTGTGTGGAGCTGCTTGTGCCTGGTAAGAGGGAGAGCGATGCAGTACTGCCTCTGTAAACAGTTCTGAAAACATTCCCTGGCTCTGAGTCAGACACACCTCCATCTTGGCCAGGCCAATCTGGTGCCTCTGCCATCACTATTTACGAAGGGAAATCTGCAAGTGGAGGGAGGAGATAGAGGAGTGATACAATACAGAGGTGACCATGCAGACCCCATAGGGAAGGAGGAAGCAAGGAGCAGTGCTGGACCAGAGACCACCCCTCAGCCCATGGTGAGAGAGCAGCTGTGCCCCTGTGGAGCAATGGAGGGCAATGGTGGGACTAATGATTGCTAGCAGCTCCAAGAGGACCCTGTGCCAGAGGAAGTTTGCCCAGACAGACAGGAGACTGTGAGGAGGCGGCCATGGCGCAGGCCGTGCTGGAGAGCCTGTGGGCTGCAGAGCAGACCCACACGAGAGGCAGAGAGGAGCTGCAGCCTTTGGGATGAATGCACGTTGGAGTGGCCCGTGCGGGACTGTCCAGCCTATGAGGGACCCTGTGCTGGAGCATGGAGGACCAGTGAGGAGCCCACCTGCCCTGAGCAGAGACAAATGGCAGGAACCATCTGGAAGAGACTGACTGCACACACACATCCCCCCAGCCCATTTCCTGATGGATTAAATTGAGGTTATTTTGGTTTTCTTCCCCTGGTCAAGTAGTCTTGCCTATTTTGCTGGGGGCTGTCAGTGGCATGTGAGCCCTAAAGGAGTTCCAGAGGCCCCTAAGTAAATGTACTGTCTCTTTCCCCATCCTGTCAGGAACGGCAGGAAGAGGAGTAAGCAAGCAACTGCTCCTAGTTCTTTGTTCCCTGCTGGGGCTAAAGCATGAAACATGACACACCCTGAGCAAAAAAACACTTCTGACACTTCCATGAACTGGGCTAGCTGCACACTCCAGGCCCTATTCGCACCCCATCGTGCCCTAGACGAATATTTCTCTGTGTTCCAGAGCCTCCATCTTGGTTCTCATCACCTCAGTCTCACCACTGTCTCACTCAATAGCAACCGTCTTCTCCCAAAACAGTTGTCTCACCTAGCAAAGTCTCACATTTCCCACAAGCCCACCTGCACTCTCTTGCATTGGAGAAGCAGGTACTGTGTTCTTTGGTACTCTCCTACCTGCTAGCTTTGAGCAAGATCAACAGAGACAGATTGTGAGATGAGGTAATTCACAGACCAGTGCTCTTCAGGCACCTGCTTGGCTTCCTAAGGGGGAGATAGATGGTAGCTGCGTACCACAAACTCAACAGTGGGAAAAATCAACAGAATATCAACTAACTTAATTTAGCTGCATTTCTCCTTCCCACTCTAGGAAAAGGAAGATAGACTTGCATAAATCATGTTAAACACAACAACCTATTTTTCGTCTGCTTGCTGGATTACTCTTAAGCAGTTTGAAGAACACTTGTAGCAACACCTAGGAGTGAAAATGGGTCCCAGGTAATCAAAGGCTGTACTGTCCAGGTGGCCATGACTTTGTGGATGCTGCTGTGACAGCCATTACCCACTGTGATGCAGACAGACACATTTAGAAGGGAAGCTGACACTGGCTTTGAGACTATCCACTGAGAGGGGCAGAAGACAGCCCAGGGCACAGGTTACCAAATGTCCTCTCTTCCCTCACCTACACGGGAAGCTGGAAGCCCTTGCCTTTGAGGAATGCAAGATGTTGTCCACCAAGCAGCATCTGATTCTGCAAGTACTGCTGCTGATTTTGCTGGGGCCGTTTATGTATAAACTACAATTGAACCTTGCAAGGGGTATTTCTAGTGAGTATTTGAGCACGTTTATGGAAGGCAATATTAAATTTACCTTCTCATAAATTCAGTGATAGGAAATGCTGAGATGAGGACAAGATTCTTCAATTGTAGAAGAGAAACTACTGCTGACGTGTGACAAACAACCTGAACTTGGGACGATGACTCTTTCAAAATAAAACTAGGAAGAATAAAGTATAGGTCAAAATAGTGACATAACATTAATTAAAGAGTAATTTAAGATACTAAAAGTGACAGAAAACTGTGCCATCCACTCTTGATCAGTCTCCCCATGGGAATATATCTGTTTTTCAGTAATCACAAAGTTGTTGCTGAACTCAGCTAGCAACTGCATAGTACTCACTCTGTTTCTGCTCTTAAACTTGTCTGATAAGTTGGAAATCCACTCAACTCATTCTAAATTGCAGATGCCTCAGGCACAGAGATAGCATTAGAGCTGCATTGACAAGCACATTATATTATTAGGACAAAAAAAATCACCTTTCAATATATCCTGACAATTCTTCCCTTAAATAAATAGTGAAGAAACTTTCAAGTTTGTCGTAGTCTGTGCATGCGGTAGCAGCTGGTATAACTGCATCTTTAGAAACTCTAAACTCCTCCTGGAAATAGTGACTCACCCTCTGGGGAGTTCATATTAAGTATTTAAGTGTCTCAGAAGTTCAGTTTACCTTCGACTCTTTAAGCAGAGAAAGTTAACACAGCTGGGCTGAGATTCATAAAAGCTCAGTCAAAATTGATTTCTGGACATTAATAGGTATGGAGTGTGTATGCATGTATAACCTCAGTGTATATAGTTAGGTATGTTTAACTTTGTGTTAGGATCCAGCTTATCTCATCTGTGTAATTCAGAAGCACGGTTGGTGGGCCAAGCTGCAGTATGATGTGCAAATCAGGACACCCAGTTGTTTTGGCAGTGAAGCTGGCAGCAGATGCACAGCAGATTCCACACCCGGCTTGCCAGCAATTCACCGTGGGGCTGGCAATGCTGCAGTGGTTCAACTGCAGAGAAGCAGCTACAACAGGTAGTAAGGATCTATGAGAACCGGTGGACAGACCTCAAGCAGCCTGCACCACCTGCTGATTTACTTCTTTAGTTCTCCTCATTATTTAATTTCTGGTGGAAGTGATGGTGCAACATGCAGCCAAAAACCAGCAAAAACCCTGGTAAGCTGAGGGCATCCAGCATTACTCAACCTTTGGTGGTTCGGGGCTGAATCTAAGGAAGGTGCATGCATCACAACAGAGAACAGTGCCCTGGGGCTTTCTGGACTAGTGTGGACTGGTTGTGTCTGCGGGAAACAAAAGCAAGGATCACAGTGGTAGGCCGTGGTCAAAAACTGTTCACCAAGTGAAGAACATGGACAGTGCTCATGTAGCCAAAGTACCATGTGTCCAGAGACACACTCTAGGTAGCCAAAGAGCTCTGCTGCAATACTGGAAATTAACTGATCTATGAAGTGTCACCATGGCTATTACTCAAGAGACCCCTGGACACCTCTTTTGCCCCTATCCTAGGAACCATGAAAGCTACACTTTCCTCCCAACAACAGGACACAAGAAATCAATATTAAAATGTCTCTGAGTGTAGAATGCCACAAGACAGATTCCTCATTTTAGATAGAGGGAAAAGTTCTGAGGGACTATCATTTTCCCATGCTGACTGAAACTTTTCAGAAGCTAATTGAATTAATGCATTAGCATCACCAGTGGAAATAAAATTCCTCCTCCTCGACAGCTATGTTGAAGAAAGGAGCTTTCATCTGGCATGTGAAAGCAGCAAGCTAAACTCTGCAGATGCATCCGGCCTGCTCCTACTCACAGGTACCATGGGTGGTGCTACCTGTGCAATTCCAGCACTTCATCCTGCACCTGCAGTTGAATAATTGGGGTTGAAGCCTGACCTGGTAGTCTTTGCATGCTCATTTTAATGTATCTTAAGTAGCATAACGCTACTCACAAAATATGCATAGACATATGCAGGATTATACTTGAGATACAATATTTGCAGCAGTTAACTCCCCTTATCTGGTCTTCACTTGGCTTTGCTTTGCTGCACTCAACCCAATTCAAGGCAAGCACAGTATTTCTTACCAATGTCACTAGGAGTTAGAGTTGAAACCTATGGTGGAGATGAGTAAGGGCCCACAAAAAAAGAGACTGCTGTGGGTGAAGGAAATCCCTCAAGGCCATTGCTTCTGTGAGTGAGCACCCCTTGCTCCCTGATGCCCTAGCTCTTGCCTGCTTTCATGTCATTACCGTCTGCCTGAGCTAAATAAAGTAGGCGTTGACTGCTGTGCCTCACCATGCAGGCATCACAGCAGCAAGCAAAACTGCAAAGGCAAAAATAGCCTGATCTCACAGCATCCCTTTAACAGCAGTAGAAGAAAGTCTGATCTTTATGAACATAGTTTATAAAGTAAAAAAATAAACTGAGAGACCACCTTCCTCAAATGCTTGGTCCCTCTCAACAGGATTACTGAGCAGTGGCAGTCAGGAAGGGTCCATGCCCACTGGAGACAAGCTGTGCACTCTTCTTAACTGCAACAGCTTTGGAAAAGACCTCTTTTCCAAATCAGAGTGGGCTTATTTTGATGTAACTTTATTTGGTATCATGCCTGACACAGCCCCTTGAACACATACTCATTGAGAATGAGGTGTTTTCTCATGCTGCTGAGGAATACAGAAATGAGAACAAAAAAGAAGCCATGTCATGGTACATCATGCCACCATCATGTCTTATGCCACGAGAGATAAAAGTCATTGTCTGCATTATTTTCCAATTTCTAAATAGAGACTGGTTCTCATCTAGTCTTTATCTAGCATTTAGATAGCCATTGGTCTTTTGAGGAGAAACCCGTATGGTAGGAAATCATGACTGAAGGAAAGGGAGAACTCAGGAATACGTACATACACAAAGACAAGAAACATGTCAACACCACTTTACCACTTTTGTATTTTATTGTGGAACTGAGTTTGTTTCTTTTACATCAAATATCCTCAATGGAAGAGGGGATATTGCACACAAATATCATAAAAGCACTACATATTACTTTCACTGGGAACTAATTTTCTACGTTAGATATGACTGGATAGAATAGAAGTGANTTTAAATATTTTTTTGTAAAGTCACAACAAACAGGCTTTTTTTCTTTTTTTTTTTAAGTAGCAAACATGTTTGAACCAGGTGAATAATATAACTGCATCCTAAGAAATGCTTCTATCTGCTTTTAGTGCTTTGTTTTTTTTTTTTTAACTATTAAGTGAAAAGATGAAAGCTTACAGTTTCTTTCAAGTGTAAAAGTTATACTTCTTCCTTTCTAATAAACCCAGACCAACNTTTACCACTTTTGTATTTTATTGTGGAACTGAGTTTGTTTCTTTTACATCAAATATCCTCAATGGAAGAGGGGATATTGCACACAAATATCATAAAAGCACTACATATTACTTTCACTGGGAACTAATTTTCTACGTTAGATATGACTGGATAGAATAGAAGTGATGCAGGATTATAAGACATAATACCATACACAGCTGCAGACTGACACAAACACCATTCAGAACAAGAGAGAGGAGGTGTGTGAGGTGCTTCTCAGCCAGCAACAAGACTGTTTCTTTCCATGGTTTGGAAGATAATGGCTGCATGCAAATGTGTGAAAGAATAGTTCAGATTTCCCCTTTTACGGTTGTGATTACAGCCCAGTCTTGAAGGAGTAGCTCCTGCCATCTGGAGCTCCTAGCTAGTCTAGAGCNGCAAACATGTTTGAACCAGGTGAATAATATAACTGCATCCTAAGAAATGCTTCTATCTGCTTTTAGTGCTTTGTTTTTTTTTTTTTAACTATTAAGTGAAAAGATGAAAGCTTACAGTTTCTTTCAAGTGTAAAAGTTATACTTCTTCCTTTCTAATAAACCCAGACCAACAAAATTACTATTTCTCTCAAAACATCATTACTGAGCAAGAACCTCTGGCGACAGATGAACAAAGAGAAGCGTATGACGGAAATGTCCCAAACACACAGTAAGCGCTCTTCAGAGCTGACTTGCTTGTGGGAAGCGGGAGGGATTAAGTTCAATTAACAAATCTATTAACTCTTAGTAAATAAGTACTGTAATTCTCCTAAAATGCGTTAAGCTATCATAGACAGTTAAAAAAACCACATTCATATACATCGTTATCTCCATTCACCACATTATGTAAAGTAAGTTAAAAAAAATTTAAAAATCAAGTGATTTCTGTGAAAGATGAGGTGACAAGAGAGGTCAATGAAGTCAGGCCCACCACAGGACTTTGAAAAGGCATGCAAGAGAAGCCCTGTCCAAGTTCAGGAGTGGGATGAGATCCCCATAGTTTAATTCTTCATTGGGTAGCATGAAGCATAAAGTTCATGGCCGGTATGCTGTCACAGGTAATACCGCCGTTTAAATGGAGTGTCCTTTACACTCAGACATTGAATCTTTATAATTAGAGTAATCAATAACAAACCATGCTCCTAGAGATCTATGCTGATCAACAGCACTCATCATTAATGTACATGGTACATTTTGATGACTCTTAACACTAAACTAATCGTGTAGTACCAGGACTAGCACAGTTAGATTAGTTCCACAGGCAGGAAAGACATTAAAGGCGTGAGAGGAGCTAATGAAGGAGTTCATCACGGTGTTGCACCCAGGTGCTGTTGCCATTTGAAGTGGAATGGATGGAACAGGCATTACAATACCTCAGAATAGCCAGACCTGGGGTTTTAATATTTTGTAGCAGCAAAAAAGCTAATGTACGTGTTAAGATCAACTGTAATGGTCTAATTATTATCATTGTCATTTTTAAAGTAAAACAAATGCTTGAGCCATCAAAAACTTGCTTGGGGAGACTTAAGGCTTGGTTCCAATTTCATTTACAGTAGGGCCAAGTGGCTGAAACTTCCCTGACTGTTGTGAAATTGCTCCTGATGCACAGGAGTAAGTGGCATAACTGAGATTAATCCCAAGGCCACTGTTGTACTTAAAACCAAAGCAGAGGTACAAACCATTCCAGATACTTTCAGAAAATCACAAAATCTGTTCCCACCCACTGGAAAAGTTTGAAATCTGACCTATACAAGAAAGTAGACAGAGCAGAAAGGATTGTAGACATAGGACAACTATTCCGCCAAGCATTTGGCCTATAACTATGTATTACAAAAGCAATTTTAAGTGAATGATTATGAGCTTGGCAAACACGCTTGTTTTCACAATACAGTTCCAGCTGCCTTTTGTGCCATAGTCATTCAGAGTTATTCTTAACCACTTAAAAGGTATAGGCAATAAATAAAACAACATTGCTACAGATACCTAAAAAAAGAAGAGAAGACATTAAAAATAAATCAAAGCCCCAACACCTGACAAACAGTAATTCACAGCATTAAATGGGCCTCAGAAGCCCACATTTAAAGGACCCTAAAGAAGTATAAAAAAACCAAAAAAAAACCCCTCATAAAAATTAGGAGTGCAAACATATACCTATCAAACAAAAATATACTAACAATATAAAATTGAAATAAATTATAAGTAAAGAAAATGAAATGAGGTCATAGTTCACTACATTGTGAAACTTAACACTAGCTGTAATGGTGAACCATACAGACCAGCACATATCTCCATTCTGAAGGCCTTTACACCTTCTTTAAATTCAGATTTTGCAAAATCTTCTACAATTTAACAATTTCTTTTCATATTGGGGTAAACCCTCTGAGACTAAAAAATCACAGGTGTCTTAAATCACAGAACAATGGTGCTGCTCCTCTGCAAGCAGTCTAGAGAAGGAAAGGGAAAGGAAAAGGGGAAAGGAACAGCAAAAGAATACTAAACGAGAGGCAAGGAAAGGAAGATTAAAGGAAGAGGAAAGGAGAATGATATATTTTATCTTATTGCTTATTCTATCTTTTTTCAAGATACTGTGTGGGTTGAGAATGTAGGTTACACCTTGCATTAGGCAATCAGCTTTTCAAATCCCGCTTTCTGTTATCATCAAATTTACCACCAGGATGCCCTTCTACTACCACTCAAAAGGTATTAGCAGTTGACTATTTTCAGTAAAAGTTACCTCAATATCCATTGTCCGTTAGTGCCTTAAACAACATTATTATCTTACAAAAACTACTAAAAAAATTGCCTTCGCTGGAAAAATTTTTCTTTGCATTTTCTTGTAGAAGAAAATGTTTGTTAAAAATCCGTCTATTTAAAGTTCACACAGCACTAAAAAAAAAGTTTCTGTACATTTGTTCCCGTATTCACTCTTAAATTAAACAAATAAAATAATGTATCACAAAGGAAGGTTGAACACTGTACAGGCTCACAGATGACCTTTTTCGTCATTCGAAATGTTTTGTGACTCTGATACTGGACACCACTTCAATCTTGCTTCCATAGTACAAAAAAAAAAATGCTCACCTTGGCTTGTTGAGCTGCCCAGGTGCATCGATGTTTCTATACCTGATTCATAGCACCATGCCATTTGACCAGTCAAATAGTTTCTAGTACTGCACATGCACACTCACAGTTCTGTAATGGTGTAACTATGATCCTGCACAGATGTTTAATAAATTTGCTGTCTCAACATTAAAAACGTGATTGTCCCCCTGTACTCAGCACTGGGGAGGCCACATCTTGAATACCGTGTTAAGTTTTGGGCCTTTTCCTACAAGGACACCGAGGTGCTGGAGAGTGTCCAGAAACAGGCAATGAAGCTGTTGAAGGGTCTGGAGCGTGAGTCTGATGGGGAGGAAGCTGAGGGAAGTGAGGTGAGGGAACTGCTCAGCCTGGAGGAGGCTGAGGGGGAGATATGGTGACTCTCTAGAACTTCTTGAATAGAGGTTGTTGCGAGGTGGGAGTCAGTCTTTCCCTCCAGGCAACAAGCAACAGGGCAAGAGGCAAAAGCTTCAAGTTGCACCAGCAAAGGTTTAGGCTGGAGATTAGGAAGAATTTCTTCACCAAAACGGTTGTCAAGCACTGGAACAGGCTGCCCAGGGAAGTGGTTGAGTCACTTCTCCTGGAGTTATTTAAAAGACGCATTGATGTGACACTTAGAGACATGGTTTAGTGGTGGACTCAGCAGTGCTAACAGTAGGACTTGACCGTAAAGGCCTTTTTCAACTAAAATGATTCTATGAAATAAGTGCATCAAGTTTCTTGGTACATTCAAGTCACTTTCTAAGGCAAATTGTCTACTGTATGTACTCCCAAATGCTTTGGTATTTTGCTTCAGTTAATTGACAGTGGACATGGGTTTTTAAGCATGTGGACTGATCAGTTCTGGCTGGAGTGAGTGGACTTTCACTGGAAGCATGCCTTAGACCAACAATTCTGCATGTTGCAATAAAGGTTTTAGATTTCTGGACGGGTGCAGATTACATGCATATTTGGCCTATGATTGTTATGGTATGTCAGTATGCAGAGTTCAAATTAAAATGGAGAACTGCTGATGAGCGTTTAGGTTGTACATCCCTTCCTAGCCACGTTCTATTTATTTTTATTTTCTAGCTAAGTAAATTCTGTATAAAAAAAGGATCCCCCTTTCAATAGCTCAGATTGATGCAAATTTAAAGCTTTGTTTTCACGTGTGAGCATAGACAGGCTGTAGTAAGCGATACATCTATTGCCATAAAACTAATGCAGATCTAATTATTTGTCACTTTCTCCTCCTACCCCTCTCTTTTACTCTATGTTTCTCTAGAGGGCAAATGCCTCTACCTGGCAGAAGTCAATTGAGGTTGCTAGTGCATGGTTTCCAAACGTTCAGCAGAGCTGAGACTGTATCTGTATTTTTGCACTAATTTTAACCCTGTTTTAAATTTTTAATTAAAATTTAATGTTTAATACCGGGGTTTTTTTTTTTTCCCCTTAGCAATCAGCAAAGACTTAAAAATATTAGTGACTTGCATCACTGTGACACAGTATTAGCATTTGGCAGGTATACAGTTCAGCAGTTGAAATAGATAGGTTGAATTTCTAGAAAAGATGTTTTCAAACGGAAGAATTTCTGGAAACGAAGTCTAGTCTTGTGGTACATGGTCTCGTTCTTACAATTCAATCTTGCATGCAGGAAAAGATTCATCTTGCATAACAACAGTGCTGCTGCTTGCCAAAACCATGATGTTGAGGTCCTGTTGTTTCTCATGGGTCTCTTGGTACCATTCCCTCATCACTTCTGAGTCATGGGTTGGGATTAAGGTCACCTGCAACACAAACCATGAGAAGTCCAGAGGAATGGACAAGAGAAAGAGGTGAACAAAAGAAGCAGCCCTGGCCAGCAAATATGTATTTCCCTTGTAGAAAAAGTTTGTCTTTATGCAAAAAAAAAAAAACTTGAATAAATGAGTGGATAAAAGGAAATAAATGCATATATGAAGTATGTAAATAAAGTAAAATGACTGCAAATGACATAGGTAAAGTAAAATGACTGCAAAGGAGCAGTTTATCAAAATAAAACCTTGGTTTTGTAATGTATTGAGATGCAGCTTTCCATAGAAGTAGCAGTCTGCTGTCTGCACTGACAGTTATTGAGGTTATGGCCAAATACTTTGTTTACTTATTGATCATGATGGAAAGTCCCCATATGTACATGATTACCATGTAAACCACAGAACATTAATTTTTCTTTCCTACTTAAAAACTGCAGCATTTCCAAACTTGGATCATATATGGTATAGCAACAAGATGAAACAGCCAAACAGCTCAGTAAATCTCTCTCAGGCTGGTTTTCCCCAGGTCAGAAGGGCCAGACATAGGGGGAGCAGCTGAGTGTGTTGTAGCTTTGTGCTTCACTCGAGTGTCTTCTCATACCATCAGTGACATGAGGTGCCCAGCCTGGGGGCCCCACTCCCCAGCAGCTGCCATGACCTCCAGAGGCATCCAGAGATGCTTATCAGGGAAGGTTAAATATCCAGATAGAGATACTGGTGAAGCGCCTACCTGCATGTTACTCTCCCACTGTGCCTTGCCCTCCAGCAGGGAGTCCAGAACAGCCCTGCTTGGCTCCTCAGCTGCAGCGTCGTTCCCGCTCACTACGTAGTAGGATGAACGCACCCTCTTGAAAAACTCAACGTCGACATTCTTACTGTTGCTGTGGTTGGGAATGTACACCAGATCCAAATACACCGGAGGTCCTGGAGGCACTCCTGCAGTTTTTGCTACCTTAGCATTCCCAGGTCCTTTGGAAACCAAACAACAAAATGTATCACAGTCTCCTTAAAAAGACACATCTATTAATTACTGTTAAAACCACTGAGGTCAGATATGTCTAATTATGGCATTACCTTCCTACATCTAATAACACATTGTAGCTTTGTTGTATTCCAATCAGGATTGTAATATACTACTATCATCCAACAATTACTTATGCAGGGCTGTGATTACTGAGTTATCATTCAATAAATGGTGGTATTATTTTCCAGGTTAAGAAAGCACAGCTTTGCACGAGTATAAAACCTAGGGTCACACAGGGAGCCACGCAGATTTGAAGCAGTCTTGAGATTGGCAGGATCAGCCTGGTAGCTGTTGGTATGCTCAGACTGCCTTTCAGGGAGTTGCCACATGTGAGCACAAAGAGGATCAAAGACACAGAGGAACTTGGGAGGACAGAGAAATTTGTAAAGCGATTACTTCATGGAGCTGAAGGCAAGTGTTTTTTTCTCTGGGGGATCCTTATTTGCCTACACAAATTAGCCACTTATCACAAAAAGTGGAGGGAACCATGTTTTTGCTGGTGTACATAATAGAGTACTTGTTCCAAGAAGGAAGTTCAAAGTTTCAATACTACTCCCAATAAAGTGTCTTTTGCTATGCGGTGAATCATGTTGTGAAATGAAAATCAGGATTCACACAGTAATTTTATCCAGATGACCGCCATTTATGTTCTATTAGTCTTCTCATGTTGTTACAGAATAATGAAGCTTGGTAAACAGATATTGGTCAGATAAGAGCAACACTGTCTGTGCAGGATCACACACTGTAAGGCCAGCAAAGTCCATTACAGTTGTCTCATATGTCCTGCTGTTCATCCCAGGGAAATATGCCAAACAAACATCACGATAGGGTAAGATCTCCTGAACTGGAGAGTTTTTACTATTAGTTATGTTACAAAAATCTTTTAAAATCTTTTATTATTAAAAGTCTGTGATAGATATTTCTAATTTGTAGATACTAACCCTGGATAAAATACCAGATGTTTTTTACCGTTAAATGTCATTATCAAATAGAGCTTTGTCTTCTGCTCTAGAGTATACCTGAGTAATATGCTTTAAGGAAGAAGAATCTCATAGACAGCTAAAGTGCCATAGAAATGTACAGCGTGACGAGCTGTACTGCTGCTTTGAAACACACCTACTAACAGAGACATGCAGATGATGCTGCAAGGAAGGAACAGCAGATTGGTTCAAATGGGGAAGCTAAAGACCGTTGACTGCTGGTTTGCTTGTACTGAATCCTAGACTTGCTCCTTGTAAAAAACCCTTTCAGCAGAACATCAGTCCTGGCAACAGCAAAATCAAAGTATTCCCTAAACACTAAGAAGATCTGCTGGAAACAACAGATTAACACAGTGCCTCTTTCAGTAATCTAATTCATGTTTTATTACTACTCAGAATACACAACAGTAATCCAAAAGGACCACAANGATGCAGCTTTCCATAGAAGTAGCAGTCTGCTGTCTGCACTGACAGTTATTGAGGTTATGGCCAAATACTTTGTTTACTTATTGATCATGATGGAAAGTCCCCATATGTACATGATTACCATGTAAACCACAGAACATTAATTTTTCTTTCCTACTTAAAAACTGCAGCATTTCCAAACTTGGATCATATATGGTATAGCAACAAGATGAAACAGCCAAACAGCTCAGTAAATCTCTCTCAGGCTGGTTTTCCCCAGGTCAGAAGGGCCAGACATAGGGGGAGCAGCTGAGTGTGTTGTAGCTTTGTGCTTCACTCGAGTGTCTTCTCATACCATCAGTGACATGAGGTGCCCAGCCTGGGGGCCCCACTCCCCAGCAGCTGCCATGACCTCCAGAGGCATCCAGAGATGCTTATCAGGGAAGGTTAAATATCCAGATAGAGATACTGGTGAAGCGCCTACCTGCATGTTACTCTCCCACTGTGCCTTGCCCTCCAGCAGGGAGTCCAGAACAGCCCTGCTTGGCTCCTCAGCTGCAGCGTCGTTCCCGCTCACTACGTAGTAGGATGAACGCACCCTCTTGAAAAACTCAACGTCGACATTCTTACTGATGCTGTGGTTGGGAATGTACACCAGATCCAAATACACCGGAGGTCCTGGAGGCACTCCTGCAGTTTTTGCTACCTTAGCATTCCCAGGTCCTTTGGAAACCAAACAACAAAATGTATCACAGTCTCCTTAAAAAGACACATCTATTAATTACTGTTAAAACCACTGAGGTCAGATATGTCTAATTATGGCATTACCTTCCTACATCTAATAACACATTGTAGCTTTGTTGTATTCCAATCAGGATTGTAATATACTACTATCATCCAACAATTACTTATGCAGGGCTGTGATTACTGAGTTATCATTCAATAAATGGTGGTATTATTTTCCAGGTTAAGAAAGCACAGCTTTGCACGAGTATAAAACCTAGGGTCACACAGGGAGCCACGCAGATTTGAAGCAGTCTTGAGATTGGCAGGATCAGCCTGGTAGCTGTTGGTATGCTCAGACTGCCTTTCAGGGAGTTGCCACATGTGAGCACAAAGAGGATCAAAGACACAGAGGAACTTGGGAGGACAGAGAAATTTGTAAAGCGATTACTTCATGGAGCTGAAGGCAAGTGTTTTTTTCTCTGGGGGATCCTTATTTGCCTACACAAATTAGCCACTTATCACAAAAAGTGGAGGGAACCATGTTTTTGCTGGTGTACATAATAGAGTACTTGTTCCAAGAAGGAAGTTCAAAGTTTCAATACTACTCCCAATAAAGTGTCTTTTGCTATGCGGTGAATCATGTTGTGAAATGAAAATCAGGATTCACACAGTAATTTTATCCAGATGACCGCCATTTATGTTCTATTAGTCTTCTCATGTTGTTACAGAATAATGAAGCTTGGTAAACAGATATTGGTCAGATAAGAGCAACACTGTCTGTGCAGGATCACACACTGTAAGGCCAGCAAAGTCCATTACAGTTGTCTCATATGTCCTGCTGTTCATCCCAGGGAAATATGCCAAACAAACATCACGATAGGGTAAGATCTCCTGAACTGGAGAGTTTTTACTATTAGTTATGTTACAAAAATCTTTTAAAATCTTTTATTATTAAAAGTCTGTGATAGATATTTCTAATTTGTAGATACTAACCCTGGATAAAATACCAGATGTTTTTTACCGTTAAATGTCATTATCAAATAGAGCTTTGTCTTCTGCTCTAGAGTATACCTGAGTAATATGCTTTAAGGAAGAAGAATCTCATAGACAGCTAAAGTGCCATAGAAATGTACAGCGTGACGAGCTGTACTGCTGCTTTGAAACACACCTACTAACAGAGACATGCAGATGATGCTGCAAGGAAGGAACAGCAGATTGGTTCAAATGGGGAAGCTAAAGACCGTTGACTGCTGGTTTGCTTGTACTGAATCCTAGACTTGCTCCTTGTAAAAAACCCTTTCAGCAGAACATCAGTCCTGGCAACAGCAAAATCAAAGTATTCCCTAAACACTAAGAAGATCTGCTGGAAACAACAGATTAACACAGTGCCTCTTTCAGTAATCTAATTCATGTTTTATTACTACTCAGAATACACAACAGTAATCCAAAAGGACCACAACTCTCATCATTGATGGAGTAAGACTTTAACTGAATTATGTGATGTACTTGCTTGGTTCACTGAAAGTGCTCTTACTACTGCTAGAAATTTTAAAAATACTCCTCTTAAAATTAATCCATCAAAGTAACACGAGCACTCAATGGCCAATAGCACCTTTGCCTCCCGCAATATTGATCTGCATTAATTCGTGTTAAGAGAACTGAACCTACTTGTTTCTTAAAACAAGTAGAGAGATTCAATTTCACTACTGATTTCACTTCGCCTGCCACAAGTGGTACTTTTAATTCTATGCTTCAGCTAATGGTTTAGACAGCTAGCACAAAGCTCTGTGAGCAAACAGACACATCAAGTTTCTCAGGTTACAAAAATTAAATTAGTGAATTTCATGCATTCAAATGGGTCCTTTACACTCTAGATTTATATTTGAAACCTGGCCTTTTTTCTGGGGATTTGCTACCAGCCCCCTTCTCAGCTGACTAAGAAAATCTTAACAGTAGGAAACTGCTACCTGCCTTTACCTGTGGTTGCAGTCTTTGCTGACTTGGATGTTGTTGTATTTGCAGCATTCTTGGTGTCCTTATCTTTCACTTCCATTTGGGACTTTAGTTCTGGACTAAAGATAATTTTGGTTGCCTTCTCCACAGAATTCTTGTTTTTCGGAGAAGCTGTTTTGGAAACTTTGTCCAAAGATTCTTTTATAGCTGGCTTTGGTGAAGCCACTTGTTTCGATTTACCATCACTTTTTTTAACAGGAGAAGACGACTTGGCCTTAGTACCTTGTTTTTTTGTCTTTGTCTTGAGGTCCTTCTTTAAAGGTTTACCTAAATTCTGATCAACAGGCAGAGCCTCTGGGTCCACCATGGAAACATCAGGGTGCCTAGGTGAAGGGCTGCGATCCTGCATTGGGACAGGTGGCGGGTCAATATGTTTGTACGTAATTGTCTTGTCTGTCGGAATTGTTTCCGACTCATCTTCCGAGTCAATGTTAGCATCTGCAGTGATGGAAGGACACTCCTCTGTCTCCGGGGGAACATCTGAATCGGTCTGAGATGGAGCAGACTCACTCACAGATGTGGGAGGGGTCTCATCACACTGCCGCCCCTGCTGTTTTCCACCAGATGGGGGCTGGCTTCCTCCAGAATGAGTTAATGGCTTCTCTTGATCTTGAGACTGATCTTCACTTGCAAACCACTCAAGGGGGTTTGGATTGATGAACGAGGGTGAAAGTTCAGTTTTGGGGTGTTTGTATTCACAAGAGGACACGAGGCATAAGTCAACATCCTGACGGGATTCTGCCGGCGATTTCCCTGGAGTGAAATGTGCGCTTGCTTCAAAGGAATAGTCAGAAGCTTTGGGTGACCTGGTGGCTCTCCCGTTTGTCTCAAATGAGTAATCTGTGGCTTCAGGTGAACTGGAGGCTTTCCCAGTTGTCTCATAGGAGTAAGCCATGGCCTCTGGTGACCTGCTGGTTCTACCAGGTGTTTCATAACAGTAGCTAATGGCTTCTGGTGACTTAGTGGCTTTCCCTGTTGTCTCATAGGAGTAATCCATAGCATCGGGTGATCTGCTAGATTTCTCACTTCTCTCATATAAGTCAGCTGTGGCCTCAGGTGACCTAGTGGTTTTCCCAGTTGTCTCATAGGTGTAATCTGTGGCCTCAGATGACCTGGTGGTTTTGCCAGTTGTCTCGTAGGAGTAATCTGTGGCCTCAGGTGACCTGGTGGTCTTCCCAGTCATCTCATAGGAATAATCCATGGATCCTGGTGACCTGGTGGTTTTCCCTGTCATCTCATAAGAATAATCTGTGGCCTCAGATGACCTTATAGTTTTTGAAATTATCTCATAGGAATAATCTGTGGTCTCAGGAGACCTGGTTGTTTCCCTGGTTGCTTCATAGGAATAATCCGTAGACTGAGGTGATCGAGTAGATTTTCCAGCTGCCTCATAGGAGTAGCTAATGTCCTCTGGTGACCTAGTAGTTTTCTCATAAGAATAACTAATTTCTTCTGGTGATCGGCTGCTCTTCTCTGAATCTTCTTTTTCTGGGCTGAATAAAGGTTCTGGACTGTGCTTTGTTAGGGGCTCCTGGTAACCAAATGCTTTAACAGAGGACACCTGCAGTGACAATGAAGGTGCGTGACTAGCCGATAGTGCTTCTTTGATTGCAGGGGGTGAATCTGGAAAAGCAGGAGAGTACAGAGGAGAGCATTCTCTTGGAGTTAAAGGAGATAGGTCAGACTTTGGTGACAGCTTTTCTCCTAGGCTCTGCACCTTTTCTGAGGTAAAAGAAGAATGTAGTGATATATCTCTGGGTGGAACGGTACCTGAAAAAGTTTCCTCTGGCAGTGGTGAAGTTACCTGGGAAGGTGTATGAGCTGATGAAGTTGAGGATGAAGCTTCAATTTGAGAAACTGAAATTATTTCTGAAATATCTTTCTCCTGAGAGTAAGATGAGTGCTCCACAGGGGAAATCTTCCGTGCAAAAGTAGGCTCCTGCATATCTGAAGGGCTATAGTCTACTTCTGTTGGTCCATTTTCAGATATATGGTGTATACCAGTGCCTACAGTAGGATACTCTGGAGATTGCCTACTGAAGTCCATTGCTAAAGACTGCTCAGGGGACTCCTGACCAAACTCTACTGACATAGTTGACTGCTCAGGAGATCTGTGATCATTTGCTAGTGTTCTTGATTTTCCAGTTTTAGGTGAGAAATCTGGTGGAGAAATTGACATAGGCCTTNTGACCTTATAGTTTTTGAAATTATCTCATAGGAATAATCTGTGGTCTCAGGAGACCTGGTTGTTTCCCTGGTTGCTTCATAGGAATAATCCGTAGACTGAGGTGATCGAGTAGATTTTCCAGCTGCCTCATAGGAGTAGCTAATGTCCTCTGGTGACCTAGTAGTTTTCTCATAAGAATAACTAATTTCTTCTGGTGATCGGCTGCTCTTCTCTGAATCTTCTTTTTCTGGGCTGAATAAAGGTTCTGGACTGTGCTTTGTTAGGGGCTCCTGGTAACCAAATGCTTTAACAGAGGACACCTGCAGTGACAATGAAGGTGCGTGACTAGCCGATAGTGCTTCTTTGATTGCAGGGGGTGAATCTGGAAAAGCAGGAGAGTACAGAGGAGAGCATTCTCTTGGAGTTAAAGGAGATAGGTCAGACTTTGGTGACAGCTTTTCTCCTAGGCTCTGCACCTTTTCTGAGGTAAAAGAAGAATGTAGTGATATATCTCTGGGTGGAACGGTACCTGAAAAAGTTTCCTCTGGCAGTGGTGAAGTTACCTGGGAAGGTGTATGAGCTGATGAAGTTGAGGATGAAGCTTCAATTTGAGAAACTGAAATTATTTCTGAAATATCTTTCTCCTGAGAGTAAGATGAGTGCTCCACAGGGGAAATCTTCCGTGCAAAAGTAGGCTCCTGCATATCTGAAGGGCTATAGTCTACTTCTGTTGGTCCATTTTCAGATATATGGTGTATACCAGTGCCTACAGTAGGATACTCTGGAGATTGCCTACTGAAGTCCATTGCTAAAGACTGCTCAGGGGACTCCTGACCAAACTCTACTGACATAGTTGACTGCTCAGGAGATCTGTGATCATTTGCTAGTGTTCTTGATTTTCCAGTTTTAGGTGAGAAATCTGGTGGAGAAATTGACATAGGCCTTGGGCACTCTTCCTTAGATGGAGACATTTCTGTTTCCTGGAAAGTTGTTGGTGTTTGTACAACTGATACTGAAAGGGAATCATCAACTTCAGTAGAGTGAGGAGATCCAACCTCAGCATGCAAAGAAGGAGATACATCATCAGTAGTCGGTTCTGGAAATGAACTAGTTGCGACAGATGCTGTAGAAACAGAAGCCACTCCTTCTATGTGGGAATAGGTGTCTTCTGCTACAACCTCATCAACAGGAGTTGCAGATTTGTCAGAAACAGTGCCTTCAGAAATTGACATTTTGGTATCTTCTTTTAAAGAACCAAACTGACTGTTATCTATTTGAGTAGGTGAGAGATCACCTGTGAACTTCCGCTCATCCAAGGCCAATGATGACTGGGAGCTGCTGGCTTCTGTATCCTCCATTTTCCTTTCTAGGGCGAAGCTTTCCTTAATTACCATAAACTCCATGCTTTTTTCATCTTGTTTTTCTTGGAAAAGGCCCACAGAGCTGGCTTCGGAAGCTGGGCTCATCTGAACAGGGGATTTCTCTTTGTCAGGTTTCCCCTCAGAAAGACTTCCGTAAGCTCTGGTGGGAGACTTTAAATCAGCACTCAAGAATGTATCGTAACTGGTCTCTGACCCTATCAGTGGTGGACTTCGCAGAGGCGAGAGAACCTTCTCAATAGGAGATTCTGAATCTGGCACCGGCTCATCCATAGGGCTTATTCTGGGTTTTGCAGACTCATCTTTGTCTTCACTGAATTCAAAGCTGACAGGAGCTTCTGTTGACTTTTCACTGGTTTCAGAGGGAAGCTGACTGGACTTTTCATCAGTGGGAGACTGATAATAAGGTGTGTGGCCAGCACTACCAGCAGCAGACTGTGAGGGAGATGCTACTTCTAACGTTTTATCTTCAGGGCTTGCACAGTGCTCTTCAGCAACTTCTTGATGCACATCAGGCAATGTGGCAGTGGAGACAGGCTCAGACGAAACCTTGATCTCATTGGGAGTAAGTGAAAAGTTCACACTACGTTCACCCAGTGGTGTTTTGGCAACAGGTGATGGAGGGGACAAACTGTCAGCTGGACTCTTGGCTGGACTATGTTTTCCACCAACATCTTCTTGATAGGGTTCTTTGATTTCCAATTTGGCAGTGCCTTGGATTTCATTTTCTTTTTGCCGGTATACGTCTTGGAATGCAGATTTGCAGAATTTGTCTTCCTCTAATGAAGAAGGTGGTGAGATGGTTGAAGCTGAAGCATTATAGTCTTTTCCTTCTGTGGCGTCTGTTTTGGATCCTTCAGACAACCCATTAAAAGCATCTGGAAGTGGAGAAAGTTTAGGTCTGCCGAACTCCTGAGAGTACAGAGATGTCTCATACTTGGTAATGTTCACATACTCCTGAGAGGGTGACTCACTTTCCTCATTGTTAGTTTCATCACTCATGACATCCCGGGGTGTTGACATTTCATCCATTGGAGTTGGTTCACTGGATATTTCAATGGTAGACTGTGTGTAACCTGAAGTAGCAGTGAATTCCTCAGGTTGATCTTCCCTATTTTCTTCATCAGATACAGNTAGGTGAGAGATCACCTGTGAACTTCCGCTCATCCAAGGCCAATGATGACTGGGAGCTGCTGGCTTCTGTATCCTCCATTTTCCTTTCTAGGGCGAAGCTTTCCTTAATTACCATAAACTCCATGCTTTTTTCATCTTGTTTTTCTTGGAAAAGGCCCACAGAGCTGGCTTCGGAAGCTGGGCTCATCTGAACAGGGGATTTCTCTTTGTCAGGTTTCCCCTCAGAAAGACTTCCGTAAGCTCTGGTGGGAGACTTTAAATCAGCACTCAAGAATGTATCGTAACTGGTCTCTGACCCTATCAGTGGTGGACTTCGCAGAGGCGAGAGAACCTTCTCAATAGGAGATTCTGAATCTGGCACCGGCTCATCCATAGGGCTTATTCTGGGTTTTGCAGACTCATCTTTGTCTTCACTGAATTCAAAGCTGACAGGAGCTTCTGTTGACTTTTCACTGGTTTCAGAGGGAAGCTGACTGGACTTTTCATCAGTGGGAGACTGATAATAAGGTGTGTGGCCAGCACTACCAGCAGCAGACTGTGAGGGAGATGCTACTTCTAACGTTTTATCTTCAGGGCTTGCACAGTGCTCTTCAGCAACTTCTTGATGCACATCAGGCAATGTGGCAGTGGAGACAGGCTCAGACGAAACCTTGATCTCATTGGGAGTAAGTGAAAAGTTCACACTACGTTCACCCAGTGGTGTTTTGGCAACAGGTGATGGAGGGGACAAACTGTCAGCTGGACTCTTGGCTGGACTATGTTTTCCACCAACATCTTCTTGATAGGGTTCTTTGATTTCCAATTTGGCAGTGCCTTGGATTTCATTTTCTTTTTGCCGGTATACGTCTTGGAATGCAGATTTGCAGAATTTGTCTTCCTCTAATGAAGAAGGTGGTGAGATGGTTGAAGCTGAAGCATTATAGTCTTTTCCTTCTGTGGCGTCTGTTTTGGATCCTTCAGACAACCCATTAAAAGCATCTGGAAGTGGAGAAAGTTTAGGTCTGCCGAACTCCTGAGAGTACAGAGATGTCTCATACTTGGTAATGTTCACATACTCCTGAGAGGGTGACTCACTTTCCTCATTGTTAGTTTCATCACTCATGACATCCCGGGGTGTTGACATTTCATCCATTGGAGTTGGTTCACTGGATATTTCAATGGTAGACTGTGTGTAACCTGAAGTAGCAGTGAATTCCTCAGGTTGATCTTCCCTATTTTCTTCATCAGATACAGTGGCTTCACTTTCTGAACCACCAGGCAACGTCTCGTCATGGATAGAAGAGGCTGGTTCAGCTGCTGGAGACTGAAGCTCTGAGCGTTTTGTTGGTGTAATTAGAAGTAGGCCATATTTATCTTCAACTTCACCAGCTTCTGCGGCTTTGTCTACCACAGCCATCACATAATCTTCTTCAGCTTCTGTTTTTGAAGTTTCCTCTGCATCTCTGGCATCTTCTGCTTTGTCTTCCTCATCTTCTTCAGTCTCTTCAGTTTCTGCTTTTTCTATTGCTTCTTCCCTGTCTTCCTCAGCCCGTTCATCTGATGCCTCAAAATCTGCCTTTTCAATGTACTTTTCATCTTTAATGTTAACATCTGCTTCAACCATTATTTCTTCTGAGCTCTTTTCATTTTTCCGTGGTGTGTCCATGTACAGTTTTGTCGAGTCCAGTGGTGTTTTTTCTTCTTCATCTTCACCTCGTTCTTCAGCCTCTTCTGTCTCTGCCTTTTCATCATAATCTCCTGCTTCGGATGACTCTTCCAAGCCAGTTCCCTCATCTTCAAACTTTTCATTGTCATCAACTCTGTGCTTTTCCACAAGTTCCAATTCTTCAGGTGTCTGTTCGCACTCACCCTCAGCCTCTGTGGTAGTTATGCCTTCATCAGAGGACTCGGCAGGTCCTTCATTATCTAATTTTTCTTTTTGTACTTCAAAGGCCTCTTTTTGTACTGTGCTAGTGAGTTTCAGTTCATCTTCTATAAGTGGAACTTGCTGTTTTGANTCAGACGAAACCTTGATCTCATTGGGAGTAAGTGAAAAGTTCACACTACGTTCACCCAGTGGTGTTTTGGCAACAGGTGATGGAGGGGACAAACTGTCAGCTGGACTCTTGGCTGGACTATGTTTTCCACCAACATCTTCTTGATAGGGTTCTTTGATTTCCAATTTGGCAGTGCCTTGGATTTCATTTTCTTTTTGCCGGTATACGTCTTGGAATGCAGATTTGCAGAATTTGTCTTCCTCTAATGAAGAAGGTGGTGAGATGGTTGAAGCTGAAGCATTATAGTCTTTTCCTTCTGTGGCGTCTGTTTTGGATCCTTCAGACAACCCATTAAAAGCATCTGGAAGTGGAGAAAGTTTAGGTCTGCCGAACTCCTGAGAGTACAGAGATGTCTCATACTTGGTAATGTTCACATACTCCTGAGAGGGTGACTCACTTTCCTCATTGTTAGTTTCATCACTCATGACATCCCGGGGTGTTGACATTTCATCCATTGGAGTTGGTTCACTGGATATTTCAATGGTAGACTGTGTGTAACCTGAAGTAGCAGTGAATTCCTCAGGTTGATCTTCCCTATTTTCTTCATCAGATACAGTGGCTTCACTTTCTGAACCACCAGGCAACGTCTCGTCATGGATAGAAGAGGCTGGTTCAGCTGCTGGAGACTGAAGCTCTGAGCGTTTTGTTGGTGTAATTAGAAGTAGGCCATATTTATCTTCAACTTCACCAGCTTCTGCGGCTTTGTCTACCACAGCCATCACATAATCTTCTTCAGCTTCTGTTTTTGAAGTTTCCTCTGCATCTCTGGCATCTTCTGCTTTGTCTTCCTCATCTTCTTCAGTCTCTTCAGTTTCTGCTTTTTCTATTGCTTCTTCCCTGTCTTCCTCAGCCCGTTCATCTGATGCCTCAAAATCTGCCTTTTCAATGTACTTTTCATCTTTAATGTTAACATCTGCTTCAACCATTATTTCTTCTGAGCTCTTTTCATTTTTCCGTGGTGTGTCCATGTACAGTTTTGTCGAGTCCAGTGGTGTTTTTTCTTCTTCATCTTCACCTCGTTCTTCAGCCTCTTCTGTCTCTGCCTTTTCATCATAATCTCCTGCTTCGGATGACTCTTCCAAGCCAGTTCCCTCATCTTCAAACTTTTCATTGTCATCAACTCTGTGCTTTTCCACAAGTTCCAATTCTTCAGGTGTCTGTTCGCACTCACCCTCAGCCTCTGTGGTAGTTATGCCTTCATCAGAGGACTCGGCAGGTCCTTCATTATCTAATTTTTCTTTTTGTACTTCAAAGGCCTCTTTTTGTACTGTGCTAGTGAGTTTCAGTTCATCTTCTATAAGTGGAACTTGCTGTTTTGATTCTTTTATTGTTTCTACTTCTTCGGCTTTTAATTCCTCAAAATCTTTTGTTAAATCCTCTGGTGAAGACATAAGGGATCTCTCTGCTTCAAGTTCCTTTCCACTGGCTGTAATTTCTGCTGCTGCAACAGCTGTGGCAGCAACTCCAGCTGCTGCAAGGGCAGCCTGTGCTCCACTGACTTTGATCTCCTTCTTCACAGTCTTGACTTTTCCCTTTTCCTTTGGCTTTCCAGCAGGTACTACTTCTTTTTTAGCAGGTTCCTCCTTCTTTTGTGGTTTAGGCTTTGCTGCCGACTTTTTGGCTTCAGATGAAGGAGTAGCTGTCTTCTTTGTTTCCTTAGGAACCTTTTTGACATCCTTTTTGGCTTCTTTTTCTTCCTTCTTAATCTCCTTCTTCTCTTCTTTTTTAGCTTCTTTTTTAGCTTCCTTTGGTGGAGAATCCTTCTTTACTTCCTTCTTAGCTTCCTTCTTCTCTTCCTTTTTCACCTCTTTTTTAACTTCTTTTTTGATCTCTTCTTTTTTGTGTTTTTCCTCTTTTTTGATGGGTGTTTTCTCCTCTTTTTTAGACAACTCTTTCTTTGGTTTTTCTTTTTCCTCTTTCTTTTCTTCAGGTTTTGCTTTGACTTCCTTTTTCACGAGCTTCTCCTTTGGCACTTTTGGTTTTACGTCTGTGGTTTGTTTTTCAGGAGTTTCAGATTTTACTAATTGTTCTTCTTTACTTGTTATATCTTTTTCTGCCACTGTAGGTTTGGTCTCCACTTTTGCCGGTTTCTCTTTCTTAACTGGAACTTTCTCTTTGTTTTCCAATTTCTGAAGCTTTTCTGGTGCTGGACTAGGCTTTGCAGGCTCCACTGTTTCTTCTTTAGATTCCTTTCGGACAGGCTTGCTTGGTGGTGTCTTTGAAGAAGGCTTGAGACTCTCCTTGCTGTCTGTTCGTTGTTTCAGTTTTGCTTGTTTCACAGCCGGACTAGCAATGTTCCCAGCTAGGTCTTTTTGTGTAACCACGGGTTGTTTAAGGAAGTCTAAGTGTTTGAGTTTTTCCAGTCCTTCTAAAATATTATATTGGGTACTGTTTCCAGGAAACAGAACTCGGATTATTTTCTCCGCGGGATTAGCTGGATGCCACACAATCAGGGATGAGACGGAAGTGAAGTAGGATAATGGAATGTCTAGTTCTTGGCCATTTGGTAACAAGAATTCATCTTTATCCTTGTTAGTACCGCTCCACTGCTGCATAAAATACTGCATCTCCTTGCTGTTTTTGACAGGGTTAAGCACATACATCTCAAGTTTGCCAACTCCCATTTTCTGAAATAAAATGATGGGGTCAATAGTATTTGCCATATTTCTGAAAAGAGGTTCTGGTTTCAAAGACAATTTATTTAAATACTGGAGAGTAAAACAAGCTTCTTCTACGCTCCTTTTTACTCTAAAGTTGGGATCCAGGTTCTTCAGGTTCTCTGGTACATTAAGGAATACAACTCCTAAATCAGGTGAGATCAGATTTTTCATCCAGTCACTGTTGGTAGTAGACCCTTGGGATTGCTCCTCTTCTAGTTCAGCTATCTTCCGTTGAAGCATACTATTGATTCCTGGCAGGTTGTCATCTCCAATGTGAGTGAGCAGAATGGAATCTACTCTGTCCAAGTGCCTGATAAGTTTCCAAAAGCAAGATTTTCTTTCAGATCCTCCATTGATAAGCATGTTGAATCCATTCACGGCAAACAGTGCACAGTCCCCTCTTCCCCCTGGGAAAATGTAGCAGCAGGGTTTCGAGAGTTTCAGGAAGCCTCCTGAGGTTGGAGGTTCCAAAATGTCAAAAGGTGATGGCACTTCTACCGATTCTGACAAATACTCTGTGAATTCAGAGAGTC
>WBNH01001745.1:38132-53605 GCA_013401255.1 Urocolius indicus | reverse complement strand
ATGATTCTATGTTTCTAAGATACAGTAGTGGTGTGCAATGTGCATGCACCTTATGCATTGAAGTGTGTAGTGTATGCTCGAGTAGTATGTCAAGAAGAACAGATACTAAAATATTGTAAAGGATTGACTGATTGTGCACTGCCAGACTGAAAATCTGACTGCATTTTCCTTTTGGAAAGGGTTCTAGACTTAGAAAGGTGAGTATGTTTTCTTTGTGTAATAGAAACAATCTGACATCCTTGTGCTTGCCTTGTTTTGATTATGGAATAGATGAGCTATTTGTTATCAGGCTTATATGAAACTATATATTCAAGAACTTCTCTACTTGCAGAAGATGATTTACCACGTTTGCATACACAAATATACACACTGTTCACCAAATACCTACACTTCTCAAAAAATAAATTAACAAATGATCATGCAAAGTCATAACCTAGTCAATGCTGTCACAAGTTAAACTTGGCCTGTCTTGCATATATCGCTGCCTTTCATGTTGAAAATGTAGCCAATAGTGTCCTTCAAATATACTGCTTAAATTCTAAATAAGGAAGGAGAATTGAGCCCTTGACATTATTTAGATCACAAGCGGACCTGAACATAGGAAGAAATCTTTATAATATTTTACTGCATATGGTTAATGCTTAGAGTCAGTTGAGTGTGACATGATTCCCAGCAATGAAATACCCCTGAGAGAATGTTAAAATTAATCATCAACTTTCGTGTTACCACCCAGCAAGATTTTTATTTTTTTCATGCTGAGAGACTTCAGGGAGAGAAAACAGAGCTTGAAAAGATTATGTCCAGACATATTTGCTTAATTTGGCTTTGAATTTGCTTGTGCTTCAAAAATCGTTCTGAACATCTGGCTTCTTTGTTAATCAGCGAGTCTATTCCCTTGACTTTTTGGTAAGAAAAGATGAATGTATTGTAGCCCACCATATGATGAGAACCCACTGTAACAGTAACAGTTTGCAGGGACTGAATATGACATCATGCTACTTGTGATATGCCTGCGTGTGCATGTGATGCTCACAACAGCAATTATTCTCTTAAAGGATTTGGAACCACATGCAAGAACCTCAGGACCACAGCTAGCCAGGACTGTAGCACCTGCTTAGAGCCAGGGCAGACGACCCAACTCAGCCAACAACTTACAGTCAGGAGGAGCATTTTACCCAGATAAGAAACAGTAACTCTCTTTTGTGATGTTCAAAAAGAGCTTAAACATCAGAGCTGATGAAGATTTTGCTTCCTGAGATGTCAGCCTCTGTTCTATTCCTATCCAAACTTTCATCCTCAGGTTTGGCTCCCTTGATTTCCTCCCCATGGTGTATATATAGCCATTTGTTATGACGGTGGGACAAGTCTGGAGACCCATTTAATCTAGTTCAACTGATCAGCACACAGCTCACTTCCTAGTATGCAGATAGATTGGTGGCTTCTCTCTGTTCCCTTCATACTCTTCAGAGATGTCTCCATCACCACTTCTTCCTGGAACAGGAAGTAGCTTCTGCAAAGTGGTAGACATCAAGTAATAAAGCAAAGTCAGTACTTTTTGTTTCACATTACCAGCTCCAGTGTCAGGCTGGGGAGCTGCTGCTTCTTCCCTTTACGTTAGGATGGAGAACAGCTACATCACAACACAAATTCTATCATCATATCAGCATCATTGTGGTGACAAAAGCAAACTTTGTGATACAAGGGCTCTCTCTGTATCAGTTGGTTGATCTGCACATAAGGATTTGGGGCTTGGTTTATAAAGAGATTTATTAAATACATTTTAAAATGCAGTAACAGGAGACTGTAAACATTTGCTGTTTAATCAAAATGATGGAACTGGGATTTGATCAAAGAAATCATTACTCATTACCTTCTCACAGAATCTAAGTAAATTTTAATAACAGGCAAGGCAGTCTAAATTAGACCCTAAAATGGTTTGTGAGACAATGCTTCAGAAATGTATCTATTTTGTGATCTGTAAAACCTAAAGGATGACATGTTAACTAGGGCTGTTTTGATTTTATGCCCACACATAAAAGTAGTACTTTGGCAGACTCGCAGAATAACACAACACAGTCCTTGAAGTACAGAGATGTTGGCACTGCCACTCTTCACCTGTTAATGAGAAATAAGAGAACTTTAATGGTTACCCATATTGGACAGGACATTTTACTGCAGAGGAGAGCAAAAATACCACAGCATTGTTGGTTTCTGCTGAATTCTTCCGTCGGGGAGTTGCCCCACTCCGACAGGTGCCAAGGCTTAGTCCCTCAGCCCTCCTGGCTTCTGTGAGTTGGAGTGTTCTCCACCTGCAGCCAGCACTAATGACAGCATCTCATGCAAACTGTGCAGCCCAGTGTAGCTCAGGGCCACAAGAACTGGTGAGACGTGTTCAAACAGTCCTTGCTTCCCGCTGCCCATGATGTTCTGGCAGCAGGCCTCATGGCTGTGCTTGCAGCACCTGTTTTAGTGGTGAGGGGAGCAGGACACCCAGGATGGAGACAGAACAAGGTGGGAGATAAAAGGGAGAAACAGCAGAGCAGGGCTGGCACTGTTTACAAAAGTTTGAGTGATCATGCAACAAGCTCCAGGAGGTAATGTCTTCAACTGGAACACCCAAGTCTCCCTGACCACTGTGACTCTCTCTGAGGCAAGCCAACTTTCTAAATGCATATGGACAAAAAGAGTCGCTGCTAGTGTTCAGACACTGTCAGAGGTGCCATTTACAATTGCTTTTACTCTTCTTTATCATTGACTGCATGGACCTGACAGTTGCCTTCAGTGGATCTGGTGGAGCTAAGCAAACTTCTTCAGCAATCTCTGCTACAAAAGGCCTCTGTAAAGCCTCATAAAGCAGTGTTGCAGCATGCTAATATAGTACTATTAAGGAACTAAGCACAATGATAAAATGTTTTGATCACCAAACTGCAGCAATATGTCTTGAACAGCAATACAAACACTCGCTTCTACTTGTGTAGTTCTGATGTTCACAGGGAGTTTCTGGCTCTTTTTTTCCCATGAAAAACTTGGAGGCAGCAGAGGTACAGTCAATATAGTCATACTTAAACATATTTGCTAACAACCTTTAAACGCCAGCATTTGAAACAGTCCCGAATGTAAAGATTTAGCCTCACTGGATTTAGGATGTAGAAAATTTTAAATGGGCACATGCTCTTCTGGGGTAAGCTGGTGTAAAAGAAGTGTCATGAAATTATATTAGCTGAGATTCAGTTCTAAATTACACTCTTCTGTACTTTTCCAAATAATAAGATGCAATCTTGAGTAACAGTAACTGTGAGACCATGTAAGAAAGGATACCATTGGTTTTTCAGCCCTGTCAAAACTCTGTCTGAGTAGTCAGATATCAGTCAAACAATGAGTTTTGAGTTATATACAATGGCAACTCCCAGGCTCAATCTATTTTTAAATGGTTGTATTTCAACTGCTTTTAAATCAAAGAGGAGACCTAGCCTATTTCCAGACATTTCTCTGATTAGTTTCTCAGCAACAACTCCTAACTGTATTAACACAGCTGCTAGAAAGGGCTTGCTTAATAAAATGTAGTCTTTGTCAAGGGGAAAGGAAAGTAAATTTTATTAGTTTTTTGACCAGGGCATCTATACATATTGAGTCTGCTTCGCTGGTTTATGTCATTGCTCAGATCCAACTCTTGTCACTGTACCGTTTGTCTAGTTTAATTTCTCTCATATGAGCATCTGAAGTGATTAGGAAGAGATATTAAACTGTAAGCATGTATGAAAGATCATATTAAACAGCATTCCTGGATTATCTAAAACAGATGTAGTATTGTAAAATTTTTTTAAAAGGGTTTATTGAGCCTCCAAAGCCGTCTTTGTCCATCTGCACAAATTGGCAGGTTGCATGAAGACTTTTTTGTTATTTATAAATAGAGTCATGCCTGAAATATAACTGCACATCCAAATGGTCTCTAATTTAGGAAGGGTTAAAATCCTAGGTCTTCATATCCATCTTGCAGCTAAAGCCTACTATTATTATCAGAGGTTTTATTGCTTGCTTCCTTTGGTTCTTGCTGTTTGGGGTGGTTTGGTTTTTTTTTTTTTTGCAAGCTGGTCTCTAGTTAACCCTGAATCTTTCATGCATGTCATTAGATTCTTGCCTATTTTATATCAGATAAATGTAGACATCCTCATCAGCCTGTGAAATGCATATGCTCAAAGGCCTCTACCATTAGCTTTTATCTCCTCAGGACAAGACTGGCCCTGCATTGGTTTTGCCTTATAAAATACAATATACTGGTCATTATACTTCATGGTTTCAGCAATTACCTTGTAAATCCAGAGCAAGAAGGCATCAAATGATGCTCTGCTGTCTCCTTCTTGGGTGTCCAGTACCTCCAGAACACCACCAGATCCTCTTTGAAAACACCATTTGTATTAGCCCCACACTTAGGTACTTTTAAATTGAGTGAATTCTCATGCTGCAACTCTGTCAGCTCTGGATGAGTACAAAAGCAGCAGCACTACATGGAACTCCACACCAACACCATATGCAAAGCCAACAAGTTTCATCAGTTCCATGAGTGCTTGTCTACTCGGGTACCCACACCAACCTGCTCCTAGCTTGTATCTACTGCACTGGCTCTGCTCACACCTCCATGCCAGGCCTCCACCATCAATAAAAAAAAAATAAGTCCCATTTTTATGTAGATATCTCAAAACAGGGACTTAAATGCTCTGTATGGGGCCGCAGATAAGAATTTTTACAAGCTTTTCCAGAAGCTGTAAAATTGAAAAAGATGTAGCTCACTTCAGTCAAGTTTCCCTGTAGTTGCAGGTGAAACATTTATTTTCCACTTTTTGAGGGATTTGTAAAAACTGAGCCCTTAATCCTGTGATCTAGTTATAGCATCATGTTCAGTGACTGTGAGTTGCCTGCAGTGAAGCCCTGTGAAAAATGCAAGGGGATTTGTATTTCCCTGTTTCCCTGTGAAACACAGCAATCTCTGCTACCTGCACACTTACAGGAGGATGAGAGCATGCACATGCACATTGCTTTCCCACGGTAATTTCTTGTGTGTTGAAGAAAAATATTTTTTATTTTAAAACAAACACTTCTCGTTTATAAAATACTGTATGAGGCACCCACTAGCCTGACTTTAGGAGATGTTTGGCTGGAAAGCTCTTCAGCAGAAAAGGACCTGGGGATGTTAATTGACAGCTGGCTGAATATGAGTCAGTAGTGTGCCCAGGTGGCCAAGAAGGCCAATGGCATCCTGGTTTGGATCAGAAATAGTGTGGCCAGCAGTCCGGAGGAGGTGGTTGCCTCCTTGTACTAGGCACCAGTGAGGCCACACCTCGAGTGCTTCGTTCAGTTCTGGGCCTCCTCACTACAGGAAGGACATCAAGGTGCTGGAGTGTGTCCAGAGAGGGCAAAGTTGGTGAAGGGTCTGAAGAACGAGTCTTATGGGCAGCATCTGAGGGAGTTGGAGATGTTTAGTCTGGAGAAGAGAAGGCTGAGAGGAGACATGGTCACTCTCTACAGCTACCTGAAAGGCGGCTGTAGTGAAGTGAAGGCTTGTCTCTTCTCCCCAGTAATCAATGATAGGACAAGAGGAAACGGGCTCAAGTTGTGCCAGGGGAGGTTTAGATTAGAGATTAGGAAGACTGTTAATCATTGGGAAGGGCTGTCCAGGGAGGTGATGAAGTCACCATTCCTGGAGATATTTAAAATATGCATAGATGAGGTGCTAAGGGATATAGTTTAGTTAAGTGATGGACTTGGCAGTGTGAAGTTAATAGTTGGACTTGATAATCTTAAAGGTCTTTTCCAATCAAAATGATTCTGTGGTTCTATGTGGAGTATGACAGCATGTAGATTTGGAGTAAAAAAGAATTGTGGAAAAAATTAATTGCATTACTAAAACTGTAGTACTTCTTATTCCTGGCATAGTAGCACAGACAATCCTGGCTCACTTAAGCTGAATAACATGGAAAGGAAAGTGAACAGCATTGCTCTTTTTCTGACTTGGCTTCACAGCATTTCCATGATTTTTCATGATTTAGAGACTTAATTTTACATTAATTTCTTAATTACTTAGGCATCTTTTTAATTATAAAGCAGAGGCTCCATAATTGTCTCGTGATTCATCAAGAGCCAAGGAGATGAGTGGCTGCATGCAGACCAGGATTAGCACTACAGGAGAGGGGAAGGGCTTGGATATCAAAATGCCATGCTTGTCAGAATCCCTTGATTTTCACTTTACATCCCCAGCTAAAGCCACTTGAGTTTCACCATAGTCACACAGCAGAGTATAACACTGTGCCATTTAAACATTGTTTACCTCTCTCCCATAGGGGGGGAAAAAAAAAAAAAAAAAAAGCTGCAGTGAAGTTTCCTCTACAACTGGCATTAACAGCTGGCAGCAGGCAGACAGCAGGACTTACCACTGTGGCTGAAGATGACTTTGCTTAACTCAAAACAGCAGAAGCAATCCTTACCCCAAGGAATCACTGCTGCTAATGACCCAGTTCATTAAACTGGTAAAGCTGCTCGTAGATGTCAACAGTCCCTGCTGGCAGGAAAGGGACTGGCTCTGGCACTTTTCCTCCAGATGAATACAACTCATAAGCTTCGTCTAGCATCTGATGCCAGCTGCCCAGAAAACTTATCTAGTGGTGGTTAAAAACATGAGGTTGTTATCACTGCCATGCTTAGAAAGTGTTCTATGCTTTACAATGACTGTATTTTCTTAAGTAACACCAGCATATAGCTAAGATCTGTGTGATACTTCTCCAAATTGTACTCAAATCAAACCTAACATTAGTTGAGGTTACACAGTTTTTTAACAGTACATTTCTGTGCTTGAGCTAGTCTGATGAGAAAATGTTCTGCTCCACAAAGACAAGTCATTAATGTTTTCTGAAAGGTTTTTCTAATTAGCACTTGGCTAACATTACTTACTTGTGGTGTGTGCATATATGCTAGAAAATTAGAGGCAGATGTGCTCTTTATAAAAAAAAACTCTACACAGAATTACATTCTTTAAATCCGATTTTAATGCTCCAGAGTTAAAATAAAGACTTTTGTTTAGGTTGAGACATATTNTTCTATCAATGCAACACAACAAACTGAACTGCTGTTCCCATGCTTGGCAGGTGAGATTCAAGTGGATGAGAGTGCTATGGACCTGGGCTGAACCTTGCCACCTGCCCCACAGTGTGAGAGCAGGTGCCAGCTGCAGTCTTTCCCAAGGCTCCAGTTGTAGTTTGTTATGATGAGCTCTTAGTAAGCTGAACACTTGTTGAAATTACTAGGAGCTGTTTTGTCATAGATCCAGACTCAAACCTCCAGAACCTACGTCTATAATCCACAAGTAGGTACAGATATCTGCATGCACCAAACCTGCGCACAAAAAATTCCTTAGCACTATGGTTTTACCCTGCATCTTTTGTCAGAATCTGTCAGCTCCATTAGCACTTGGCTAACATTACTTACTTGTCGTGTGTGCATATATGCTAGAAAATTAGGTAAGTATGTGCTCTTTATAAAAAAAAACTCTACACAGAATTACATTCTTTAAATCCGATTTTAATGCTCCAGAGTTAAAATAAAGACTTTTGTTTAGGTTGAGACATATTATCTTAGCCCTTGCATGACTGAGGCTTTCAATGGCTTTTCCATAGCCAGGTCTCAAGGCCTCTGTACATTCCATTCTTCCACAGCTCTGTTGTTAATCATACATCCTTCAACAAAATGTGACCAGTTTCCATTATTATTCTATCCACCTTTTCATTTCTATTCTCCATCTGCCATTACAACAGACTTTGCTGGAGTGAGCATTGCTTTTATTGAGACTTTGAACACTTTATCAAGCTGCTCTGTACTTTTCATTGCTTAAACTGGTCTAGCCCTTTTTCCAAATCCCCTTTTAGTCCCAGTCTCCAAAATTGTCTTACTGCTCCTGGTCTTTTTCCCTTCTTCCTGTTCCATCTTTATACTTTACCTGACTTACTGTAGGAGATGCTTTGCTGGTATCTTAGCCTGAATGTGGCTAAATCATAATCCCTTATAGAGTCATCACAGATACAGCTGCAAGATGTGGCAAGGTATCTTCCTTCACTAATGCAAATAAATTCTTACCTATCATCTTCATAGAATCATTTTGATTGGAAAAGAACTTATAGATCATTTAGTCCAACCACTAACACTGCTAGGCCCATTACTTAACTAAAACATATGCCTCAGCACCTCATCTGTGCATCTTTTGAATATCTCCAAGAATGGTGACTCTACCACCTCCTTGGGCAGCTGATTCCTGTACTTAATAGCCTTCTTGGTTAAAAAGTTCTTCCTAACCTCCAAATTAAACCTCCCATGATGCAATCTGACTCTTGTCCTATCATTCATTACTGGAGAAAAGACACCAACTCTTATCTCACTACAATCTCCTTTTCTCTAGGCTAAACAACTCCAGCTCACTTAGCTGCTCCCCATCAGACCAGTTCTCCAGACCCTTCACCAGCTTTGTTGCCCACCTCTGGACATACTCCAATGTCCTCAATGTCCATCTTGTAGTGAGGAGCCTAAAATGAACACAGCACTTGAGGTGCAGTATCACCAGCACTAAGTACAAGGGAACAATCACTTCCTTGATCCTGTTGGCCACATTACTTCTGATACAAGCCAGGATGCCATTGGCCTTGTCCTGGGCACACTGCTGTCTCACGTTCAGCCAGCTGTCAATTGACACCCCCACATCCTTTTCCAGCCAGCAGGTTTCCAGCCACTCTGCCCTAAGCCTGTAGTGTTGCTTGGGGTTGTTATGACTATAGTGCAGAACCTGGCACTTAGCCTTGTTAAACCTCAGACAACTGGCCTTAGCCCATCCAGCCAGCCTGTCCAAGTCCCTCTGAAGAGCCTTCCTAGCCTCAAGCAGACCTACACATCTGCCCAGCTTGGTGTCATCTGCAAACTCACTGAGGCTGCACTCAATCCTCTCATTCAGATCACTGATAAAGATGGTAAACAGAATAGGCCCCAACACTGATCCCTGAGGAACACCATTGGTGACAGGCCACCAACTGGATTTAACACCATTCACTATGACTTTCTGGGCCCAGCCACCCAACCAATTTTCCACCCATTGCAGAATATATCCATCCAATCTGTGGACTGGATTGGAAGCTTCTAACATTTCTTAATACTTTCTGGTACTTTCACCCAACCTTTGACAGCCTCCTCTAAAACTTTCTGATCTCCTCTAAAACTTTCTGATCCCAGGATACTCTTTCCTATTGCAATGTAAGGTGATTTCTTCCTGTCTCCCCCAAAGCTGATACAGGATTCAGGTGGGGATCACAGTCCTACCTGACACACCAGAAGGGTGTTACTGTGTCATCTCTTCCTCCACAGTCTTCTCTTTGTTTTGAACTAAGCGGATCTGACTCTGCTTCTAGCAAGTTATGTTTTCCAGACTTGCTGTCATTTTGTCCTCTTTTCCCTGTTCTCCTGCAAGTGTATTTACATTTAAAACCACCTAAGAGGCTTATCAAGGTTGAGCAGAGTTGTATTATCTAGCCTTATATATGGCTTTCCCAGGTTTGTTTCTCTCTGCTTCCTTTTCTTCACATTTTGTGCTACTACCTCTGACTGCTATAACTGACCAGCCTGGTGCACATCATTTTCTGACAAATACAAACCTACAAGAATACACAAGATTGCTTCTTATATTTTTCTTGAGAGGATGAGAAAGTAAACACTATGCATCTTGTTCTGTAGACCTTCACCATGAAAACAGTGAAGTTTTCCAAGGTTAACTCAAGGCTACAGTTATGCTTGCAACTTATAAATCTGATTTATAAACTCTCTGACCATCTCAATTCTCATTACTGTAAGTGCAAAACAAAGCAAACTCCACTGCATATGATTTTCTCCTTTTCTCAGCATTATTTATAAATGAAGTTTACTGAAGGGAAAGTATTAAATCATTGGCTGGTATGGATTTCCTCCTATACAGTTAGTGCTTCCAAACTCTGGTGCTTCTGTTTGAATCTTGCCTTTCTTCTATCATCATTTAAACAACTGACAGTTCTAATTATTGTACTCATATTCAAGGGCTTAATTAACCTAATCAGCCTGCCATGGAGCTGACAGGTATGCTTTTCTGTCAGAGTTAGGTCAAAATATATAATCTACAATGAATAGGAGCTCTTTTTCAGCTACTCTGGCAGTGGTTCAGTGCATCTATGCCTCTCCTCAGGCTACTGAGTCGTGTGACCTTGCAGTTCACAATTAAGAGTGACGATTATAAAGTGTATGTCAAAAAGCTAGTCTTCTCTGACCCAGTTTCACGACACAACATGATGGATAAATGCCAGTGAAGCAGCAGGCTGCGTTACTGAACAGTAACAAGGCCAAAGCAGAGGGGAGCATTGCTTCAGTGCTGCACAGAAACAATCACTGTGTTAGGAGACACAACATGCCACCACACAGACATCATCTTAAATGTTCTTGGTTATCTGTGTCTCTACTGACTTAGCACCCTGATCACTTTCTGGCCATCCCTAAAGGAAGCAAAACCATAAGTCTTTCTGTGAGTCATGGCTGCTGCAAGTTGTTGGGAATAGGTTGCTACCAGAAACCTGGTGGATTCCCTTGCTGCTTTGCAATCACAAGGTGAGAGAGAGGGAAAACCATGACAATCCATCTGTTCTTGCCCCCAGCCCTTCATGAAGCTGAAGCTGCTGCAATGCCAGAGTAGGAAGTCTGGAGAGATTTTTATTGACTTGCTGGCTTCCCCTGGACTAAAAATAATATAACGTACTACATATCCTGACAAAGACTTATGAATAACACAGCCAATCTAAAATTAACCCAGCTAGGCAGTTACCTATAAATCAAAATACTTTTTAAGAATGGATAAATAGATCCTTCAATTTCTGTGAGTGCTTCACTTTCTGATTTCTAAAGGAGTTTCAATACAGCAAAAAAAAAAAGCTAAAAGCTTTTTCTTCACATTTTTCATAGCTAAGAGCAATTTAGTTGGTCCCAGTGAGTCCATAAATAGCAAAACATATGATTTGCACAATTTCTCCATTTTCAAAAGGCATAGTTGAAATTCTATCTCACAAATCATAGAATGGTTTGGGTTGGAAAGGACTTGAAAGATCACCAAGTTCCATGGGCAGGAACTAAACCAAGTTGCTCAAAGCTCCCTCCAATCTGTCCTTGAACATCCACATTCACTGGGCAAACTGTTCAGTGTCTCAACACTCTCACAGCAAAAAACTTCTCATTACATCTAACATAAATCTACACTTTTCCAGGTTAAAGCCATCTCACCATTGTCCTATCACTACACGCCCTCAGAGAAAGTCTCTCCCTAAAAGGGCCCNAGCGGATCTGACTCTGCTTCTAGCAAGTTATGTTTTCCAGACTTGCTGTCATTTTGTCCTCTTTTCCCTGTTCTCCTGCAAGTGTATTTACATTTAAAACCACCTAAGAGGCTTATCAAGGTTGAGCAGAGTTGTATTATCTAGCCTTATATATGGCTTTCCCAGGTTTGTTTCTCTCTGCTTCCTTTTCTTCACATTTTGTGCTACTACCTCTGACTGCTATAACTGACCAGCCTGGTGCACATCATTTTCTGACAAATACAAACCTACAAGAATACACAAGATTGCTTCTTATATTTTTCTTGAGAGGATGAGAAAGTAAACACTATGCATCTTGTTCTGTAGACCTTCACCATGAAAACAGTGAAGTTTTCCAAGGTTAACTCAAGGCTACAGTTATGCTTGCAACTTATAAATCTGATTTATAAACTCTCTGACCATCTCAATTCTCATTACTGTAAGTGCAAAACAAAGCAAACTCCACTGCATATGATTTTCTCCTTTTCTCAGCATTATTTATAAATGAAGTTTACTGAAGGGAAAGTATTAAATCATTGGCTGGTATGGATTTCCTCCTATACAGTTAGTGCTTCCAAACTCTGGTGCTTCTGTTTGAATCTTGCCTTTCTTCTATCATCATTTAAACAACTGACAGTTCTAATTATTGTACTCATATTCAAGGGCTTAATTAACCTAATCAGCCTGCCATGGAGCTGACAGGTATGCTTTTCTGTCAGAGTTAGGTCAAAATATATAATCTACAATGAATAGGAGCTCTTTTTCAGCTACTCTGGCAGTGGTTCAGTGCATCTATGCCTCTCCTCAGGCTACTGAGTCGTGTGACCTTGCAGTTCACAATTAAGAGTGACGATTATAAAGTGTATGTCAAAAAGCTAGTCTTCTCTGACCCAGTTTCACGACACAACATGATGGATAAATGCCAGTGAAGCAGCAGGCTGCGTTACTGAACAGTAACAAGGCCAAAGCAGAGGGGAGCATTGCTTCAGTGCTGCACAGAAACAATCACTGTGTTAGGAGACACAACATGCCACCACACAGACATCATCTTAAATGTTCTTGGTTATCTGTGTCTCTACTGACTTAGCACCCTGATCACTTTCTGGCCATCCCTAAAGGAAGCAAAACCATAAGTCTTTCTGTGAGTCATGGCTGCTGCAAGTTGTTGGGAATAGGTTGCTACCAGAAACCTGGTGGATTCCCTTGCTGCTTTGCAATCACAAGGTGAGAGAGAGGGAAAACCATGACAATCCATCTGTTCTTGCCCCCAGCCCTTCATGAAGCTGAAGCTGCTGCAATGCCAGAGTAGGAAGTCTGGAGAGATTTTTATTGACTTGCTGGCTTCCCCTGGACTAAAAATAATATAACGTACTACATATCCTGACAAAGACTTATGAATAACACAGCCAATCTAAAATTAACCCAGCTAGGCAGTTACCTATAAATCAAAATACTTTTTAAGAATGGATAAATAGATCCTTCAATTTCTGTGAGTGCTTCACTTTCTGATTTCTAAAGGAGTTTCAATACAGCAAAAAAAAAAAGCTAAAAGCTTTTTCTTCACATTTTTCATAGCTAAGAGCAATTTAGTTGGTCCCAGTGAGTCCATAAATAGCAAAACATATGATTTGCACAATTTCTCCATTTTCAAAAGGCATAGTTGAAATTCTATCTCACAAATCATAGAATGGTTTGGGTTGGAAAGGACTTGAAAGATCACCAAGTTCCATGGGCAGGAACTAAACCAAGTTGCTCAAAGCTCCCTCCAATCTGTCCTTGAACATCCACATTCACTGGGCAAACTGTTCAGTGTCTCAACACTCTCACAGCAAAAAACTTCTCATTACATCTAACATAAATCTACACTTTTCCAGGTTAAAGCCATCTCACCATTGTCCTATCACTACACGCCCTCAGAGAAAGTCTCTCCCTAAAAGGGCCCTTCTTGTAGGGCCCCTTTAGGTACTGGAAGGTGCTACGAGGTCTCCCTGAAGCAAAAGATGAACTCAAGGAACACGCAACAGCCAAAGATGACCCTATGTGTCCAGTCGTTCTCTACTGGCTGCTATGTTCATTCTTCCTGCGTCATGATTGGCAGCTTCAGCCCAAGAAAGGTCCCCTTTATTTCAGCTAGGAATAAAATGTGTTTTGTCAATCAACTCACTGAATTTTTCCCTTCCTGAATTACAAGGTGCTGGGATAGTTAGTTTGCTTTCAGATCCAGTCTGCTCTCTTTTTTGCTATAATTGATGTCTTTGACATGTTTAAAACATACCATATTAGCAAGTGGCAAATTGGAATTTTCCATGTAGGCTTTGTACGCAGGGAAGGCATGAAGTCAGAGTTAAGCATGGGTTCACTCTGGCTCTGCACTCTACCTGGCTGCTTCCAAAGAGCCTCCTCTTTATCCCTGAAGAGATAGGCTAACACAAAACCATCAACAAAATCGAGGTCAATAGTACACATATAAATATATATGTGTCTTTTTTAACAGGGATAACTACATGGGTAGGGAGGATTTTCTGGGACACTCTCCTGTCTCTTTGAAGAATGAGCATCTCCATCAGCATTCAGCAGCCTCTGCTCCCTTCTTGAGGACCTAACTGTCTCCATCCTCACATCTCAATTTCCTTTCTTTAATGTCACCAAGAAAACTGTTCTTCTCGGGCAGAGGTTTTTTTCCCATTTGCTTGATTGCCTAGAGTTCTACTTCACCATTGATCTAAGATATTAACTGTGCAAGGGCTGGAGCAGCTGCAGTGCTACTGGCAGACCATTTAGGACTCTCTTTCCCCATTTCCTCCCAGTCTCTCACCGTGCTTGTTTCCTTTGACTGTTTCCTATCCTAGGAAATAACCTGTTGGTGAAAAATCAACCAAAACACAGAAAAAGGTGGTTCCCCATGAGCAGCTTCCTGTTTTCTGTCAGGAAGTCAGCTGCCAGCAGCAGTGACAAATTTGTAACAGAAATTTAAAAAAAAAAATCAAAGATAAAATGGAAAAGTTGGAAAGTCAAAGGCTGAGAGAACATTACAAAGAGCTGGTGTTTGTCTTTATGTGAAGTCTCTCTGTCCTTGGGCCACTGTAAGGAGGAAAATACTCGAAATAAACTTGCATAGACATTACTCATTAATGAGATTGGATATTTATCTACCATGTGTTTGATATCCTACTGAAAGACTCAACCACACAGTTATTTTTCCTGGAGTTCAACCTTTGCAGGTGACTAAGAGGACTCTGTTTCCACCTTCCAGTGTCATATCACAGGGAGTGAAAGCAGACTTGACACACCAGTCCTGTCCAGATGATACTGCCTTGTTTCGCTCATCCGTGTGTGAATTTATTTAAAAGTAGACTGACTTCAAACCACCTCAGCCCTGGAATATATATCTGCCAACAAGATACCAGAGTCTATCACCTCATAAACCAAATTTCCTTGCCAAAGGAAAACAAACATGTCCTTAAAAGTCAGGTCTGTCTAGGTTAAGTACCTAGATCACATATCACAAACTGCATAGGACTGTAGCCCCCACACTTGACTGCCAGAGATAGACGAGAAGTGCAGAAGAAATGCAGAAGTGCAGAAGGCAAAGAGCAGACAGCTAGGAACAATTGACCCAGTCCAAATAGTTCCTTAGGAACATGGACAAAGGCAAAGCATTGATTTTTATAATAAGGAATCTGAAATCTTAATCTAGTGCTTCAGAAATGTAAATGCATCCTGAACTTAGCTAAGTCATGTAGAACACCAGCACTCTGCTGGGACCAGTACTGTTCAATATATTCATTAATCACCTTCATGAGGGAACAGAGGGCACTGCCAGCAAGTTTGCTGATAACACTAAACTGAGGGGAGTGGCTGGCACACCAGAAGGCTGGGCTGCCATCCAATGAGACCTGGACAGGCTGGAGAGTTGGATGAGGAGAAATCTAATGAAACTGAACAAGGGCGAGTGTAGAGTCTTGCATCTGGGGAAAAAAAAAAAAACATGTACCAGTACAGATTTGGAAATGAGCTGTTAGAGAGTCGTGTAGGGGAAAGGGACCTGGGGGTCCCAGTGGACAGCAGGATGAGCATGAG
>WBNH01001745.1:0-37964 GCA_013401255.1 Urocolius indicus | reverse complement strand
TCTTCACTATGAGGGTGATGGAGCACTGGAACAGGCTGCCCAGGTGGGTTGTGGAATCTCCTTCTCTGGAGACATTCAAAACCCACCTGGATGACTTTCTGCGTGACCTACTCTAGGAGATCCTGCTCTGGCAGAGGGGTCGGACTAGATGATCTTTCAGTGTCCCTTCCAACCCTTAAGATTCTGTGATAACTTGTGGTTGTGACATGTAGCGTATCCATTTGTCATGTCCATATGATTCATTAGAGCACTTACCTGTTACACAACTCAAAACACAGCAAGCAAGACATTTGTGATAATGTAGTTTGATTTTAGTATTTCAGAAAATAGACACTGCCTATGTGTCTGAAACTATACCACTGAGGAGAGCTGACTTATGCATACCTTTATATTCACAAATTATGGTGGAGTGCAGGCTAAAAAAAAAAACCGCAAGAGTCTGAAATTAGTACAAATCTAGTATTTAGTATTACAGTCAAACCAAATGTGGAGCTAGTGCATGCTGAGCAAGGGCTTGGCTTTGCAAGTAGAGATGAGACAAGTAGTTGAAGCAACAAACTGAACTGCCTAAAGCATTTTTATAAGATGCAGGGCAGCTAAAGAGATAGCAAACTCCAAAGAGCCATGGGATCTTCCATAGCCATTGGATCTTCATTGGTTTTAATGTGTGGGAAATGGGTTAAAATTAGAAGATGAGCCTATTGAAGCAATGTGGGGCTATTCAAGCTAGGGGGCTCTTAAATTTATTCTGATTTTATTTAGGAACAGGAGGATGGATTCTGACTTTAATCTGAACCACACATGCTTGAACCTCACATCTTACCTCCTGCTTCTTTGTGTTTGTAGCCTCAGTAACATACCAGCTGCAAGGTACACGCATTGACATATCTGTCCAAGAACTGAGTTTGGCCTGTCTTACGCCTTTAAAGCCTCTTAAAACATTGTAGGTAAGATATGTAATAAGGTAATATTATTCCCTAATGCCTGAATTGGTAGACTGGATTGGTAAGGTGTTTGGAGAACAGACTGTTCCCTTGTGCCTGCTTGCACTGAACCCAGGGCAAAGAAAGGGACATCCTGGCAGGTTCAGCAGTGTGAGTCCCAAAACTGGTTCTCTCTGAACAATAGCTTTCCATCAGCCTGGTGGCAGGATGCCTCTGATCACAGATATTGTAGAGACACTCTTTTCAGGACTATTTCTACTCAGACTTTCTCACACAGAGTAAGTAGAGCAAGGAAACAGCTTTCAGTGGAAAAGTAAGCAAACAACAAAACAAAACAAACCCCACTAAGTAAGGATAGATTAAGAGTCTGGGAATCTTTTGATGCCTTGGACTCACCCGTCCTCCAGCAGAACACAGAAAAGCTGACTAAGGAAAAATAATGCCAAGTAACTGGATTTCTCAAGAAGAAAAGCTAAAACGAGTCTAGGAGTGAATGGGAAAATGTGTTTGTCAGTGAAGCTGGTTGGATGAAATCCTGGCATTGCCAGCATCAAAGAGAAGCTTTACTTTTGGCTGTGGGGGATTGAGTCTTTAGCCACTGAGTTCAGTGAAAACATACACCTTGGAAACAGCATTCACTCTGGCAGTTAAGAAATTTATCGTGAAAAAAAAATTTGAAAATCTATCATTTAGATGAATTATTAACTAGTACAAGTAAATACAAAAGTATTACAAAGAACTGAAGAAACCTTATTTTCATCTGAGGTAAACAACTATAATGGACATTACCAAGAAACACAATTAAGATTTTTACTGCTAAGTTCAGATACCACTGTCAAATTGCTGGTAAGGTAAATGTCACCTTTGAAAAAAACTGCCCATGTGGGCCTCAAAAATGGTGAAGTCTTGTATTTCTCAGTATCCTAGTAATATATAGAATGTGTACATGTGATATACATCTAAATGCATATATGCACACAGAGCAAAACTCAATGAGTGAGATTATTTTCTGTCTAGGAACTGGAATATCTGTGTTTGAAACATTATGCTGGCTTATCAACTCTTGGAATATGAACATTCTGTTGCTAGCCTGCACATAACTCAGATCTTACTCAAATCAAGATAGCTGGAAATTTTCTGTCAAAGATGGGGTTTTATTTGAAATTGCCAATTTGTACAAATGCAAAAGTTTCAACAGCATAGCATCATACATTGTAGATTTTTTCCCAGTTTCTCCTCATCCGTCTCCCTAGACCAAAGAGTGACCAAGGACCCAGGAGTTCCAGCTTCCCAGCTTTTGGCAATCCTCAGACTCTGTTAAATTCTCAGGTCTCAGATCAGCTGTGTTCAGTTTAAGACTATGGAATCCCTGTAGGCTACGGCTCAGAAATTATATAAGCTATATATGCTGCGAATCAGGCATGTATATACCCTATAAACCAGGTTCTTCCCTCTTTTACAAGAGTATTTTTTAACTCTTGGTTTTGTCAGATATCAGAACAAGATTAATTTTTTTAAAATATTTATGCCTTCTACAAATTGGAAGTGCTTTTTCCACACAGTTCTGATCACTGTCTCAAACACAAAATGTAAGTCTGTGCATTGCAAACCTCAACTAGCAAGAGGGTTAGTTCAGACCCACTTCCCAGCATTCAATATGAACATTTGTATCTTGGTAAAAAGATCTGAAGGGTCTCCTTAAGTGTCTTAAATGGGAATCAGTGCACACAAGGACATAAACATGCAAAAGATGTACAAACATGTAGAAATTAAGGCATGTAGAAATTCCCATTTCTCCCTGGGGTCCATGTCTGCCCAAAGACTAAACGTTCAATGTGAAAGCAGCATTCAGACATAGACAGAAACTCATGGGTACTGACTTTCCTGGGGCCTGTTGAGTTCTACTCAAATGTTTCCCCAGAAGGAATATATTTTCTTTCAAAGACAGCAACTGTCCTTTGAATCACAGGAACCTGTCAGACTCATTGCGAATCACTTACATATAAATATATACATCCTGCCCTGTGACAATAATAGCAATGAAGAAATATGATACTCGTGCAAATAATGGCACTATTTTTAAAAATGGGGGAAAACAGCTAAGGTAAAATGAAATCCAGATTTTTAACAGATTTATTGATAGACTGACTTCAGATCTCCACTTACTAACAATGAGTCTTCTTCCTAAGCAAGTCAATATTGATCCATATAACAAGGGAGAAAACATAAAATATTTACTCAGTCATAGAATAACAGTAAGCAAATTTTTTTGCTAGGTAGGCAGACATCTGCACAGGATGTTGGGAGTGCATGGGGAGTAGTCTATTAACAGACCTGTTCTGCATATTTTGTGTAGGTTACTCCTCACGTTTTGAGCTTCTTCTGAAAGGGCAAGATTTACTGCCTGGAACAGAGACGGGTGCTCATTCATCCAACAGAAATTAGTCTCTGATGCAGGTTTACAGCAACTGGCAGAGCAGGCCTTAACTCAAACCTGGAAAGGCCCACACCTCCCACACCACCGCCTTTCAAATGAGAAATTCCTCCACACAAAAGGCTCGGCCCACGGGACTTCTCCAGACAAACAATCAGCCTGCAGTGCTTCACTGGGCATAAGGGCCTTGGCAAGGCGCCATTCACTATCATTAAAAGTGTTTATAAAAAAAAATGTTCATTTTTGGCCAGCTTTTTTTCCAAGGCCAGGCCTCCACCCCCACATCTTCAGTGGAATGTGTTAATAATTTGCTTTGTGGAGATGAAAGGCTCTTTGATAGAAGCAGCATAAACACATCTCGCTGTGCTTAAAGGTCTGTGCCACAATAGAAGCATAGTTTCTGTACAGTGGCTTGAACGGAAAGAACAGACACATTTCTGAATCACTTTTCACTTTTTTTTTTCCTGCCTTTTTTAGACTCATTTATCTGTTCCCTTATTTCTTTTAGTCTCTTGTAAATCCTTGTGTGGAATACAAACAGGCAAGTGGCTCCAGAGGAGAAAATCTCCCTGACACTAACAGCAGATGGATTAAAAATACCAGCCAGTCTTTATAGTCTGCAGTGTCAGAAATCAAAAGTCACACCAAAACACGAGTCTGTCCCAGCATATGTGACTGAGTGTAACCTGGAGCAGTGTGTAGCGTGGGAGGAGGGAAGAAACTGGTAGCCATCATCTGCTGATCTTCTCTAGAATAGCAGGTTACAGGGCCTACAAATGGGAGATTATAATTTATATGGAGAAACAAAGAAAGAAATAATTACCTCAAAATGCAGTGTTCACTAGCAAGCACTGCCTAACTGTTGTTGCCTGGTCATAGTACATCCCTTTCACTAACTAGTTTGAGCCACTTGCCTACATTTCCTGTATACCAACACTGTCTCTTTGAAAGCCCAAAGACAAGATTAATCTTCATTTCCATCTTAATCAGATCCCAAAGAGATAAAGACATAATAGAGATATGTCCTTTAATTCCTTTTCTTGTCCTCAAGACACAAGTCTTCATCACCAACTCGTCTCTTGAGGTATTACCATTTGAGCACAGCTCTCAAGATGGTCTTTGTGCAGGCTTGTTTTATTTCTTTTTGCTTGTCCTTTTGATAAAATAATGCATCATTCCATGCTTAGGCTTGTTTTCTCTCCTTTTTCTCCGTCCTTTTTGACAAAAATGGTGATTCTTTCTACGGTACACCATCCCAGCCTTACCTGTGTCCTTATTTCCCAAAAACATTCACTGTTCTCACTTTATGCCCTCTATTTACTGCTGATAACTGGATTTTTTTCTTTTTCCTATTCATGACAGACTTGTCTAAAGAAACAGGGATAGCTTTAAGTCAAGTCTCAGAAAGTTAAGTGTGTAGAATGGGGGAATTTAGCAGATCTGAGATAGAGCAGCTTGCCAGGTGCTAATCTGGTCACTCTGTGCTGCTAATCTTGCTCTTTGCTATAATAATTTTTTTCCAACCCTGGTGTTTCAGCAAACATAATTGCAGCTTGTTGTCTGCAACACTTCCTCTCATGTAATACTCTCTGAAAACATCAACGTCAAGCCTGGATTTCATCTGTGGTCCCAGTTCTGTTCTCAGAATGAAGGATGGCTGACATTGCAACATGCATTTGGACTGAGAGGAGTGAAGGTGGATCAGGTTCTCTCCTGATGATTTCACATCTTCAAGCTAAATGGAATGGGATTAAAGACCATGTCTCAGAAATACTGCTGAAAGATAAAGGACAGCAGTTATTCTGTCTCACTCTAATGGCTGAGAGCTCTGGATCCACCATTCAATATAAGGTGGCCCTGAATAGCAGTTTGCCAAAATGACACCACCCTTTTTAGCTTTTCTAAATATAACTTTCCACAACCTGCTGTGAAATAGCGATCATGTATTTTGATGTGGTTTCAGTGCAAAACCACCCAAAGAATGGCAGTTTCACTGAGCGTGTTTTGAGCATTTTGAGCCCATTCAGAGGAGAAACTTAGGGAGTGCCGTGATACTGCAGAGCAAAGCAAATATTTGCACAACCCCTGTAGATCTTGGAGCACCAAGTTTGAAGCAGACCTATTGTGTGCTGCTGCCTCCAGCAAGTATCTGTGAGTTTGTGGCAGGCAGAAGCAGGTCTGACCTGCTATGCATCTCTCCTGTCCTAGTGGCAACCCGTCAGAGAAGCGAAGCAGACAGTTTTGGGGTGCCAAGGGGACAGAGAGTATTTTAAAGTGCAATGGAAAACTCACCAGCGTTTTGCTGCCTGCACCTGATTCAAAACATCTGTGACTAAAAGTGGCTTTTAAGGCAAAGCTGATTTCCTGCAACAGGGCTATAGAGCTGAGGGGAAGCTCCTGAAGGAAAGGATCTTTTGCTTGGCTGTTAGACTTCTGCTGCATTGTTGGAGATGTTTAAATACATTGCAAAACACCCAGCTTCCTCTTAGCTGTTTTTTCATTCACTTACAGGCTGATTTGCAAGCCCAGCTATGACTACTGCTACCTATGAGAAGAACAGAACAATGTGCTGTAAAAGGGGCTAATAAAAAAAAAGGGAGCCAATATCCTGCAATAAACAAGGTTTTTACTCTACATGCAATGTCTGGCATCGGTTCACAAATATTCCCCTTAGCAAATACTGGTGTTTTCCCTGCCACATCCTGAGGTACATGGCACAGCGACGGAGCTGCCATGCTCCTTGTGAAGAAAAAGCTACCCTCTGACCAGATTCCATATGCCATACCTACTCTCTGTCTAGAAAGAACCCATAATGCTTTACAGAGGCCCAAGAGCAGGGCTGATCTACGGCTGACTTTGTAGCAAAACCAGTCCTGGCCAGTAATAGTGAAAATGTAGATATGGTAGTGTCTTATCACGTAGGAGAGATTACAGAACTAACAGGAGGATTTGGCTTAGCTGCTGGTACAGTGTGACAAAGCAGATTACAGGTACAATGAGGTGGCCCCAGCCCTGATTGTGTCTAGACTTGGGAGTAAAGCTGGAGAAAGAAGGAATTGGTAATATGACTGAGGTTTTTGAAGTATAAAGCAAAGTGTTTATTGTTTGCATTCAGACAATAGGCAAAGCTGCAGTTGCACTTTTTCATCCTGTGCTTTTCTCTTGCAGAAAAACACAGAGAGCATTGCCAGTCTTCTCCTGATTATTTTCCTGTTTCCTTAAATACAAAAAAATCTTTGTTTCTGTGTTCCCAAGGAATCATACAAGCACAGGAGGGCTGGAGCACAGATAGAAGTAGGAATGTGCCTTTGGTCTGAAAGATCTAGCCACAGTTTTCTTTATTTTAGAAGGAAAAACATAGCAAATAGTTATGACAACCTGGGAGAAAACACTCTTCTGTTGTTTATCTAATTTGGATGATACTATGAATAGCTAATAACAAACCATTGCTGGTAGGTGCAAACAAAATGCATTCTTTTTCATGCATGTGAAGGGTCTCTTCTCATGCAAGGACTAGCCTTTGCAGCCTGTACTGATGTGAGAGGTGTTCACTCACAAGGTTTGCAAGGGCTAAAGCATTAAGCACATGATAATAGCAAAAAATTTGAGTGTGCTTGAAGAAAGAAAGTTGAGGCACAGGGTGGTACTTTTGATGCTGGGTGAAAGCAATACTTTTTTTTTAAATTCTGAAATGTAAGAGAAGGGGAAGTGTGGCAGAGAGGGCAGTGAGAACTCCCATCCCAGCCAGTCCTGCGTGTCACCTCTGGAGCTCTGCTACAACACGCACTCCCACAACAATAACATTCTGCTGCTAATTTTAACATTGGCTATACTACAAACTAATTAAAGGCATCTTCAGTGTATTTCGTGAGGACAGTGTAGTTCCCAGGCTGCAGTGCCATTCTGTTCACCAATCTTAAACAAACACCACCCATGAGATTTCCTAAATAGTTCAAAATGATGTCTAGGGACACATTTGAAACAGATATGGAAAGCCTGAATATGTTTCAGATGAAAACTCTTTGAATGTCCATTTTTGTGCAAGTTCTGGGCTGGAAGATAGTATAAAACAAGAATTTATAAGATAAACTTGTCAGGAATGATGCTATAATAGCAAAGTTTTCTAAATATTTGCCTCTGATAAGCTTTTCAGAGCCCCTTCTCCTTGGCTTATCACTTCATTCAATTTTTAATGCAACAAATGTTTGAGGAGGAAGAATGAACGGTCATGAACTTTACAGAACCCCTGCAGTCCTGACTGGAATTTCTTTTGTGTGTTATTTCCCTGCTTATTTGTATTTGCTCCCGCACATATGTATACGTTCACTGCAGGAGCCAATGTGCATCAAGCACTACTCCAGAAGTCAGTGTCTGACAGCACAGGTCACAGCTACCATAGTTATATTCTATGCTATATGCAGTGAGGAACTACAGTAACTGAGACATGCTGGTTTGCAAAACACTAGTATCATCTCATTAAGTGACAATCACTGTTTATAGGTGATGGAAATCAGCATCTGTGAACATATATAACCATCTGAACCTTCCTTTGAATATTTGAAGTCAACTCATATTTTCAAACACAGCAGCAAAAAATACTGATATGAAAAGACCGTGTGTGGGACGTTGCCTCCAGATATTCACTCCTCATTCTTCTTTTTTGAAAGTCTTGAGGCATTTTCTGGCCTTTATTCATCACTGTCTTCATCCATCCCAAGTCTGGGGATTGTCACAGGTACAATCAAAATAGCTGCCACTTTCCCATCTCTTTTGTGATATTTCTGCAATGTAGGATTAAACCATGTATCACTTGGATGGATGGCAGCACAAGGGAGCTCTAAACTTCTCTGTCCTCCTTAATGTACCCCTTCAGCTGCCATGCAGTATGCTGGAAATTGGAGAAACGTTTTAAAGAATCCTTACCACAGGTCTCATTTTGTTCTTATTCTCTTCCTAACATATTCATTGTGGGCCACTCTTGGAGACAGGACACTTGGCTAAAAGGAATTTTTAATATATCTGATTTTATCAGTCATACTTTTTTATGATGCCTGTCACAAAGACGGCACAATGACAGTCCTTCCTCTGCTGAGTCCTTCCTCTGCTAGGACTGGACAGTTCTGTGGTCCTTTCTGTGGTTCCTATAGCTTGGCAGAGATGTTAGACTCAGAGAAAGAGTTTCACATGGCCTCTCTTCAATGTATTCCAAGCTAGCAAACCTTCTCCAGTCCTTAGCCAACAAAAGGCTAACAAAACCATTAAGCCTAGCCCAAAATCTGAATCACAGGCCAGTGCAACCATTTACCAGGCACAGATAAGGATATTAAGCTTGCAGCAGGCCACCACAGGTGTAGTATTAGTCCATCTGCCATACAAGTAGTTGCTTCAAGACACTCCAGGAAAATTTGCCTAGAATATGGATGTTTTGGTCCCATGGTTAGACTGCTGGGGAGGAGGATGTCTGCTGCTCAGCTGGCAGGATGCAATGAGCTTGTCTTGTCAGAACATATGCAAGACCAAAACATGGTCAGAGAAGATCAAGATCAAGAAAGCAAAATGTCTGCAATACCTCAGGGACACAGGTTAGGAAAAGAAGCAAGTAGTCCATCTGTCCTACCATTGCCTCCCAAGCCCATTCCCTGTCTCTGGTTCTCTCGCAGTCCTTGTCCTAGTTCCTACTTGATTTCCAGTCACATTACAGGACTGTCTGCTCCTTTAACCATCCCAAATCTGCTCTTACCAATGCTTTTATTGGCTCAAGACCTAAAGCTGGGCTCTCAACTATGCTGCTGCCGCCTTGCCTGTGATCTGCCCTTTCCTTCCTCAGCTTCATTTGTTACGCTTCTTTGCAGGGGCAGCAGCAAAGGCAGAGGGCCAGGGGACAGGGTTGGACAGCTTCGGGCAGTGTCCCAAGGCAGCGCAGGCAGCCTGGCAGCCAGGGCTTGAGAGGAGGACTCAGCGTGGGCAGTGGAGCAGAGACTGCAGCCAAGAGGCAAAACGCCAAATTTCAGTGGTGGCAGGAGGAAAGGGACTTCCTCAGCATCCGGAGGGGATGGACCAGCCTGTTGCCAGCCACAAAAACACCACTGAACCAAAACGAGGCCTGAGGCAGGTGGTTTTCCCGTATTTTGTTTCTGCCTTCTCTAATTAAACTAGCTGGTGGTCCTACCAAGCTAACCCTATTATAGAGGCTTTAGCAAGGGCCATAGCTATTATGACACAAGAAGAAAATTATTCAAACATTTTTAAAATAACCCTATGACCTCAGGGAGTCTACAGAAAACAGAAAAGCCTGCCAGGCAGTTTAGCTTTTATTGCACATTTTCCATGTGCCATTTGAACACACCTTTCAGAGGAAGAGTCATCTCTCTGTCTTGACTGTTGCCCACAACCACAGAGCACAGGACCTGTCAGCATCTAGATTAAGTTTATTTTGAGTTCTTTTAGCCCACAAACCTTCTGAATGTGAGCACCCTGACAGCTCCAGGCGTGCAGCCTCATGCCAAGCATACTGCTTGTCCCTGCAATGAGTGTGTATGTTTTGGAAGATGGCACATCAACTGAAAACCATCCTAATACAAATGATTTAACTCAGTAGTAGAAATATGACTCACAAGCAGTTGGCTGTCTGACACAGGGAAGTTCTCTAGACTCCTCCAATATAAATTACAAATTCTAAGGTTCATAGTCATTCATTTTGTGATTAAATCATGTAAAGGAATATAAATCTAAATTTCAGATATTAAACTCTTCCAGGGTATAAATCATTGTGCAGTGCATGTGGCTCCACTTTAAAAGTGGAACTGCTGGATTAGTGACTGTATTGTTTCTCTCTCAGATGGGTGACCAGATTAAAATTTTCCTTTTGCTATTTTATTTATTAAGAAATCTGCAGTCACAGTTCTTGCTTTTGCTGAGTTGGCTGAGCAAAACATTTCATAACTGCCAAAGAATTAATGTCTTAGTTGCCAATACTTGCACCTGAGTACATGTGTGCATAAGTCTATGTGTACACATGCATACACATGCTGCAGACTTATATAGTTTGTGTTGAAGAGGAAGAAACAGGAACAATCAGTCTGTCTCACATGTAGGTGTTTGCAAGAAGTGAGCAAGTGAGAGAGCTGATGGAAGTGCTTGTCAAGCCCCTCTCCATCATCTACTAGCAGTTCTGGCTCACAGGGGAGGTCCCAGTGGACTGGAGGATGGCAATTGTGACCCACATCTAAAAGAAGGGCTGGAGGAAGGCTCCTAGGAACTACAGACCTGTCAGCCTGTTCAGTGGGCATGCTGGCTAGGAAGTTCAAGGCTTCACTCTCTGTTCTGCCCTTCTGTAAAAATACAGAAACAATCAATGCACTAGAATCCAAGGCCAAGGTCTGTTCTTCAGTGGTCTAGTAATCGGGCTAAAGGGCTATTCCTTTTTTGACACAGTTAATCTTTAAAGATATCCTTCAGAAGTTAGTGGGAGAGCAGTCTTAAGCCTGGGTTTCAGGGCACCCTCCTCAGGGGCAGGTAGTGGCACTGAATGGCTCAGAGGAGTAGGGAATGGAAGTTTCAGTCAGTCTGTTCCTGATGGCTTCTGCTGTTTGTCTCTCCTCAGGGCAGGCAGGCTCTGCACTAGTCCTCCCTGCACGTTCGTGGGGTACCTCACACACACAGCAGCCCTGCACGGACTGCTCCAACATTCATTTATCCCAAAAGCTGCAGCTCCTCTCTGCCTCTCGTGTGGATCTGCCCTGGGGCCCGCAGGCTCTCCAGCACAGCCTGTGCCATGGCCACCACCTCACACAGTCTCTCACCCATCTGGGTGCACTGACCAAAGCTGCTGGTGGCTCTCAGTCCTGCCATTGCCCTCCATGGGTTGCAGAGGCACAGCTGCGTTCTCACCATGGCTTGCAGAGGGGTCTCTGGTCTGTTGCTCCTCATTCCTTCCTCCTTCTCTGACTGTGGAGTCTGCATGGTTGCCTCCATCTTGTACCACTCTTACACCTCCTGCCAAGCACTTCAAATTCCCATCCTTAAACAGAGATGGCAGAGGCTCCAGATTGGTCCAACCAGGCTGGAGGTGGGTCTGAACCCAGGAGCCCGGGGAGAGTCCAAAAACTCTTTACTGGGTCTTCACTGCAACCCCCTCCCCCTGTTACCAAGCAAAAGCTGCTCTTTGCTAAACCATGACAGGCAGGTACTGAAGCCAGGCTTTTTAAGCTCTTGAATCTCAGGTGCACGATGTGCAGTGATATGTACAGTTTTGTGAAGACAGCCTGAACTGCCTGCCTCATAGGCCCTGTAAGTTAGAAGGTCCATGACATGCAGGTGTAAAGAGCTGGACTTGTCAAACAGTCAGCATAAATAAGAAGACAAAAAAAATCTTCACATGCAAACGTGGTAGAAGATAAAACCGAAGTTAAAATGAAAGCAAATCCCTTTGCCTTCTTGTTTCTGCTTTCTAAGAAGAACTGAAAGTGTTGCAACAAGTGCCATAAAGAAGGCTGCTACCTCTGGTGCATTTAGTGCCAGAAATTACTCTCCTAAAAGCCTGATGTCAAAAGCCAAGGGCTGCAAAAAAAAGGCTGAAGCCTGGCTTCCTGGAGAAAGACTTATGTCCTTACAAATTAACTTGCAGTACTTGGTTATATTACAGTGATAGCACACATAGCATGGTTCTGTATAAATTGAGTGTGAAACATTGCTTTGGAACAGGAAATGTTGCGACTAGAGTAAGAATCTGGAACTATTGTAGCTCTGAAACTCTTGCAGTCTAACTGATTATGAATTAGAACACCACACACAAGAATGAACCACAAAGCTCTTTGCAGGCAATCTAGAACTCTAGAGCTCCAAAATCAGACAGGTGGGGAAAAGCACAGGTTCTAAAACTCTTATTTAGCAGCTATATATTTCAATCACATAAATGTGGATCTACAATAAAAAGCAGAATTAATTTTTTTCCCTGAAGGTGGTACAAGAAATTAAGCAGATAGGGTCAGGGGAAGTTAAGGTCAGCCAGCAGGACCTCTGTGCTGGTTTGCATAGCAGCCATCGAGGTCCCTATGTGGACACAGGGCTGAATGCACAGACCTGCCCTACTGCTGTTTCGTGACTAGGAGAAGTGGTTAGTGAGAGGATGGTTGTGCACAATGCTGATACACTCCACTTCCTTTCCTACCCATTCCTCTCTCAGCTGAGTCAAAGGAATGTTCTTTAACACATCTTCAGATGTTGAAAAAGAACGAATCACAGATCGTTACAGTTGGAAAAGACCTTTAAGATCATCAAGTCCAATCATTAACCTCACACTGCCAGGCCCATCACTAAGCTAAACCATATGCCTCAGCATCTCATCTATGCACCTTTTAAATATCTCCAGGGATGGTGACTCCACCACTTCCATGGGCAGCCCAATCTAATGCTTAATAACCCTCTCAGTAAAAAAGTTCTTCCTAATGTCCTGTGTAAACATCCCCTGGCACAACTTGAACCCATTTCCTTGTGTCTTCTCATTCATTACTGGAGAGAAGAGATCCCCATTCAGGTAGTTGTAAAGAGTGGTCATATCTCCTCTCAGCCTCCTCTTCTCTAGGCTAAACATCTCCAGTTCTCTCAGCTGCTCCTCATCAGACTTGTGCTCCAGATCCTTCACCAGCTTTGTTGCCCATCTCTGGACACAGGATGCCATTGGCCTTCTTGGCCACCTGGGCACACTGCTGGCTCATGTTCGGCAGCTATTGACCAGCAATTCCAGGTCCTTTTCCTCTGGGCAGCTTTCCAGACACTCTGCCCCACTTTCCAGACACTCTGCCCCAAGCCTGTAGCATTGTACAGGGTTGTTGTCACCTAAGTGCAGGACATGGCACTTGGAGTTGTTGAACCTCAGACAACTGGCTTTGGCCCATCCATCCAGCCTGTCCAGAACCTCTGAAGAGTCTTCTTGCCCTTAAGCAGGTCTATGCATGTGCCCAGCTTGATATCAGCAAATTTACTGAGGCTGCACTCAATCCCCTAATCCAGGTCATTGATAAAGATGTTAAAAAAACCAGGCTTCAGCACTGAGCCCTGGGGAACACCACTGGTAACTGGCTACCAACTGGATTTTACTCCATTCAGTATGACTCTCCGAGCCTGGCCATCCAGCCGGTTTTCCACCCATCTCAGAGTAGGTCCATCCAAGCCATGGGCAGCCAGTTTCTCCAGGAGAATGCTGTGGGAGACCGTGTCAAAGGTCTTACTGAAGTTCAAGCAGACCACATCCATGGCCTTTCCCTCATCCACTAAAGTTGGTCATCTTGTCACAGAAGGAGATCAGACTGGACAAACAGGACCTGTCTTTCATAAAGCCATGTTGGTTGGGCCTGAACCCTTGGTTATTCTGTATGTGCCTCATGATGGCACTCAGGATAATCTGTTCCATAACGTTCCCCAGCACCGAAATTAGACTGACAGGTCTGTAGTTTCCAGGAGTCTTCTTCCAGCCCTTCTTTTATATGTGGGTCACAATTGCCATCCTCCAGTCTACTGGGACCTCCCCTGTGAGCCAGAACTGCTGGTAGATGATGGAGAAGGACTTGGCAAGCACTTCCATCAGCTCTCTCAGCAACCTCGGTTAGATCTCATCCAGCCCCATGGACTTGTGTAAGTTAAGGTGGAACAGCAGGTCACACATTGTTTCCCCTTGGATTAAAGGCATCTCATTCAGTTACTCCATTCTGTCTTCAGACTCTGGTGGAGAAATGCTCAGAAAAAAGCTGGTTTTACTCTTGAAGACTGAGGCAAAGAAAGCATTAAATATCTTAGGCTTTTCCTCCTCCTTGGTCATCAACTTTATCCCTTCATCCCTTAAAGGGTGAAGGTCCCTTTTACTCCTTCTTTTGTTGCTGATATATTTATAGCAAGTTTTCTTATTGTCTTTTACAGTATTGGCCAGCTTAACTACTAGCTGAGCCTTGACCTTTCTGATTTTCTCCCTACATGAGCAAACAATATCCTTGTGATTCTCGTGGGCTGCCTGACTTTTCTTGGAAATATCATAAATTCTCCTCTTGAGCTCCAGCAGAAGTTCCCTGTTCAGTCAGGACAGGCTTCTGCCCCACCAGCTCATCTTCTTGCACATGTGGACAGCTTGAACCTACACCTTCAAGATTTTCTTCTTAAAGAATGTCCAGTCTTCCTGGACTCCTTTGCCCTTCAGGACTGCCTCCCAAGGGACTGTGGCAACCAAATTCCTAAACATGTCAAAGTCTTGCGTACAGAAATCTAAGGTAGTAGTTCTGCTGGCCCTCTTCCTTGCTTCTCTGAGGATCAAGAACTCAATGATTTCATGAGAACGCTGTCCTAGGTGGTCTCCAACCATCATATCCCCACAAGATCTTCTTTTTTTGCAAACACCAGCAAGGTGCCTTCTCTTATTGGCTCTCTCACCTGCTGCATGAGGAAGTTATCCTCCACACATTCCAGGAACCTCCTGGACCATGTCGTCTCTGCTGTGTTGTATTCCCAGCAGACATCTGGTAAGTTGAAATCCCCCTTGAGAATGAAGGCCAGCCATCCCAAGAGGTTTCCGAGCTGCCTGAAGAACATCTCATCTACCTCTTGATTCTGTCTGATGAAACACAACAGATTCCTACAATGACATCCTCCTTGTTGTCCTTCCCTTTGATTCTTATCCATAAACACTCTTATCCTCACCATTATTGACCTCTAAACACTTGAAACATCCCATAACATAGAGGGCTACCCCTCTGCCTCTCCTCCCTTGCCTACCCCATCAATTCTGCAGAACCTGTAGCCATCCAGCCATCCACTGCTCCAGTCGTGTGACTCATCCCATCACATTTCTGTAATAGCAATGATGTCACACTTCCCTGGGTGCACAATGGCTCTCATCTCATCTTTGCTGCCCATTATGTGTTCATTGGTGTAGATGCACTTCAGATGGGTGACTAATCTAGTCATCTCTCAGTGGGAAGATGTCCTGACATGCACATGACCATTTTCAGATGTGTCCATGGCCTCTAACACATTAACCCTTGTTTCCTTGTTGCCACAAAGATCTCCATCTCCAGCCTCCACCAAAGCAGCAGCAGACCATCCCTCAGATACTCGCATGCTGCACCCAGGCCTATCTCTGTCAAGCCTGGTTTTGCCCCATTCCTCCTTTAAGTCCAGTTTACAGCCCTCTCAATGAGCATCACTAACCCTTGCCCTAGTATCCCTTACCCTCTTTGTTACAGGTGTATCCTGTCTCTTTGAAATAGCCCCAGTGCCCTGTAAACTGCCTCATGTTCAAAAACCCAACATTTTTATTGGTAACACCATGCTTGCAGCCAGTTATTAACCTGTTTCATCTTCCAAGTGCTTGTTTCATCCATGCCCACAACCAAAGTGATAGCGGAGAACACTACTTGTGCTCCTGATCCATTAACCAAGTGTCCCAAGGCCCCGAAGTCTCTCTTAATAGTCCTTAGACTTCAGGTTGACACTTCATCACTACTCACATGGAAAACCAAGAATAGGTAACAGTCTGTCAGCTTTACCAGGGCAGAGTTTCCTCTTGACAGGCCCAGGCAGGCAGCAGACTTCCCTAAGAAGTGGGTCAGGTCTATATATCAGCCCTTTTGTTCCTTTCAAAAGGGAGGGTGTCCCGCATGACAATGGCCTGCCTTGTTTTTCTTCTTTGTAGAAGATGTTTTAATGCTGGACACTGGTTGTCTGAATGTTGGGAGCTCCTCCAATTGGGATGAACCCTCATCCTGATTACTGCTTGACTCTGCTTGCAGACCCACATACCTGTTCTGTAAGGGTAAGGACAGCTGGGAGGGTGGACCAGTCCCACGAGACACTTGTGTGTTACACTAGGCAGAAAGCTGCTGCCATTCTCCTCCATCCCTGGAGTCCCTGGACTCGGCTGGGCTAAGAGAGGAGGTGGAATCCCCTGGGTTACCCTCCTGATCAACCTGACACAGAGAGGGCGGGGTACGCTCACTCACACTCCCTGATATTCCCTGATACTATTGGTGAAAGAAACCATCAGTTTGGTTTGTAGCATGCTATTGAATGCATGGCTGCGAATGCAATGCAACAAAAAGCCTTAAATATCTGATAAACAGAAGAACTGCATAATAAGGAAGCCTTATGTACTGTTTCTTTCAATGTAACGCTACATTTTACTTCCTACATAATAAAAATAAAAAGCAGAAGGCTTGCAACAGAACCTTTCCAAGTCGTAGTGCTGCTATGGGATGTATTATCTAAAATATGCACACAGAGAAGGGTAGCCAGAGGATGTGAACAACTTTACACACATTGTGAAAGCTCTGAGTAATCACTTCTCACATGCAAATATTACATGGAATACTTTTAAAAATCAGTCAAGAGGCCAGAACATGTTAGACCCATTTACCACAGCCTAATCAACCAACTTAGCTCAGATCATTAAACTAATTCTGAGTGGCCAAAATAATTAAGGATTCCCTTGTCACGTGATATTGTTGGAACTCTCTGTTACAGAACAACTGCATGGTCATTAGTATACACTATGCATGTGCCCAGACATTTGCTGGATTTGATAAACAACCCTTGTTCTTGAGAAACTTTGGTGGCCTTTGTGAGCAACAGTCAATGACAAACAAGTAAGAACAAGCAACATATGTTCAGGAAGGTTTTCTTGGGAAGACCACTTTGAGGAGGAAGAGGGGGGAATAAAAGATAAAATTCATAATCAGCACATAAGAGGGCCTCTGTAAAACTGTGGGGTTCATTGCCAGACAAATATTCTCTCTATCTTATTAGCATAAAGCAAAAGTAACCCCTGATAACTGATTACATTAACTGGATGTCTGCATTCCATAGATCTTTCCTGAGGATTTATACTTCACCAAGTCATTTCTCACATTTAATCCAAAATAAGGTCAGGAAACAACTGCCTTTTTGAAATAAACATCTAACAATTTCTATAGTGGTATCAGTTGCAGTCTTCTAGGTGAATTGCTCCTCATTCATCATAATTCTGTACACAGATGTACACATACACATCTTCATGTTCTCAATCAACTTAAACATGAATACGTAAACTTAGTTCTGCACTGAAATTATGACATGTTAAAGTCTTCATTGTAAGCACTATACTTGTTTTTTATATTTAAAACACAGGACCGATTTCACTTCATCAATTCTTTTGTGATATAAAAGTCCATTTGCTATTTTTTACCCATTATGGGTGACATTCTTTTTTTATTTTTCTTACAGCACATCATCAAACTTCAGATCCAGTCTATATGGAATTAAATGTGAGTATGGGTGCAAGACTTTAGCTGAGTCTAGTCTCAGTCCATTAACTGTCTGCCAGCACTCTTGGCTTACTAATGAAGGTCCAAATTTTACAAAAGCCACAAGAATTTCTAACCTGAACTTAAGTGGTTTCTAATCCAAACCATTCTAAGTAAATCTGTACTAAGAGTAGTGTGGACAGGGTAAAAAAAGCCTGTCCAAGTATCAGGGTCACTGTTTGGTGCTTCAAATATACCAAACATGGGTTTGCTGAGGAAAATACTACAAGCCTTAAGTGACTGAGAAAAGAGTGTTTCAGCTGAGGCCAAAGCCTTCTCCTAAATGGAAGGCCACCCAGACAGATGATGAGGCTACATCCCACGGTCTGGGAGCACGCACTGCAACAAGTAAGGCTAGCACAGGAACTGTAACAATGTTACACCAGCTAAGCTTGAGTCCTCTGTGCTTTCTTAACATAATTTTCACAAAGGTCAGTAACCTCTGTGGGAATGATGGCAGTTAATCTTTTTCCTTCCTTTCCTCAATTGTTGTCCAGCTAATGATTAAAGCAGCCCCTGGGAAACAGGAGGGAGAAGGAGACTTCAATCCCTAGGGACTGAGGTGAGCCTAAAGCCCTTTCCTGGGTGGTGCTGCTTTAGTTGGGATGAAAACAGTAAATTTGCAGGAGTAAACATAAAAATTTGCTTCTGTTTTGATAATGCTTTTTTATTAACTGCATGTGATTGACTAAGAACGAAATATTTTAAACACATAAAATACTGATGTAACAAATTTTTTTTACCTCTTTTTTTCTAGAGGTGATAACACTTGATGCAGCATAGCATGGTGCAGTAGATATAAAGAAACTCGGATATCACAATCAGAAAAAACCCTGAACTTGGGGATTAAGAGGTTAAAATGTATGCAGTGTTGAACTTACAGGCCTGCTTCATACCCCAGTGAAAGGACCACATTTTATAGTTTATTGCAAGTTTGTTTGAGTATTTTTCTTCTGAAAAATGACCTGACAGGAAATATAAACAGGCCTTTGCAGAAATACTTTAAAATCACTCTTTATCTTTCATCGTATTCTCTAGCAGCTATATTTTATTATAAACAGTGTAAGCAAAGTTGGGGAAGCAATATAGAAAGAGGAGCATGAACCCATGAAAGAATGATGCAAAACGCTGCAAGGAACTCTTATGGGAGATTTTGACCTTTTCTTCTTTTGCCTTCTTCTGCACATATGTGCATTTTCTCTGAGAGAAAGGGCATTCCCTTCCAACTGTGCTCTGACAAATCAACCAGCCTACAATACTTTCTCCATTTGGAAAAAAAAAAAAACAAACCAAAAAACAGTGTATTTTGTGCATGTGTTTATAATGGAATTCTTACCACTTTAGACTAATGCCTTCATGCATCTTTGATAAATTTCCACGTCCACATAAACCCTACAGAAGCTAGACATCAAACTTAAGACTCTGTGGGAAGTGGGAGTACAAAAAAATGATAAAAAGCAGAATAAGCAAATAAGTGAACTGTCACTGAGTTTCTTGGGATTTCACATGTGTGTGCATGCATGCTTGTGTACCTATACAGTCTGCATAAAAAGAGAGAGATGTATATACTCCTGATGAAAATCTTCCTGCCAAGACTATTAGTAGGAACTAAGCAGACGTGAGTGTGAGGTTTAATAGATGAGCAAGACAAACCACAGTTGAAGGATGTTCAATAGAGATGTCATGGAGACTTGACAAGTAAGTTTAACTTACAACTGATCAATTCCTTTTCACTTGCTGTCTCTCCACCTGTCACCTTTATTTATCTGTCAAATCCCTTCATTGCCTCTGCTGGAGCTTGGACAGACAGTTTTTGAAAATTTCTCATATATATGGCTTTTATATATTTTTTATGATCCATCCTGCATGGAAAAATGAGAGATGCTTTCTATTTTTGCTATCTCACAAATGGTTTTGATTATTGTTATATGATTTGAGCTCATGAACAATTCAAAGAATTACCAGTGTATCACCTTTAGTAGGGTGAAAATATTTTGAAAGTATGTGCAGTTCATTTGTGTGGTATCAGGTTATATTTCTTGGCGTACACAGATTTAGCCCAAAAATGACACTAAAATAATTTAAAATCATCTAAAAGAAAAGTTTCAGATTCAGCTCTACTATTTTGGTTTCAGTCTGAAAAGGATTCTACTTTAATTAGAAATGCATATATTTTTTGAGGCAATATGATAGCTATGATATCCTGTCTTGTAAGCATAAATAGAATAGTTCAGTATGTAGGAACATATAGATAAAAGTAGTGACACTAAATACCGGATTTAGTGCATCTGGATTTAGTGGTCAGTTGAAAAATATGATCCCTAAAGTCTTGACTGTCTTCACTCTGCATGTATATAATTTACTGGTACTGATGCTAGCCCCATAGTAGATTGAGGAATGTGTTGCTCATTGCATTCTTAAACAATTATTTGTTGACACATACTACTAGGTCAGAGGGGCAGCCATGGGGTGATCTGTCGCAGATCATGCTGAAACTGAATAGCCCTGGAGCAGAGATGGTCCCAGACAGAGGATGGAGATGACTCCTGGAAGGTAAAATTTGCAGTTCTCATTACCAATTGCTCAGACTCAGGAAAATTCTCTGTAGAAACAGGGAAAATGTCAGAATTGTGGCCTATTTGCTGTGGTTACTGAACCCTTTACTTGCTCTCTGAAGGGTATTTTTGCATTCTGAGACAAGCAGATTTGTCACTTAACTATATTCCATTGAGCTTCTCAATAGCTCCATTAGGAAAAAAATCCTGCTTACAGGGGAAGAGGCTTGCTTTGCAGGCTGCGCACATTCTTCTATACCCTCAGTCCTCCCCCGTGGGAGCACAAAAATAACACTCTTAATATAGTCTACTTTCAATAACACACACTCTCTCCCACAGATGCTGCTGCAAACAAAATGGGAGAGCAATGTAGCTGCAAGCCCACCATGTCATGTGAAGCTGGAGGTGCACCACACCATCAGTGCTGGTGGCAAAGGAAAGGCTAATAGCCATTCACTTCTGGTCAACCTCCACCTCAAAGAGGCTTCAAGGCTGCAAGAAGTCCCACTTTGGACCATATGCTGGTAGTAAATGCAACACAACTCTTTAAAAATATGCACATGCATGAGTGGAAAGCACAGAAAGAGCTTGAGAAACAAAGAGGATGGAGGGCTGCAGGCGTCCCACTGTCTGCATGCCAAGAAAGAGCAATGAGCAAGAAAGAGCCTTACCTGGGAAAACTTTGATTTTAAGAAACAATGGACACAAAGTGAGAAGAAAGAGGAATGCAGATTTTGTCAGCTATGTCCACGTGGTTTACAAAATTAGGTTGTAAAGTTGCAGGTACAGTCCCAGCTGCTTACGTGCTAGCAGGCTGGCCTGGCTGGACAGGCCAGGAGCTGTGACTCACAGTGGAGTCCTTCAGGACGTTCAGATGTCAAGACACAAGTTTTCTCACACATTGCTTCCCAAAGACCGTATTTTGGAATGGCACAGGCAAACTTAGATGAAAGGCTAATAATAATGGTTTCTTGTTTGGCAACAAGAACTGACTAATAACAGTGCATTCCTTTCAGCTTAAAGCTCTGGTTTGGGGCAAAACCTGTCAGGACAAAAGGAAAAGTAATACACTGAGGTTCTTTTACAGAACTCAATCAATATTTATGAGGCAATAAAGAGCTAAATGATTACTTCTAGGGCCAACACAATGCATTTATTCACAAAGCCTCCAGGAGAAAAGGAGCACAGAAGAAGGCAACATCTACAGTACTGCACTAAGTATCCATTAGGCAGCATGGTCCACACTGTATAAGATCTGGCTTTCTCCATCCTGCTTCCTCCTCCAAGGTAACTACTATCCCAGTCACCTTTGTATCCTCACGTCAGTGTCATAAAGGTGATGCCACTGGTACTTTGCAAAACAGCAATTACGGTATTTCAGATACCTTAAACTGAAAACCGAAAAAGAAGATAAAGAGTAGTCCCATGGGCCAGGAAAACTGCATGGGACCCAGAGGACACCAGGGTGAAATGCTATGTATTGCAAACACAGCTAGTGGGGGACCTGGTTTAGACCATCTTCTAACTCTGCTTTATTCGCAATATAGATGAAGCTTGACAAGAGGTCAAATCAAAGCAGACCTGCTAGGACACTGTCACCAGCTCCAGGTAGGCACTGGCAAAAGGTGGCATGAAAGAATTAATGAATGAAGGCATCTATCAGGCACAAATGGGAAGCATTACAATGATAGTAATGATGACAATGATCATCCAGTGTGGCAGTGCCAAACAAAGAAATTATATGGCATTGTCTCAAGAAATCTCTTTACACTTAATCTATTGTTGTTTACTAAAAGTGAAAGAGGTACATGATTGATTGAGAACTAAAAATAATTTTTTTGTTTGTCCATTTACTATGTTGTTTTCTTGCTATATCAAATGGAGTACAGTAGAATCTGTGCAAAAATTACAGCCATTTTATGTTTCTTATCTCTGATACACTGTATCTTTATCAGTAGAACTATGTAGATAAAAATCTCTTATCAAATGGAACGTTAGCTAAAATGTGCCATCAGTTTTATATAGAAGTTGGCTGATTTTATATCTTTGGTCTTTCAGCTAGGGCATCAAGGTCAGCATTTCTAGTTAGTCACACTAAGCAGAATAAAGTCTGCCTCTGAGGAAACAGGAGGGATAACATTAATGTTTCTCAACAAACTGAATTATAACAGCTCTTCAATCTAGAGAGGATAGATCCTGAGCTGGAATGAGGCACGGAAGTGCCAGCCAAGTTCAGTGAAGAGTGAATAGTGTGTATGACATAATTTACTGTGACATTGTTATTTTGTGTTGGAAATACTTGAGAGAGACAGCTATTTGTGATCCATTGCTGCACTTGCTATATGTTCTTTCTTTATCTGCTCAGTAATTTCATTGTCCTTTCAGGAACTTCAGCCTATTAATTAAAGGCAGACAGGCTATCTTTCAGTACTGAAATCACTAGAGTATTTTAGAATACACTTTGGAGCATGCATACTATCAGCCTGTATTTTTTAATGTAAATGTGGAAGCTGTTAATGCTTGGGTATATCCCAAAGTTACTGTGATTTACAAGAACACTGTAAGGCAAAGATTAAAAGTAGTAGTTTTGTGGACTTGGTAGACATTTCAGGATTTTCCCAATCATTATTAGATAAACTAGGTATTCTTGTTCATAATGACTTTCATGGAATTCTTTCAAGCCAGTAAATGAGTAGCAGCTCATAATAATCAAAAGACAATACATAGGGAAAGACATGCCAGCAAAATACAATAAGCATTCTGTTAAAATGGAGTTTACATATATGTAATTTACTACCAAAAACTTTACCAGAAAGTCTTTTTATACTAAGGGAGAACCAAAGCTTTTGGTAACTCAGTGGTATGTTAGTACAAGGCATTATCTGTGTCAGTCACCAAGGCAAATGGTGAAATGAAGTTTAACATCTAGACCAATGAGCTTTTTGACATTATGCAAGTAGTATGCATCTTAACTCAGTTGTTACACCACACCACAGTAGACACTTTAAAACCAATAAGCAACACATTTCAAATCATTCCAATTTATAAAAAACATTTGCAAAAGAAAAAAAAAAAGCACCCAAATAACTGAAATCACCCTCAGACCTTGGGTATCTAGTGAACTAAAGATGTGCTTTCAAATTAGCTTTATTGACTTTCGGAGCTGACAGTTTCAGCTTTATTTTAGGAAGTTTCTATGTGTTTCTATTCTGAAAAGCCAAACCATAGATGAAATTGCTTTAGATCCAGCTGCTTTATTCTTTCAGTGCTCCATACAAGCTGAAAGTCAATGAACTTATCAAGCCAGCACACACTGAAAAATGCATTCAGTGAACCTATAGATGTGTCTAGTTTCATCACCCCCAAAATCAGGAAAGTACAGAAAGCCTAAATTAAGATGTATAGAATTTGAAGGGAAAAGAGAAGTACAAATGTGTTATATGGACATGCCAGAGTTCTCAGTGGTATCTAGCAAAAATCCACTTCAATAAAAGTAAACTGCTAGTATAATGCAGAAGAACTATTTCTGCACGCTAATGACAGTACATTGTAATGACCGTGCATTGTAATGACCTTGCTAACAGATCTACCAGTAATGCAGAAGCAAGCAATCTGTTTTTATCATGCCTTCAGCTGATAAAAACAAATTGAGAAATGTGTTTATAAACACAATATATATTACAAATACTCAAAACACATGATTAAAAAGTTATAGAATTATGCAACTGAACAAATATAAGAAGCAGCTCCCAGATATCTACTGCCATAAGCCAAGGTTACCACTGAGAAGATGAGTTTCATATGAAGTTGTCTTCAGGTATTGAGATCCTTGTACTTAAGGAATTTGCAACAACGTCAAAAGGTGAGATATCTATGGAAGTGTGAAAAGAAGTACCTCCACAGAGATAAGGTTATCTTGCTTTGGACTGTAAGCTAAATGTAAGGTAACCTTTATCAAGCTGTCCTGGAAATTCAGAAAGACTTTATAGGAGCTGCTTGTATTTCACACGTGACTTCAGTGATAATAGATAATATGCCTTCAAGTGTATTAGTCTTTCCAGTAGTCCTAACCTTGCTCAACAGACTTAACATGACCAAAAGGTAAACCCATAGCATCCATCGTCATGACTTTTTTTGCCAGAGAAACTGGAACAGCATGACTGAAGTATGTTTAAGTAAAAGCCTGTGAAAATGGGAGGCCGTTTTTTAAATTTAAGTGGACCTGGATAATGTCACTGTAATTTGACAGTACTGTTGAAATAATTTTAAAAACATGTCACACTGATGTCAGTTCTTAACAATTACAGTTCCTGTAGAAGTTCATAGGTTCCACAACTTACTGCAAGTGTGTGTGGAGACATCAAAACTGGGACTGGAGACCAGGGGGCCTGGAGGATCATAAGTGCTTTAGTGTTCACAGTTCAGAAGGACTTGATTTCATTTCACTTTGAGGTTGTATAAAATGAGCCCATGAACTCTTTCCTTTTTCTCCAAGGGTAATTGTATTTCATGTATTTCTCATGTGTCCTACATCTTAAGGATGCCATTCATCTGACCTGCTTTTCACATTTGCTTTAGGATGAGATTAGTTACATGCTAGCAGAATCTATTTTTCTCTTGACTCTAAAGGACTCTGGAGTCACTAGCCCAGAAACTGGCATCTACAGTGCAAATAAATACACACAGCATAGTTTAGTCAGATGGATGTCAGCTATGGAATTCTAAGTACAATGTGATTTATTTGCAAGCACATACATACCCTGAAATAAAGAGGATTACAAGCTGTGTAAAGCAATCTCTTCCTTCTAGGATCTCAGTCCATCAGCATCGTTTGTTTCCAGGAGCGCAATTCTGCCTCAAGAATTTACCCTGGTCAGGAAAGATAACAAAAAGTAACTTGTCCAGCTACCTTCTCCAGGAAAGTAAAATGTCTTCTGTTGCAGCAGTGACTGGATGCTTTCTTGTATCATAATTAGCGGTGGGAGCTAGTCATTTATCCTAACAGGAATCTCAGAGAGGGTAAATTAACTGAGCTTTACAATTGTATGTCTGCACAATGACATATATCATCAACATGTCAGCGAATAACCTTCATTAAATCCAACATGTGTTAAAATGGCATGCTACAGCCATCTTTGAGGTAAATAAAATAGATATTTTTTTTAAAATACCACCTGACAATCCTTTCATGGCTTTCCTCTTTTCTAGACTTACACACTTTACATTGTTTAACAGTCTAGAATATTTTATTTGGAACTACAATGTACGAAGGTACAGTATTTTTTTCCCGCAAAAGATTTGCAAAACTATCAAAATTAGCAAATCTCATGATGTAAAGACACTTACTCTGAGCAGATCTTGAAAACTGTTATTTTAATATTTATTGATATTAAAGTATTGCCCTAGCTATGCAAGATATGTTACCACTTCACATACCATCTCATGTACTGGCAATTCTAAAAGCAGACAATGGCTACTTTCTGGAAGAATCGAAGTTCTTATGATGTGTTTCTTCTGCATATATTTTCTAATTTATTGATTAAAACTTGATAGAGTTGCCTCCAGCAATCAGATACTTGGATCAGCTAGCAAGGGATCAGACAACACGTACAGAAAATCTAGCAGATGCCTTGCAAGCATGTCACACTCTCCTGACCCTGTGCCTCCCGTTTTGTTTTTTTTCCTCACTGCAATTTATTAATGTTGATTTCTTTGTCAGGATTGCCACCCTTTCTCTGCTGTACATAGGAGGCGGTCACAACTGCCTGCACACAGACTGTTCCTTTTCAGACTGCTATTAGGTCAGGTCTAGAGGTGAAAGACCTATTTCATCCACAAACTGCTGTGTACGAAATCTGGGGTGCTGTGCGAGACCAGCTCTTCATTTTGGGTAAAATAGTGTCAGTGATGCTATGCTGGTTTGCAGCACCTGAGGATCTGCTCTGGTCTGCTGCCACTATTTGTCAGAAAGAATGATAAACGTATATCCCCTTGTAATAAAATCAATCTAGTGACCTTCACAAGTCACTAAGCCAGATCTATCAGGAGAACCAGACTGACATCGTGCCATTTATTAGTTCCAGCAATGGATCTATATTTGCCCTACAGGAACTAGAAGTAAGTGAGTCTGATTTAATAGAACATTTTAATTACAAGTCCAGTCAACTAAGCTGATCTTTCTTTCTGTGACTGCCTCAGAAAGCAGATGGGCTACAATTCCAATCTCCTTCTGTGAGCCATAGTAATGTCAGGCATGTTATCAGCAGCTATTGGAGAAGAAACATTCAATCAGGAAGAGCCCTCCAGTGAGTGTGGGAATGTGTTTTAAGACATGGTTGTACAGATGAGATCTTTTATTAAAACTAATATAAACATGAGTTTGTTTCAAATATATTTTTTTGGCAATCTTTCAAGAACAGTGGCCCACAAATTCTATCAGTATCTGCAGTCATGGAGTGAGGAGGGAAAAACCTCCAAGAAAACTCAGTTTTGAAGGAGCCATGGTAGCCAGGTAATGTATTTGTGCTGAGATGGAAGTGCTCAGTCTCTCCTAGATCAGCCCACAAGAGGAATGACTCAATGAATGGAGTTACTACTGTCCTGTGGCCTGTAGGGTGTTCATGCTCACTGTGCTGAAACTGCTATGTGAGTGAAGCATAAAGCAACTACCACATTCTGCATCCATCTTGAGCTGGTCAGCGAGTCTCCTTCCCTCTGCCTGCTCTACTAAACAAACTTCAAAAAGGCAAGCATAAAAGCTGTGGCAGAGATAACAAGAAATGAAGGAGTTGTAGCAGGTGTTGAGCATTAGAGTACCATCTGGGGCTGTCTAATTCCAGCCAAGACATTCTCCTCCACAACTCCTCAAGTAGGGTGGGATGGCATAGTTACTCAAGGTCAGGCAGGTGGAAAGGAAAGCAAAAACTCTATCTCAAACCTGCAGATTGTTACAGGAGCCAGCAAGATTGTAGCTATGCTATTAATTACTAGGCAGCATTAATGCAACTGCCAGCTCACATTCTTTCTCTAATTACTTTTGCTAATGTATCGTGACATCTTGAAATCGCCCTTGACTCTGACTGTGTGAGCCAGATACTGGAAACATAGTGCAAACCACATCTGTAAACACAGGAAAAGAACTGCCCCTCCCTACGTGAGGTTAAATTTTGTGAAAATATTCCTCATTTTCCTCCAACAAATGCTGGAAAATCCTGAGGCCACCAGCACATACTGAAACTCAAGCACCTCTCAAGGCCTGCTCAGCACAAAGACTGGCAGGTTGTAATCAAACTTTTGAACCCCTGGCTTCACATCTGCAATTTTGTTTAAGTGTCTCCTGAGTCTAGTGTCATTGACTTACCTGTATTCTCTGTCAGCTGCAATTTCTGAGAGAATTTAAGCATCCTCCAGTTTAAAACATGGCAACTGCTAAACATTTCTCAAGCAACAATCAATTGAAATGCACAAGTTTTGTGGCTGGCTATGCTGTAACAGATCGACTAAGGAAAATCCCTGCAAATCCCATTTGGATATTGAATGCATTTTGATTCTGGAGATACTCTTAATGGAGAACTAAGAAAAAAATCAACACATAATTTTTGAGATGTCTTGTGTTCAAACTAAAAAATAGTGAAGATGTAAAATCAGACTTTAAATAGCTAGGAGGTGAGGAGGCTAATTCATTTATGTCTGAGTTATTTTTAGCAATGTAGTTATGTAGATTTTATTAGGTAAATAAATGTGCAGGCAGTGAAATGCTAAACAATTACTCTTGTAGCTCTCATAATGGTCTGGACAGCAAAGGACTTGTCCTGGGTGGAAGAGGAAGAGGTTAAAGACTTGTTGGCCAAGCTTAAGGCTGATAAGTCAATAGTTCCTGATGGGATGCATCCAAGAGTGCTGAGGGAACTGGCTGATGTGGTTGCTAAGCCAGTCTCCATCATTTTTGAACAATCACGCAGGACAGATGGGATGCCTGAGATCTGGAAAAATGCCAGTGTCACTCCAGTCTTCAAAAAGGGCAGGAAGGATGACCCAGGAAGCTACAGGCTGGTCAGCCTCACCTCCATCCTTGGAAAGGTGATGGAACAACTCATACTCAGTGTAGTCACTGAGGAAAAGATGGTTATCAGGGAGAGTCAACATGGATTCACCCAGGGGAAATCCTTTCTCACCAACCTGATAGCCTTCTATGTGTGCAAAAGCAGCTGGCTAGATGAGGGGAGAGCAGTGGATGTCACCTACCTTGATTTCAGCAAAGCTTTTGACACTGTCTCACATAACATCCTGATGAGAAAGCTCAGGCAGTGTGGCTTGAATGAGTGGATGGTGAGGCAGATCGAGAACTGGCTGAATGACAGAGCCCAGAGGGTGGTGATCAATGGCACAGAATCGAGTTGGAGGCCTGTGGCCAGTGGAGTTCAACAGGGATGGATTCTGGGGCCAGTCTTGTTCAATATCTTCATCTATGACCTGGATGAAGGGACAGAGTGTATCCTCAGCAAGTTGGCTGATGACACCAAAGTGGGAGGACTGGCTGATTCCCCAGCAGGCTATGCTGCCATTCAGCAGGATCTCGACCGACTTGAGAGCTGGGCAGAGGAATCTCATGAGGTTCATCAAGGACAAGTGCAAATTCCTGCACCAGGGGAGGAACAACCCTATGCACCAGGACAGGCTAGGAAATGACCTGCTGGAGAGCAGCTCTGCAGAGAGAGACCTGGGAGTCTTGATTGATAATAAACTAACCATGAGCCAGCAACGTGCCCTCGTGGCCAAGAAGGCCAATGGCATCCTGGGATGCATCAAGAAGAGTGCAGCCAGCAGGTTGTGAGAGGTTCTTCTCTCCCTCTCCTCTGGCCTGGTGAGGCCTCATCTGGAGTCCTGTGTCCAGTTCTGGGCTCAAGAGGGACAGAGAACTTCTGGAGAGAGTCCAGTACAGAACCACCAAGATGATCAGGGGACTGGAGCAGCCCCTTCTTAAAGAGTGCTCTGTTGATTCAACACAGTAACTTCTCAGTTCCTTTTGCATCATGTTTTGGAAAGGTTCCCTGTGTCTGATTACATGTATTTCTTTAAAGTGGATCCAAATGTCAGTGCCTAGGCTTAAAAATATTGGCCCTTCTTCAGAAAGTATGCATTATCACAGAATATAGACATTAGAAAACAAATGATGGAAAAGACCTATGATATCATCTTGTCTCTCCCCACGAGCATAGAGTTGTTCTCTACACTGTATGTCAAGCAGCTTTGTTCTTTCTAGCTGAAATTACTCTAAGGCTTTCATCAGACTCTTTTACAGTCTAGTTTATCTTACTACTATGACATCTATCCAGATATTCAGCCTACATTTTACTACACTGTGTTTCATCCCACAGTTTTGAACTGTCTTTCCTTCTAAGAAGAGAATTAGGATCTCTTTGTGTTCTGTGTTCTTGGGAAATGCAAAAAATCTGAATTTAAGTAGACAGAAAGCGTAGGTGGGTCTCAAGTGCACTCAGTTGAAACTTTCAAACAATTATGGTGCCCAGCAGAATGCAAACTCAGAACTATTCAAAGAAACAAAACAAAACAAAACAAAATAAAACAAAACAAAATAAAACAAAACAAAATAAAACAAAACTCAGGTATTTTTAATAGTTTCTTTAAAATGAGCTTTCTCATAACTTGGGGGTTTTTTTGTTTGTTTTTTTTTTGCTGTACTCTGCATTTCAACCCTTCAGACTCCACGCATTTTAATGTCATTTGAATAGCAACTGAATAGACATGATAACTCCTATAAAAGTATGTCTCTTGTGGTTTTTTTTTTCTATTAGTGTCCAAAGCACTTCTGTGTTAACATTCATGTCTACATTCTCATATATCCCACAGCATCCTACTCTGACCTTGCTCTCACAGTCACTTGTCTCCCAAAGCACTCTGCTTCATGCACTCTGATGCCCTTCAGAAGAAGTCCAGCAGACACCCTAATTAACAAGAAGTGTTATCTAACTAATCTCATTAGACACCATAATCCTGATTAAAATGTCCAGGCAACCAACGTTTAATGAGATAAGTAAAAACATGGATCCAAAGGGAATCTGCATTTTTAATTGTCCTCAAATAATAAAATAACTCATTCTTACTTTTCAAGGCTTTTCACAAATAGCATCACCTAAAAAGAAACAAGACTGGAACACCAAATTAGTTGCATCTTTTGTGCAAATAGAAGAATCAAATATTGAGGAGTACTGTATCCCAGGAAGCAGCTGCTACACCCTATTCCCTCTATTGTTTGCCACTTTATCTGTACTTACTTTGGCACTGTGAACATACAATTTCTACTGCACAGTGTGTGGCCCAATGGATCCTGGGGGTATATTTGCTCCACCTTCAATAACAACTCTGTGAAATACTGCCTCCCCTACTCAAAGCAAAACATGTCGTAAGATTGCACAGAAATGGCCTTACTGTAAGCTAGAGTTTGCCACTATTTGCTAAGCAATTTTAAGTATGCTAAGCTTTCTACACTCTTTACAGACTAAGAATTAACTTTATCTTCTATTGAGCACTCTCCTACTAGAAGAAAAGCAAACCTATTCCAAGACACTTCAGAAGCCCTTCTGGCATGATGACAGGTGCTAATGGCAGGTATTTTGTACTATAAGATCTGGCCTACATTCACCACGGTCAGAACTCCACTGAGTTCCTAGATAAATCTGTCCCTCGAGTTTGAAGCAGCTGCTGTACCAGCTCTGGCTTAGCTCTACATCGACAATGAGGTCTTGAGAAAACGCTTATAGAAATATCTGTACTGCATTCCCTCTGGTACACAGGTAGTATTTTTAGGAAGGTCTTTTCATTATTTCTTTCAGCTTACCTCACTTCATGGCTCCGAGCTGTAAAAATCTGACAGAGAATATGCACTTGTTTCTACTGGAAGAATCAGCACTTTTGTTGTTCTTCACTGTCAAAACGCCTGCACTAGCTGCTGACTTAAGCAACATGTGGGTAAAAGAAGCCAGACTCAGAACCTGAGATGAACCTAGGTCCCGAAGCATCTCTAAGGTAAGGAATAGTGGAGAGAACAACAATCTGAAAGTACAGGATTATTGAGCACCAGAAACTTAAACACATAATTTAGGATGACATAGATGCCAAAAGGATACGCAAGTCCAATAACACAACTCACAGACTGATGAGCAATAGATTCACTGTGGTGTTATCTGGGATGATCTCATCACAACTTCCAACACAGACAGTCTCTAAAGCATGGATTGGTGGAAACTAGGAGGGCATACCAGAGAAAGGATTTTCTATATCTGTTCAGTTCCTACAGTTGTATGCACCTGCTGCTCACTGTTGCTGGAGAAAAGACTAGAGCAGATAGCCTACTGGTTTCATAAATGTCATATATCCTGCAGGATCTTTAAAGATAAAGGCCCACAGTGCCTTTGTCATCATGTAGTACAGGTCAGACTGTGTGAAGGGCCCGTTCTAACAAGGCATCCTTCCAGACAGGTACACAGTCTCTCAGCAGTTTTATTGACCTAAGTATATATGTCTATGTTCTTGGTCTTAATTTTAGACAATTATTCCTGACTACAGCAATCTCACATGGCCCCACTCAGGATGAGTTATAAATCTGCATGGATTTATAGGCAGAGGTCACTACAGCCATGGGATGGATTGGAGAGCCTGCACAGCTGCTACTCTTCCATGCGACGTGAAGCATGCGCCACACAGAGAGAGTTGGGATAGTCTACTGTTCCCTCCCCACCATCCACCAGCAAATCTCCTCCTAGATTAAGCACGTTTAGTAAAAGGATCTCTTTTATCTGGCTTTATTTCATACAGATTTTTTTAATTTTTTTTTTCCTGAGCATGTCTATTGCAATATCTTTGTTGGTGAGCTTCTATAACCTGTTTCAGTTTCCAGTTAAAGACAGGTAGAGACCCTACTGTGTGCTTGTATGTAAACACAGCATGTGTCTGTATGATTTTAAAAATCTCAGTAGACAGATGACTGTAAACATAGACAGATGACTGTAAACTATTTGTTGTTTGTCTTGTTTGAGCAGTCATCTAAAGTCATTAAGTATAACAAAATTTACTCACTAAAATGCTTCCTGGAAATTTTAAGTCTCCAGCTTTGCTTGCATAAATTTAAGTCGCTGCATGGTCAGAGTTGTCCTAAAAGATTTATGTGCATTTTGAGGGGAAAAAAAAAAAAAAAAAAAGAAAACTCAGAAAAGTAGATAATGACTGATATTTTAGAATTGCTGAATGATAAAGACTACCTAAAATGTCTCATTCATCCATAGAGACTCATTACATATTCATCATTTGCAGTCATGACAATGTCAAGACAGTTATGAATTATAACCAGCCTCACATTTCACAGCTAATCAATTCTGAAATAGAAGAAAGTATTTGCAAAGGACAGACTTTACTATTAAGCCAACTTGAATGTTCAAAAAAACAAATCAAGCACGCCTTTTCACTTACTTAAAGATACCATGGCCTTTTCCATAAAATTCAAGGAGACAAGCACAGAGGCACAGGATCCGCCAGGGAGCTTGCTGGGATCTTGCTGGGAGCCCAGGCTGGCTGAGGGGCAGAGCTTACCTTAGAGGAGCTGTGTGGCCGTGTTGCTGCCCACAAGTACAGACTGTCCATGATACTGGCTGGCTGCAGCCGCTGGTTTGCCCAGGCCAGACTGGGCCTGCAAACATGGCATTGCCATCATCACTGACATTTCTGCCATGAAAGTTACCTTCTCAGCCAACTGAGACAAAGGTAAGACATTTCTCTGTCAGTTACATCACCAAAACAACTGTGCGTATCCACCCTTCGTTTACCTGATACCTGTTTTCACTCATTTACAGTTTTTTTTCCCCTACTTTAAATCTGCCTAAGCAGACTGAAAAACATTCCTTTCTCTCTGTTTAAAAAAAAAAAAAAAAACTGAAGCAGGGCAAATTTGCCAGGAAGGTCTGTGCTTGTTTAACCTTTGGGAAGCACACCGAGCACAGCTCTGAGGCTCTATAGGACAGGGAGGAAGTCACACACATGTCACAGACATGTGTCACCTATTGCAACACAGATGACTGCACAGCACTGCACTGCACCTCAGCCAGGCCTGTGTGACTGCTGTGTACCACCTGGCTGTGGCTGCTTGAGGTACCCTGTGCATCTCCTCTCATGCATGTCTATGTGTCTTATCAGTTAATTACTTCTGATCAACATATCTGAAGCTTCAGTTGCATTTGTAGAGGAAAAGCTCCTCCTTGTACCTATTTTTCCCATGTATGTGGGATACAGTGGACAGACAATCCAAACTGAAAAATGTGTGACTGCGTTAATGCAATGCTGGGCTTGAGCTAAGAAACCAGGCTTGTCTCGTGTCAGAGCATAAACTGAGTTTGTGCCTATCACATGCAGAACAAACATACACAGACTTTTCAAGTGGTCCCAAAGAGCTTCCAGTTTCTCTTGCCAGCTAAAGTATTCACATAGTTTAAGGCCACACTTTGACCCACTTAGATGGTTTTTTTAATCTCAGAAAAGGTCTTCTGAAGATCAAAAATTATTTCATATAAAAGTCACTTATCAGCAGCAAAATGCTTTCTACATTTATGTTGGACACTGATTGTGGAAATCATATTAAGACATGAGCAAACTTTACAACATCCCTCCTACAAAGAGACCAAATCAAACATTTAAAACCACATCAGTTGTGTGTAGAAATCTTTCGCTTTCTATGAATAACCAATGAATATTATTACAATATTATCATTTCCATAAACTAGAAGAGCAGAATCTACAAGAGCAAACTGCAGCAGAACATAGCAATTTCCCAAATTAGTATTTAACCAGTAAGGCCATCCTTGCTCCTACAGCCAGGATATCCGGTGGCCTAGCACTAACCAGCCATGGCCATTTGGAAGGGCTTTGTTGCTAGTCTCAGGACTGCTAACCTGATGTATGACGTGCTTTGACCTTCCGAGTGACCTCTACAATCTAGTTCACCTCCGTGGCTTTTCTTGCCTAGGTATATTGGAAAAACTGAGGACCATAAAGGAGTTTCAGGTTGGGTTTGAGCCCTGTGTAACACCATACAAGCACACTGTCTGCTTGGCCCTCCGAGTACCATCATAATAACACAACAATTGTAGTAGGTATTGCACAGGGGGAGAGGGAATCCATAAGTCGGGAATCTTCCAAGTCTGACTACATCTTCTAAATTTGAATACATCAAAGCAATAACAAAAGCTGCTGCAATCCAAAGTCCTGCTAGATTGAAGACCTGATGCACCTTCAGCGGCTGTAATAGAGTACATTTTCAAAAGGATAACATTGTTTGACCTAGTGTGTTTGCCTTTTATCTGAACCTCTACTTCTGTGGCCTACTCAGCTGCTTAACTGCAAAATTTTGACAGTGAGTGCACTACATAAACAAAGATACCAGTTCAATGTTTGGGTTTTTGTTTGAGTTTCATTGGCACACCATTAAATTGCCACTTCTGTGTAAGTACAATATCAAACTACAGACCCATGTGCTCCTTTTTACTAATGTAATTGTCACCTTGCAAACCTGAAGTAAAACTCATAATCTGGGATATCAACAGGGGTCCCAGGTATGCAAGGAATGCAGAACTAAACTCTTTGTGTTGCAATTAGGTTTGCATGTTACAGACACCTTTTCTCTTTTTTTCACTCATATCTAGGATTTCAATACACTTTAGCAAAGAAATATAAAATATTGCTAATAAAAAACTTCAAACAAAATTTTCAATTACCCCAAAACACGGGACAGACAGAAGTCATCACCTCAATGTAATCACACTGAAGAGTGTCAGATGTCCAGCTTTTGATGCAATATTATGCAGATGCACTATTTAAGTGTTATTTACCTGTTTATATCTGGACTACTTTGGTCATTAATAACGCTGCAAAAGTAACAATCTAGCATGTGTCATTGCATTTTACTTACTTTTGCTTGCACGTGCTGGAGTTAATGTCCAGTAGAAAAGCAATCAGAAGCTGAAAACGTAAGGTACCAGGGTAAGGTAGTTTCTGTATTTTCACAGGTCAGACAGGAAGGGCCAACATCCCAAACACATGCACTTAACTCTGGAACAAAAAAACCCACTACTATATGAAATTGAAACTGTTAGAAAGAACACAACACAAAGGTATGGGTGTGAGTTTTAATCTTATTATTGTCCTCTGATTTCTGCATTAAGACGAATAGAAAGAGACTCCAAGAAACACGACTAGAAAAGAGGTATATGCTTCCACAGCTTGCTGGAGAAAAAAAAAATGAAGCGTGGCTAGCTGGTATCAGTATACTGTAAGCATTAAAGAGGAACAGAGGAGATTTGTGTGATATAATCATTCTAGGACACAATAAATAGATTCCTGTTGTTTCTACAACCAAAGCTAATTGGACTTGATATTTTATATTTGCCTTTCATACAATATGAAAGGGCACTGAAGCAGAGGATGAACTAGTTTCTTTTTTAAGTAATTCTTCTAAGAATTAACTTACCACTCAGATTTCCTGATTTCTGTTTACTTGTGCCTGTTTTGATTTGTTACACTGCCAGGGCCATTCACGTATGCTAACATGGAGTCTGGACACAATCACTGCTATGTCAGGTAGCATTCCCAGAGAGACTGATAGTGTCTCACTAGCCTGGTTATGTGTGTCTCATAGGAAAAGTGGCACAGCAAACACACAAAATGGACTGCACAAATGATGCAAATAGCCTTGAAGAGCCAACCATATATCCATTCAGTATTATTACTCCAAATCCAGTGAGATTCCCCCCATATACATCCCATCCACTGGGCAAGAAGCAGCCTTCCTTTCCTGATTCAGTGCTGCAAGGGGTATCTTTCTGCCTTTGCATTTTAAACTACACAGAGATTCACCAGTCAGTCTATTTTGTCTTTTTTATTCATCTTCTCAATATTGCTTTCAGCCCCCAAGTATTTTGCTATATATCTTTAAATTATTAACTTTTCCTGTGTAACATAGAGCATTTTGGAGTCAAAGTGGGAAAAACACAGCTTTTCTGTATTTTGCCAATGCAAATTCACTATTACAAAAGTTTACAGCAAGACTCTCAGAGTTTACCATTCAAAGATGCTTAGTCACAATCTGTACTGTTATTTGACACCTGGAATGGGACTTCATTACTTTGCAGGCATTTGTAATGCACCGCATAACGTCAGAAATTGCTAGTATCCTGTAAATGAACTTTTCCTTCTCCATTTAAAAGGATTTAATAGAAAAACGATACGTGGGTCTCTACTTCAGAGCTACTTCTGCTGGTTTAAAGAGCCGAGTGTTGATCCCACCCCACCATCTACTGGAAGTCTGCAGAATCACAGGACGGCCTTAGAGACTGCCCTGCGGCCCATGACCTGAAAAACGCTGCAGACAGAGGAGTGCTCAAAGTAATTATCACTACACACTAAGACCTGCAGTTTGCTGGACATCTGCTAGTGAGTGCTGTTTAGACACTATGGTTATCAGGCTAGGTGAACTGTTGAGCTGACTTGGAACAGATTGGTTTTTTTCTTGTTAGCTCATGGAACAAACAATAACAGATTTATTTTTTTTAAGCACATAAATTTCCCTTTACCAGTGTAATACAATGTATTTTACATGCCTTGGCTCTTGCTCCATGGTAGAATAATAGTATCATTTTGGTTGGAAAAGAATTGTAAGATCATCAAGTCTAACCAATAACCTCATACTGCCAGGCCCATCACTAACTAAACCATGTCCCTCAGCACCTCATCCATGCATCTTTTCAATATCTCCAGGCATGACGGCTCCATCATGTCCCTGGGCAGCCTGTTCCAGTAACAACCCTTGCGGTTAAAAAGTTCTTCCTAATCTCCACACTAAACCTCCCCTGGCACAACTTGAGCCCCTTTCCTCTTGTCCTATCATTACTGGAGACATCAATCCCCACCTCAATACAGCCCCTCTTCAAGTAGCTATAGAAGAGAGTGCTCATGTCTCCTCTCAGCCTCCTCTTGTCCAGACTAAACAATTCTAGTTCCCTCAGCTACTCCTCATCAGACTTGTTCTCCAGACCATTCACCAGCTTCATTGCTTGTCTTTGCACACACTACAGCACCTCAATGTCCATTTCACAGAATCACAGAATCTTAAGGGTTGGAAGGGATCTCGAAAGATCATCTAGTCCAACTCCCCTGCCAGAGCAGGATCTCCTAGAGTAGGTCACACATGAACTCATCCAGAGCTCATTCCCCAACCTGTACTGGTATATGGAGTTTTTCTTTCCCAGATGCAAAACGCTACACTTGCCCTTGTTGAATTTCATTAGATTTCTCCCTGCCCAACTCTCCAGCCTGTCCAGGTCTCATTGAATGGCAGCACAGCTTTCTGACGTGTCAGCCAATCCCCCTGTTCAGTATCATCAGCAAACTTGCTGACAGTGCCCTCTGTTCCCTCATCAAGATCATTAATGAATATATTGATCCATACTGGTCCCAGCACCAACCCCTGAGAGACTCCACTATATATAGCCTCCAGCTAGACCCTGCCCACTCTCTGCCCTCCTCCCTTAACAATCCACCTCACTACCTGATCATCAAGCCCACATTTTCTCAGTTTTGCTGTGAGGATGCTGTGGGAGACTGCCAGCGACCAGGAAAGCGAAGGAGCTGGAATCAGACATCAAAC
>WBNH01001742.1:0-83627 GCA_013401255.1 Urocolius indicus | reverse complement strand
GCAACCTGTCCCAGTGTTTCACCTCCCTCACGCTAAAAGATGTCTTCCTTATGTCTAGTCTGAATCTGCCCTCTTTTAGTTTAAAACCATTACCCCTTGTCCTATTGCATCAGGCCTTGCTAAAATGTTTGTCTCCATTTGTCTTTTAAGCCCCCTTTAGGTACTGGAACGCTATAATTAAGGTCTACCCAGAGCCTTCACTTCTCCATGCTAAACAACCCCAACTCTTTCAGCTTGTCTTCATAGGAGAGGTACTCCATCCCTGTCATTATTTTTGTGGCTTTCCTCTGGACCCACTCCGATAGATTGTGGGATTTTCTTTTTAGTTTACAGTGAATTTTAAAAATGCTTTCACAGTTTGGGAGTTGGTGGAAAATGAAACGTTCTGAAAACACCTTGTGAAGTAGCTGGGAGGAGAAAAGGGTGCTGACTTAAAACGTTTTCTTCTTTCTGATTGAGATCAGAAATAGTACATTTTATTAAACAATTGGAGGACTCCACTGCAGTAGAGAAATTTGTTTTTCTTTTGAATTGGTTGAAACATTTTTCATATTTAACCTTTTTTTTTCCTAAGCAGGCAGTCTGTGAAATTAATACAGAATTGCATTAATGTTAGAGAATCTGCACTTTCCATTCAAAAATAATTGAAGCTAAAATTTTCACTCCACAGTGTCAGTAAAATTAGCTGGGACCAGCTCACATATTCTTAAGATGAGAAATCTTAATGTATATTAACATTATGGATATTAGCACATCATTCCTAACATTGCTTTTTATCAGTATAGTCTAAGCCACGTGTGCGTACGAGGACTTGAAGAGCAGTACTCGGTTTCATTATGGCATTGGGAGTGGTTGGCTGTGAAAAGAAAATGTTTTGAGTTGGTAAGGAATCTTTGTGAATGCTTTAATTACTAGAGAAAATGACACAAATCAGTATGACTGGAAAATATTTTGGGTAATAGTTCTGTAAGGGGCATGTCTTGGTGGTTGAGATCTGTGTCATGGAAGGACAGATCCATGTGCCATGTGTTTGAAAACAGATGGAGAAGTGGTGGCCCTTGTAGGGCTCAGTGAAGGCAGCTGCTGGGGCACAGGAAGAATCAATCATTATGCTTTGCTGCTGGTTTGGTATCTGTCATGTTTCTCAAGTGCCTGTTAAATATATCTTGTAAACATCAGTGTGGGTCCAATTTAGCCACAGGTTTCACTAGTTGCTATGCTTTTGGATAGATATTTAATATTTGTTGTGATCTTCATCTGACGTATTTCAGCAATAAAAAGTACCATGGTGACTTTCAAGCAGACTTCATTATTTGGCAGCAAAAACGTTTCTTTTTACCACATACAGTCATGAACATCTCATTCAAAAAACTAATTACTTGCATAGAACCCTTTTCAGAGCAAAAATTGGCATACTTTATCTTAAAAATGTGCCTAAGAGCTTTCCTGACTTACAGCTTATGTTAGTGTAGCAGAATGCATGGTTCTTATTATTACTTTTGGGTCTTTTAGTTCTGGAGCTTTTTAAATTAAGAATTTCTTTCCCACCTCTGGCTCAGACCAATAACTGCAGCCTGCCTAGTTGATATGTGGTGTCTATGTAGGCACCAGGGAGCTAGTAGCCAGAGGTAGCAGGTGGCCTGCATCACAGTTCATTCATTCAGGTGCTCTTGAAATGAGAACATTGCAAATTCTTTTTCAGACTATTCAGTATGGGTAGCATCTCCTTCTTCTCTAACACTTTGAGAATCATTACCTTAACAGCAAACGAGGAGCATGAAAACAACTTCTGAATCTATATTCATCCTTCCTTGCACATTACCAAAACAGGTGAGTTTCAGTGTATCCTTATTGCCTTGCTGTACTCAGCCAGCAAAGGGTGTGAGCTAATTGTTAAATTCAGTTCAACAAGTTCCTCATTAGGGGGAAATTACCCGAGTTTGAAATCTGCTAATTTTCCAATCAGGGTGAGTGTTTGTGCTTGTGATTTGGAAATAATTAACACATGGTATAACATTGAAACCTATGTAAAGGCTAATGGTAGAAGGACTAATTTCCTTGGCATGAAAATGGTGTGCTTGGTTTCCCTAGAGCTCTATTGCTATCCTCTCAGTATCTGCTGTGTAGGGCCCTCTATTATTTGTTTAGATTGGTTCTTCCTAGACTTGTACTTTTTTTTTATGTGGAAAAATGGAATCATTATTTTCCAGGGCTATGAGTCTTTCTTTTTATTTTGAAAGGTGCTGTATTTGTTTCTTATTCTTCCTGTCTATATAGACTTTCTCAGAATCACTTGTTTCTATTATCTCTGAAAAGAGATCATAAACTGTCATTGCAGACTATACCTTTAGCCTGAGTTCTGCAAGCTTTAAAATGCACATTCCCAGGAGAGGGAAGTTCTGATCCTTAAGGGCTTAGGACCTTAGGAATGTGAATGCCCTGTAGTATTTAGAAAGAAAGGTTGTCTAGGTAGGAAAATTAATTAGGAAAGCAGATGTGTACAATGGAGAAACAAAGGTAGTTGGAAAACACAAATATATTTTCCACCTTTAAGTTTCAAGTGTTTACATAAACATGATCATCATCACTTCTATGTATTCTCAGACAGTATAGAATCAGGCCCACCACTAAACTGTGTCCCATCTCATCTACATATATTTAAATATCTCCAGGGATGGTGACTCCATCAACTCCCTGGGCAGCCTGTGCTAGTGTTAAACAACTCTATCAGTGCAGAAATTATTCCTAATGTGCAATCTAAACCTCCCCTGGTGCAACTTGAGGCCGTTTCCTCTTGTTCTGTCACAGGTTGCTTGGGAGAAGAGACTGACTCTCATCTTGCTACAACCTCCTTGTAATGGTGGAGAGTAATAAGGTCTCCCATCAGTCTCCTCCAACAACATGAGTTCACAGAATCTCACAGAATCCTTGAATGGTCAGGGTTGGAATGGACCTCTAGAGAGCATCCAGTCCAACTCCCCTGCAGAAGCAGCTCCACCTAGACCAAGTCACACAAGAATGTGTCTAGGTGGGTTTTGAAGACCTTCAAGGAAGGAGTCTCCACTCCCTCCCTGGTCAGCCTGTGCCAGGGCTCCCTCACCTGAACAGTAAACTAGCTTTTCCTTCTGTTTAAGTGGAACGTTTTGTGTTCCATCTTATATTTGTTACCCCTTGTCCCGTTGCTGGACACTAAAGACAAAAGTNCTTAGCAGAGCTGCTCTCCATCAGGTCAATCTGTACCTGCTGTACCTGCTGAGTTCCCTTAACTGCTCCTCATTCGACTTGTTCTTCAAATCTTTCACCAGCTTCCTTGCCCATATCAGCTGAACTAAACCAGATATTATTTCTGGTAAATGATGCTACCCTTATAGCTTAGAGCACAGCATTAGTACATCTCAGTGCATTAGTGGCCTCTCACCACAAAGTGTGCAAGGGAGAGGAGAGAATTTCCAGTAGCTGAGTCAACTCCACCAACTGGTGTTGTTAGTCCTGCTGGTGTGAGTATATTGTAGCTTATTGACAAGAACGATGTGACAGATGGGAAGAGTGTGTTCCATGTGAGCAGGTAGCGTGCAGCAGGGCACAGGTATATTATCTAGGTTAACATTTAGTCTAGAAGCAGTCTGGTTTTGGCCACATGCACAGTGACACACAACAGGGTAGATGAGCTCTGCTTGTCAACTATTGGCACAGGGGACTTTCCATTCCCTTTTATCACTACATTACCATTAAACCCTTAACACCTCCAAGTAGAACCCCCCACAAAAAAGCAAGCCAGCAAGCCTAGGGTAGCTTTAAATGGCATCTGATCTCTCTAGGCTTCATCAGTCAGCATCCTTTAAGGAGAAAGTTTGCCCCGGGAAACCCTAGGAAGGAAATATGATTCTCTCTGCACAGCCCTGTCTTCTCACACGTCCATGGATATCCATGGCAACTGTTTGCAGTGAGGTAGGAATTGTGCTTCAGGTTAAGTGTGAGTCACCACTTGGGAATTCTCTTATTGGATTAATGCTCTTGTGTGGATCATTCCCACTTTGCTGCTTAAACATAATGTGGAAAAGAGAGTATGAGCAAGTGAGTTTGAGGGACTAATGAGGCTTATTTTTGTGAAGCTCTTTATTTTCCCGAAGCTCTTTATTTTCCCTGTGTGCCTTATCTTATACTTCCAGAAAGGATCATATTTCAAGCTCTGGTCCCACAAGAAATACACTGGCCATTTCACTCCTTACTGTTACAAAAGACACACCTGGAAACTTGGGGATAATATTTTCTGCAGTGCCAGCTGCCTTGGGAGTTGCTGAAGATCCTACAGTGCAAAAACAAGGAAGATCAAACTCATTAGATCATCTTTCAGACCAAGTTCTGCCTGTTGTTAAGAGGATAAAGCTCAACCATCTCCCTTCCTTCCTTCCTTCCTTCCTTCCTTCCTTCCTTCCTTCCTTCCTTCCTTCCTTCCTTCCTTTATCCTTTTGGTTATGTACTGCTTTCCACTAGGCAAATTCTTCATCCAATCTCCCTCCTCCCTTCTTTGACATTTTCTTCTTGGTAGCCTAAAGACCGCAGCCTCATGCCCACAGACCATCTGAAAAGGAGAATGGCCCCTACCACTGAAATGGGAGACATTTGACAAAGTCTCCTGGTGAGATGCTACCATGTTTGGCTGACTGCTGAGGGCTAAAGGCAGCTCTGGACTCTCAGGTAAGTGGCTGTGAGGTTATGATGGTATTTGCTGTCAGTATAATCATGCATCAGAAAATCAGCCAGCATCTCAGCACTAATAGTAGTGCCTTAAAATAGTAATGAGTTAAATGTTAGTTGGTCTCTTACCAGCAAATTGCGGATGGCAAATGTAAACCACTTTCCTACCCAGCAGTACTGATAAGAAAAGAAAATAAAAATTATTAACTCTTGCCAATTCTCTCAGTGTTTGTGCACACACACAAACAAATCCCTCTAATTTATCTAATTTTAACCACTTGCACAGATTTAACCAAGTGACATACAAAATCGGGATCAAAGCCATATGAAGTAATACATGTACACTAAGCTGAACATACTAAATGATGGGTTTAGGGAGTTATGTCCGACCCAACATAAAAACTATTTGACTATAATTTTTACACTGATATTTCCAAATCATCATCGGGGCTATCAAGCTGGTTTTAGTATAAATTGACCTCCTGTCTCTTTGAAGGGAAAAGGCAGCCATGTGCTTTGTTCAGCCAATGCAGTTAGTCACATTGCAAGGCAGTAGCCAGCAGCAGCCAGGTGGAATAAGAACTATTGAATCATAGAATAGTTTAGGCTGGAAAAGCTCTTAAGGTCATTGAGTCCAACTGTAAAGTTAACACTGCCTTGTCCACCAGTAAATCATATCCCCAAGTGACACATCTGCATGGCTACGTGGCAGCCTGTGCCAGTGCTTGATAACTTTTTTGGTGACACAATTTGAGACCATTTTCTCTTGTTACTTGGTCCTATCTCTTGTTACTTGGAGAAGCGACTGACACCTTCCTTTCAGGTAGTTGTAGAGGTCTCTCCTCAGTCTCCTCCAGGGTAAACAACCCCAGTGCCCTCAGCTACTCCTCACGAGACTTGTTCTCCAAACCCTTCACCACCTTTGTTGCCCATCTCTGGACAAGCTCCAGCACCTCAATGTCCCTCTTGTAGTGAGGGGTTCAAAACTGAACACAAAACTGAAAGATGCAGCCTCACCAGTGCCGAGTACAAGGGGAAAGTCACTTCCTTGTCCCTGCTGGCCACACTATTTCTAATACAAGCCAGGATGCCATTGGTCTTCTTGGCCACCTGGGCACACTGCTGGCTCATGTTCAGATGGCTGTTGACCAACACCCTCAGTCTATTTCCTCTGGGAAGCTTTCCAGCTACTCAGCCCCAAGCCTGTACCATTGCATGGGGTTGTTGTGACCCAAGTGCAGGACCTGGCACTTGGCCTTGATGGACCTCATACAACTGGCCTCAGGTTAGCTAGCCTTGTTTCTGCCAGATGGTCCCCTTGGCTGCAGCTTCCTCAGTAAAACTGTGTTCAACAATTCCTTCCAAAAGAATATTTTTTTCTTGTAATGATTGATAATAGGATTTTAATTACTTTTGCAATGTTAAAAAATAAATGATGCTAGTATCATACCAACGCTTCATCATCATTTTAGCCCGTCTCTCCCTCGAGGAAAAGAATGGTGATAAACGGAGAGAGATGAAAAGGCTTTAATTTGGATTTATCATTCTTAATTTTCTAGACTGAAACTCACCCTTTGAATGGCCTTTTTTTGAGGAAGAGATCTGAATCCTTTATTAGTTTAATAGGATTTGGCTAATATTACTGACTTTATCCCATCCTCAAGCTGGATTTCCACTGACAGTCTAAACAGATTTCCATGACACTGACTCTGTAAACATTGGTAGCTGAGACAAATCTTGCTACTGGTGCTTTCCCTCCACGTGAGTAAGCAATCTCTGTTGAAACCCTCTCATAAGGAGAGGTGAGAGAACTGCCAGCTGGTTGTTTGGTTTTTCTTTAAAATCATGTGATTAATTGCTTCCAAATTTTCTCATCTTCTGTCTGTACTCTTCTGCCACCTGAAACTGGTTGAAGAATCCCTGTGAGAGATGATTAATGAAATTTGACCTACCATCTTCTCCCCTGCCTGAATGCCTGAATTCCTGTATTCCTGGGAAGCTACAAGCTGACAGCCTGCTAATCTGCAAGAGCTATCCCCATCCTTGAGCTGTTTGCAGATTTTCCTTTATTTCCAGTTATTGATAATAGCTGAAAATGGCAAGCAGACACAATGTGATATCCCTCCTGCTTCCTGCATCTCTTTCTGGTTTTCCTATATTGCAGGTAGAACACCTGGGTTTGTATTCTGCAGTGTCCTATCTTTCAAATATTTTTTAGCACAGAGACGATACCTATTTTGCCTTTCTAGGACACATCAAAGGACATAGCATGACAGATGTGAACTTTTTAAATTGTGGAAATAATTACCAGCAAAGTAAAATATTTCTAGTGGGAAAAAAACATTAGATAACCTCCATCATACTCTCAATGAGCAAAATGCCTCAACTTTTTCCTGATGCGTAACATCTGTGTTATGCAAGGTTTAGCAGTAAGAGCTAAATCAAGTCAACGTGATTCTTTTTTGCAGCTAACATATTTAGCTGTTCAACTTGCATGTGTAGAAGTGGCGAGCAGAGTAAGGGAGAGAGAGCTACCAGAGAAGTATCAGAAACTGTAGGCCAGTCATCATGAACAGCAACTGTAATTCCTCAACAGTCTCAGTCTCAGCACACAATCACTGGGTAGCAAACGAGGCTGCAGTTTAGAATATTCTTCATATGTAAATAGAATCACACAACCTTAAGGGCTGCAAGGGACCTTGAGAGATCACCTAGTCCAAACCCTCTGCCAGAGCAGGACCACCTAGAGTAGGTCACACAGGAACTCATCCAGGTGGGTTTTGAATGTCTCCACAGGAGGACACTCCACAACCCATCTGGGCAGCCTGTGCCAGTGCTCCATCACCCTCACAGGGAAGAAATTCTTCCTTGTATTTCTTTGGAACCTCTTCCGTTCCAGTTTATACCCATTGCCCCTTGTCCTATCATTTGCCATCATTGAAAAGAGCCTGGCTCCATTCTCCTGACACTCACCCTTTACATATTTGTAAACATTAATGAGGTAACTCCTCAGTCTCCTCTTCTCCTCTTTATATTTATGCCACGATGGGAAATATCATTTATCCTCATTTAATTTATATTTATTCTACAGTTTCTCCAGAGGCTTTAGTGCTATACCTTGAGAAGGATCTGCATTCCACTCATGGAGTTAAAATCATTGTATTTAATTCCTCACTCTGGTTAAAAAGGAAGTAAAAGATGGAATGTGAGAAAATAAGTGTGTGACACCCCTCCCTCCTCCCCCTTCTCTTTCCACATTTCTTCACAGATGAGGAATTGATTGTAGCACCTACAGGATAAGGCAGTAATTTCACAAATTTCAGAGTGACTACCACTGTTCAGTGACTCCACCTAAGACTAAGTAGCCTCTAAAGGCTGAACCCGCTCCTTCTTACCTTCTCCAATAACCAGACTATCACCAACTGCAGTTTCAAGCATTCAACGTAACATCTAGGTCACACAGACGTTCTGGAAAGAGAAACTCTAGGAATTCCTTTATGTAGGCGCTGCAAGCCCTGACTCATCCATAGGCATTCCTCAGTCAAGCGTATGCCAGTCACTAGATGGCACACTTAAACTGCGCTTTCTTACCTTTCTGTACAGGTGCTGGGGTGTAGTGGAGAGCTTTTCCCACTGGAGGCAAGATAGTCTTTGATGCGCAATCTCATTCTGCGTACATTGCATTTTTTATTGAGGTTTCTTGTCTTCATTGGTAAGCTTGCAATTTATTATTGGTACGCAAAGCTCAATTTCTTTGCGTTCATTTCTAGTTACGTTAGTCTTGCCGTCTTTAATTTCAGGGGATGGCTAGTTTCAGTTGCTGTGAGGAACATCTGCACAAAGTGCTATACAAACCTGGCTTGTCACTCCAGCAGAGACACAGGGCAAAGTTAAGGGGATCTGTGATTTATCTGTGGGGAAATAATGCATGATGCAGCCTCTCCTGGATATTGTGTTGAAAGAACAGTTTTTACATAATATTTGTATCCCTTCCACCATTTTACTTACAGTCCCCAAAATACCTACCAGGAGTTACTGTTGTTATTGCTGCTACCAATAGCCTATGCACTAAGAATCCAAATTAGTTTACCTTCTAACCATCCCTAGAGAGCAAAAATGTAACTCAAACCAGGTAATGGGTGGCAGTTTCCATTGTTCTTGCTCAGATCCTACTGTACCAGTTCTGACAGGTGGGCCCTACTTCTCCTTTACTGACAGTACACTTTCACATCACAAAAAAAAACCTTATAAAATTGATGAAGTTACTCCTATTTCACCTTTTGCTCTGACTTTCAGCCTTGCCAACACAAGACTGTTTATGGAACCTGGAGCTACATACACATCTAACTCTTGAATCCTGCCGTCAAGGTGGAGGCATTGTTAAGTGAACCTTGGGCTGGTTCTCCATCATGTGTTGAAGTCCAGTCCTCGCCTGGCACAAAGCAAACAACTCCTTAGGGATGCATATTACAGCTTGCCAGACTGGATGCATCTACAGTAATGTTTTAAATGTCTTAATCGTGTTTCTAATGATGCTTTGGGCTGCCGGGGGTGCTGATCTCCCAGCATGCTGTTGGGATGATGTCCAGGGGAAGCTTAAGGGGAATATGTGCTCCAGGAGTGTACCTAGCACTCCTCCAGCTGCTAGCAGGCTTTCAATACATGGCACTAGCCTAGAGCTAGACCAAAATGTGAGTAATGGAGCTATCAGGTCCTCAAAACAGACTGTTGCACTGTACAGATACACCTCTATGGTGCCGCCTGCCAAATGTACATGGAGATACCATTCCCAGTGCTTAACATCATATTTTCCCAGTCTTCACCTGGGAGCAGTCCCTGAATCAGCAATCTCTATACTGTGTGTTGTTTCCTTCAAATTAAAGCTTTTAGATAATTTGGCCATCAATTATTGAGAATGTGCCTATTGTGTGATATATTTATTTCCTCTTTTCTCCTTGCTCCTTCATGAAGTACCAGTTATGGCTGTCTCAAGGATTTGTCATTCTGCAGTGTTGATGGACATTGGACCAGCTATAGGAAAAATTCCATTTTGTGGAGAGAAACTCACTGCCCTATGCCATGGTCTGTGGTGCCTAGCGGTCAGATCATTTTAAAGGCTTCGATCATACAGGGCAACTGTTTTGAGCCTTTACTTTATTGATTTCACTGTATTGTTCTGGTTTGGAATAGGATGCATAAGATCCAAGCTCAATGTGTCCTCTAGTGAGAACCTACTCCTCTGGTTAAAGAGGCATTGTCAGAATTTAATGTCCTAGTTTATTCTCCCTTTAAGCATGGCTAGAGCAAGCCTGCTGATACCACTTACTAATCAGTGGAAAAAAAATGATACCATTCACAGCAACTCCTTCTGTTAGACAGTAATACTATCTAGTGATGCATGTTGTTCATCTCCACTTTAGTGGTGGTATTTGGTAACTTCAGGCCTTGAACTGTGTGGCACAAAGCAATGAAAAGCAGGGGCAGAGGAAGAGGACAAAGAGAGACAGGACTAGTACTCACACATGCAACCTTTGCTCAATGGATCATTTTTCCTTGAGCATCTCATACCATGTTGAAAGTCTGCAAGGTTTAAAAACACACAACTGTTTGAATCAACTAATGCATATGGTACACAGATACAATGAACAGGCTACTCAGTTAAGTATTACCTAAGTATTAACGATTACTTAAGTACAGGCAACTTAAGAAGTATTACAAGTATTACCAGGCACGCAGCTCTTGGTCAGGATAGGTAATTTTCATTTCCATGGCTCTTCGGGGAGGATTGTGATCCCTTGTCCAGCCAAGCTGCTGTCTGCTGAGTCTCTACCTTCTTTCTTAGGTTGTTGTATATTTTCACTCTGCTCAGTATTTTCCAGCTAATTTGTACTGACTCTACAATTTCATTTCTGCCTGTGTACTTATTGTCACATGTCTTTAGCTTACACTCTTTCTGCAGCTGGACAACAATTTTCTAAGTAAACTCAGCCAAGGCACTGCAGCTGTGCCACTGCAAGAACAAGCCTTGGGTCACAGGCAGCTGAGCATCTGGGTTGCTGTTTAGCATTTCAAAGTTAGCTGCACATTTCCACCTGAAAAAAAAAAAGAAGGTAAAGGCATAATATTGCTCTGTGTCATGATACCTACACTAGGGTCATACTGATATTAACAATGGAGGGATTTAATTATGTTTAGGGCAAGTTAGACCACTATCTCTTTGGATATTTTTCTTCAGGCTAGACAGCTCATCATAACACCAGCAAGAGTCCTTGAACTGACCATTAATAGTATCACAGAAAGTCTTTCAGATGAACACGTTTGTTTTGGTTTCTGAAAAAAAAGAAACTCTTCTTGTGATAGGAAACGTCCCACAGACTCAGATGGATTGTTCCCATGGGTGCTTTAACACTTAAAGAAAGACCAAGTGCACCAGAACCTTTTCAGCAAGACATGCAGGTTTTGAAATAGGCTGTAAAAGAGCTGAACAACAAATTTAGTGGAGGAGTCTTTTGTAGGGAATGAAGAGAATATTAGAATCCAGCTTTTGAAGGTTCAGACATACAGGAAGAGGACCAAGCTTTCTGGATAGCAGAGCAGAAAAGTCCCCAGGTATCTGATAACTAAGAGAGGCTCTTACTTACTAGAAGCCACACATACAGGGAAGGAAGAATGTGATCTTGGTGAGGCAGCTGGGAAAAAAGGTCTTTGATTTGCTGGTTAATCAGAATGTACTGCAGAGAAATCAATATAAGGATAAGCTCGTTTGCTACTTATTTCTGGCTCATATTTTTACAGGCTTGGAAATGTGCATTTCATCAGTCATCTACTCTGAAGAGGAACGGCATGAATTTCAACACTTCTGCTATTTTTGCCTGCGAAATATTCAAAATTGTTTCTGCTGAAGCTATGGGCAGCAGTGGGGGACGTTATTTAAAGAAATTTGGAACAACGGATTACTGGTGATTAAAATAAAAATGGAAATCACATTCTGGATGCAGGAGGCAAATAAGTGTTGCATTTACAATACTTTGCCATTTAGCATGTATGAACCATCCCCAAGCAGCTGCATTTTGGAAATTTTGAAACCTGGCTTTCTTTTGAAGCCCATGAAAAATGCAGATTCAAGCGCCTTGTTTTATGCTAATGTGACTAGGTGAAGGAGAATACCTGTTTGTTGAAACAAGGGAATTAGCATGTGAATGGGGAGTATTGGACTTCTCCCTCTTGAAAAGGCAGCTTTCAAAGTAGAAGCTAGGATTTAAATCTCACACTGTGATTTTTTTTTCTCTTTACGTATCCCCAAATCATGTTTTTTTTTTTTTTCCCAGAGGACTGCATTGTCAGCCTAGCCAGAGAGGTTTGCATTTGGTGCTGATGTATCCTTTGCGAACAACACAAACTGGCAGCAGTATGTTGCTGAGTAAGCTAGTTTGCAGTGATATGGGAGAACTGATGCCTGCTGAAGGGGAAAGATCTGTGGAGATAGCTTCAGGAATGTTCCAGCACAAACGACCATCCACATGTCTAAAACTGTGCAGCTCAAACAACCTATTCCCATATTGTAACATGTCAAGCAGCCTTCAGCAGAGCCTGTGACACTCTCTGCTCACGTGAAGCAAAAACCCAGAAATCTCTGCTGTGAGTGCAGTTCCCTAATGAAAGCAAATTTTTGCCTCCCAAGCTCCTCTCCTGCCTCACGTGTTCTTTCTGCCAAATTAGCTACAGTATCCTGCCCTGTGTTTCAAAGCCTCCTTGCATTTGTGTGATGGTGTGCACGTTTGCTCTCCTTTGTTGCATTTTATTTGCCTTTGATTCCTGATTAAAGTAAAATGAAACCATTGTAGTTGGCTTTAAGTGCCTGCTTTAGCAGAGAATGGAGCTTTCGGTAAGTCTGCTGTGGAGGCACGACACTCTCCTGCCTCTGCCAGAACCTCAGCTGGGCTGCTGTGGGCTGCTCTCAGGGAAAGTCCTGCAAATATGACTTGATATGATGCTCTCTGCCCTACCCAGCCTGCCTTTATCTGCAAATGGATTCACATGATTTTTGAAACGTCATTTTATTTGACAATAGCATGGAGATTTTTCAGTTTTAGTCCTCTTATTTGTTTGGGGTAATCACAGTAGTACTTTTGAAGTAACGCTAGTCTGAGCTCTGCAGCAGCTGGATGTTAATACTGCAATACCAGACTTCATTAGCTAAAATCTGCTTCTGCTACACTGCCAGTTGGGAAAAGTAGAAGGAGGTGCAGTGTTGTTATGCTGCTTTAAAGCTTATAAAGCTTTTCTTTCTCCTAGCAATGCCAATGTTTGCATTTCTGACTAAATGACTGACTCCTTGGTGCAGTAGCTGCTTTTCTCCTTAAGGGTAATTTAAGACACTCAATAAAACAAGTGTTTACAGGCATATGATTACAAAGGTTGTATGGTTTTGTTTGTTTTTAAAATGGATGTGTACTTGTCTTGATTTCCTAACTGGGCAATAAGTTTTCTAATCAGTTGAGCGAAAATCTTGATTGGTACAGGACCAGTGTTGGTGCTGCCTTGTAATGAGATGTTTCCCAAAAGGATTTCTCATAAGACATCTGTAATCTTCTCAAGAGAAGGCAATTTAGATGGTAGCTAGTAGGAGAGAACACATTATTTTTCAATTCAAGTCACCCTGACCATTCTTTGAAAGCAGTAACTGGTGTCACACTTCTAAATCTGCTTTACCGATTGCTGATGTCAGTGGACTCCCACCTGATGTCTGCATCAGAGAATCAGAAAGCTACTGCTATATTACAGTCAGGCTGTGTTTAAAAATTAGATACTATAACATGGACGAACAAATCTAATTCTGAAAGAAATGGCACTACTGTTACCCTGGTTCTTTGCAAATCTGTAACCTCTTCACTGGTTTGGTAAGGAAGTAGGAGCAATTCTCGTCTTCTGCAGATTAACTCCATAAGCCAGTACAGCCTGAGGTTGGGTTTGTGCTTTCAGCAAGGCAAGGAGGCATCCCCAGGAAAAGTAGGATGGAAGGAGGTACAGCCCCTCTCTGCAATTGAGGTGCTTATGACAAAGTGTGATACTGATACAGCCACAGTCGCCAGCTGTACTTTTCACTTGTTAGACTAAGAAGCTCAAAATTAGGTGGCAAAGTCCAGTCGCTGGCAGACAGCACTCCATGACAACTCATGACTGTCTTATCTAGAGCCATAACCTACTGGGTGCCCTTTGAGTCTCAAGCTTGAGCACTAGCAAGGCAAGTGAGCAACTTTGGGCTGCAGCCAGGACCCAGATTCTTCCTCAGAATTGTCTCAGCTTTCTACCTTCCTTGAAATTGTTTACCAAGAGACACCTTAAGCTATTTCTCTATGTCATGAACTTAGGAGTTCCTTTTGGCTTATCCCTTGTTGCGAGGCAGAATATTGTGCTGTATAGAGCTGAATGTTTTTAAGTGCACTTTTCTTACACATCCTGCAAGTGTACGTGCTTACGCAGTCTTGCCTCATGTTTGTCTTTGTTTCTATGCAAACTTATATTGAATAATAAAGATGGAGTGGAATATCTATATTTTAGTAAAAAGGGGGAAAAAAAAACCCCAACCCTCTGTGGTGTCAGTATATATGGCCAGGAGACTTTTTGGCAAAACATTTAAACAAAAAGTATTTGTTAAAAATTGAGATGTTGAAATAATTACATTAATTTGAAAGAAAGTCCTTGGTGGAGGGAATGAGCTGAGATAATAAATAAACAGGGGAACATTTACCAAAAAATTCTCAATGGTAATGCCATGTAACAATATATATGAAAAGCAAATTCATAATTCTTAATCTACAATCACAGGATTGGAGGCTGGTTGAGGTTGAAAGGTACCTCTAGAGGTCATCTGGCACAACTCCCTTGCTCAAGGGAGGCAACCTAGACCTGGTTGCCCAAGACTATGTACAGACATCTTTGTATATCTCCAAGGGGGAAGACATCGCAACCTCACTGGGTACTTGGTCACCCTCACAGTGAAAGAACGGTTCCTGATGTTCAGATGGACCCTCCTATGTTTCAGTTTGTGCCCATTGCCTCTGGTCTTGTCACCGGGCACCACTGTAAAGAGCCTGATTCTGTCCTCTGTGCACCCTGCCTGCAGGTACTTATGTACATTAAGATCCTCCCTGAACTTCCTCATCTTCAGGCTGAACAGTCCTGTCTCTTTCAGCCTCTCTGTACCAGAGAGATGTTCCAGACTGTTTATCACCTTTGTGGCCTTTCACTGGAGTCCCTCCAGTACGTCCATATTTCTCTTGTACTGTGAAGCCAGGAGCTGGACAAAGCATTTCAGGTGTGGCCCCATCAGTGATGAGTCAAGGGGATGGACCACCTACATCAGCCTGCTGGCAATGTTGGCAATAACCATAACAACTGAAATAGTTAATTTAGTTTCACAAATAAAATTATTTAGAAGGATTATATGAAATGATTTTGAAGAAGAAAAACAGTTTCCATTTCGTTTCTCTGACAGTGAATTCAAACCTGTAAAATCAGAATTGCAACTACAATACTCACGAATCAATTAGATGTGACTTGGAAGAGAGGCATGGTTTTAATTAAAAGGACAGGAAAATATCTGAGAAATGGTGTGCATTGCTTGGTGTTTCTACAGTCAGAATCTAACACCCTGCCAAACATCACTGCAGCGTATCTAAAATATTTTGCACGCATGGTAGTCACACAATCAGTTTGTATCACTCGTAACATGTCTGTGAGAAGGAAGGGGGCTCAGTTTCATTTCTATAGCAAAGCATTTACTTGGTAGGAACTACGTTTTTTATTCTTATGGTACTCATTTTTCAGCTTTTACTGAAAAATGGTGAAAACATTTTCCACATAAAAATACAAGCTACAATAAAATCATCAAAGTCTGATCTTAGCAAGTGAAAAGTTATACAACAGGTCTAAGTGTGAAAAACAAGCCAGTAAATACTATACCATTATAACCAGTGAGTCAGGAGACAAACACAAAACACCTGAAAAATGCAGCCTTACACCTACTGTTGCTTTGTTATCCTTCCCCTCACTGTGCCTGGCTCAGAAACAGTGTTTTTCATGTTAACCAAACTGGACTTCAGCTTTAACTTTGATAGATTAAAAAAGGATAGCGAGGAGTAACACTACTCCCCTTGCGTTCCCCTCAGAGTGATGACAAAGTATCAAGCAAAGGACAATTTCTGAGGGCAACTCCTTCCTTTGTCTGCTCATTCCCAGGCCACCTGGAAGCTCTCTGCAGAGAAGTTCTGCTCATATTTGACGTCATATCTTATCTGGAAACACGAGATTCAATAGTTGTGCTCCTCCAAGTGTAACAGCTGTAGCACAAACAAGATGCGGTCACTTTGAGCTATAGGTTATAGATATCTAGGCTTGCTTATGCTATAGCTTCATAGAATCATAGACTTATAGAACCATAGATTCATAGAATGGTAGGGGTTGGAAGGGACCTTTAGAGATCATCTAGTCCAACCCCTCTGCAGAAGTAGGTCAATCTAGATCAGGTCACACAGGAACGCGTTCAGGCAGGTCTTGAAGACCTCCAAGGTCTCTACACCCTCCCTGGGCAGCCTGTGCCAGGGCTCCCTCACCCTCACAGTCAAATAGTTTTTCCTTATGTTTAAATTGAACTTTTTGCGTTCCAGCTTCATCTCATTATTNAGATGAGGCCTCATCAGGGCAGAGCAGAGGGGGAGCAGAAACTCCCTTGACCTGCTGGTCACACTCTTCTTGATGCATCCCAGGATGCCATTGGCCTTCTTGGCCACGAGGGCACATTGCTGTCTTATGTTCAGTTTGTTATCAACCAGGACTCTCAGGTCTCTCTCTGCAGAGCTGCTCTCCAGCAAGTCAATCCCCAGCCTGTACTGGTGCATGGGGTTGTTTCTCCTGACGTGCAGGACTCTGCACTTGTCCTTGTTGAACCACATGAGGTTCCTCTCTTTCCAACTCTGAAGCCAGTCAAGATCTTGCTGAATGGCAGCACAGCCTTCTTGTGAATCAACGAGTCCTCCGATCATGAGTGCACTTGATGAACCTTTTTTTGACTTTCCCCACACTCAGAAAAGTTGTCTTGTATTTGTGTCCAGTTCAATATGCATGTGTAACATCAAACTACTGGAAGTCAATACTGGTCAAGTGTTTCCAGGTTGGTGAACATCTGGTGAGCATAACTAAACGTGGCTTCTGAAGGCAAGCATTCAGCATCCTTAACAATAAAAATGGTTTGTACGCTTTATTCTGCTTTTTGGTGTGCCTATCACACACCGTTCCCAGCTTCGGCCCAAGAAGAAAAGCATTCAAATGGCATGGATGTGCAAATGCTGTTAATCGTTTGAGTGTGACACACTTGCGTCTTTACTATTCAGTTACATAACAAAGTGTAAAGATGACTTTGGACCACTAGTAGTTCCATTCTTATCCATGTTCACATCGGTATCTGTATCTAATCTTTAAAAGCTAATCCACCGTACAACAAACATGTAGAACTGAATGATGGTGCAACCTGGAGAAAGTTAAGTTCTCCAGGTAGTCAGATCTCTGCACAGAATCCGTTTTTCACCTGGAGAATGGCATTTATTACCCCTGTTATCTCAAAACACACATCTACAAGCAAACACTGAAGCAAAACTCCTCAACCATGAAGCTCTCAAGTTATGCTTTCCCAATGATCATCAGAATAATTTGCAATACAAGATGCACATTTTGTTTAGTAGCTAGACCAGTTGAAAAAAAATGCTTGTTTCTCTTGCTGAATTACAGTATTTTCCAGTCATCTTCTTTGAGGAGGCTCTATACAGAGACTTAGGGTATTTTGCTCCTGGAAAAGACACCAGCTGTTGGCAGCAGGCCTTCAAGCCCGAGTGGAGGCCTGCTGCATTCACCAGGATCAAATGCATGGATATGCCAAATCAACATAATATATTTACTCCTCCCTTAGAGTATGTATGTAAAGACAAATTAAAATGTGGTGGGACTATTATTTGGCATTGGTCTTGAGTCCCACTGTAGGCACAGATGTGAGTAACCACACGTCTCGTGATGTGACTTCCCATTGTTAAGAGGAACTGGAAACTAGGATATGATGCAAGAACAAGCTGTACAATATCTACCAGAAAAGATCACCTCTAGCCAACACCTAATACTATTATAACTGTGACAAAGGTTCCTTGTAATAATGAGGAGACACAATCTTCCTTTAATAGTTCTTTCACCTTGTAGAACTTCATCTTCTAGAAGTTATGCTTCAGGTTGATTTGTTAAATTGCTGTATGTAACTACTGTGTTTCTCTATTTTCTCATCTAAACGAGTCTACAAGCTACAGCTTGCAAATTATTGCAGAAAATCAAGCAAATTACATTTTGCTGTTTACAGTGAAGAGGAGTTTCATTATCTGGCAAAAAAAACCCCAGCATCAGCAAATGGTGCAAAAGTATATTTGAAGTCCAGGATGTCACAAAAAGGTTGAAGATGACATTTAACTTGTGCTGTGTAAACCAGTTCAGTTTCTTTACTGTGCACTTCCAAACCAGTAATAAATACAAATTATATGAAAATGGGAACCATAAAAGCTTACTGGTTGAATAAATGCAGGAAAATGTGTTCAACAGAGAAATCTGAGAAACTACATTAGTCTAAACTTTTCATGGGCTCAAGTTAAGACTAAAAACCCACCAATTTGTGTGTAAATCTGTAGAGTTAAAAAGCCCAATGAACAGTAAGAACTGCGGATTAATAGAACATGTTAGGTCAGACAAACCTGCTACCCAAACCCACGGTAATTGCAGGCATTCTAGTGCATGTAATGCTTATTGACTTCAGAAAATCAATTGATATGGTACTGAATTATAAAACTTTCAGCACTTGGTGGTGTAAAGGAGACTGATCAATGCAGAGGAACAAACTGATGTACTGCTGCATCCTCAGAGGGCAGAACTGCTGCTGGAACAGAGGCTCTTCTCTCAACCCATTTTCTACTGCCAAGATCTAGAAGAGGAGGCAATCAGAAAATGCACTTGTGCTTCCCTAAAATGTCTTCCTTTGCGAGGAAAATGGTTGATCATTCATTACAGAGGGTGTCTTTGGAACTCAGAAATTTTTAATACTTTATTTTCCTCTTGGCACACAGACACCTCTGCGGAATTATTATCTGAAAGATGTTTAATGTTCAGAAAACTCCACAACACCAAGTATGACATTGTTTCTTCCCAGTTGTTTCTGAAGCTGAACTTCTACACAATTTTGTTTAAAGAATCGTATTAAATAGGTGGATTCTCAAAGAAATATGTTTTGTTGTTTCTGTAAAAAAATATTATGTTTCCTGGAATCTTTAGTCTTCAGCTCATGAGTGCAGTGAAACCAAAGAGCTCTAGTTTCAGGACAGTCCATACGACAGAGCTGCAGAGTCTAGGGCATGAAAGCCTTGGGAAACGTGCTTCTACAGTCCTCCAGTTTGTTCAATAATTTATCAAGTACCAGCACAGATGGGAGCAAATTCCTGTCAGATTACAGTGACTTTCAGACAAAACTGTCAGTTTCTTCTTGAATATTTGAGTGCACAGAAAACAAATGCTCTATGCAAAATGAGTGAAAAGTGCATTTCTCTCCAACTGAAAATTTTCAGAGCTAAAACAACACAAATCTAATCCCCTAAACGACAGATTTTGTTCCATTTATCTGAGGATACAAGAACTTTTCCTGCTGCATGGTAAATTCCATGCAGCAAGATCTAACTACTTTTCTTTTTTTTTTCCTCACAAGGTACCTGCAGGCTTCACTTTCTGCACATAAAATGATGCTGAGATGATTTTCCCCAGAGATAAACATATGCCAGGGCGTGGTTATAGCAACTCAAAACTGAAATAAAGATCTGAATTTTCCCCTAAGGGACTCTCTAGCAAGGGAAGAAAAAAACTCCTAGAGATGGAATTTGTTCTACGGTCACTCCCCTCCCACTAATGCCGAACTAGCACTGTCCTCCTTCTTGAAGTAGGTTGACAATCACATTTTAAAGCATCTAGTACAAATCCCAAAGGTGTATTTCTTATATCTTACGTCTTTTCCTCAGTTGGCATTTTTACAGGCTGGAGAGAAGACTAAATGTAAATGCTTGGCATGTGCATACTGAGTGCTGGTTAGATTTGGTTGTGTATGTTTTAGATGTGAGTTAGGACCTGTCTGTGGCATTTTTTTGTACATTTGAATGGTAAATGCAGTGCGTGCACACACACACACAGAATTTCAAGTGCTCCAAGATATAGTCTTGGGAAAGGGGTTGTTCTGGTATGGTCCTGTGCCATGTAATCATAGCTCTAATTCAGTTGTTCCAATGGTCACCCTTCTGGCATAGGTAGGACAAAATACCATGGCAATAAGCACACTCCTCCCAGACATTTTCTTTGTTCATTTCTGACAACTTTTACCTTGCTTTATCCTGTCTGTTAGATTAAAGTGGGACTTTCCACCTCATTGACATTTTTACCTGGCTGCTGTGAGAACAGCCTCTTGCCACAGGAGCAATCAATGAGTTCTGAATTTTGCTGATGCCTTTGGGGAATTGGCAGGGTGCTGGGACAGCCATGAAGACTGGCTGTTGCCTGGAGCTCACAAAGACTTGCCCCTCTTCCCATAAAACGCATTTGAGAAAGGGGAGATGTGAAACTCTTTTGGAGAAAGAAAGAGAAACACTCATTAAACAAAAGGAAAAAGCGTGGCTAATAAGGTAGTGTTTAAAGAAGAGAGGGTAAACTCAGAAAGTGAGCTTTCCTCACTGCTGTGAACAGGGAAGTGGGTAAACTCTCAGTGGCAAAGTTTTTCTCTCATAGTGGCTTAACAACTTTTAAAAGAAAACCACCTATTTCTCTTGCCTTACAGGTAAAATTTTTACAGGCTGTTAAAGAGTAATGTAGCTCTGTCCCTTAATGCTGTACACACACAGATGGTGTCACCTGATAGAGAGCCAACATCACTACCATGGTGGCACCAAGCTAGTGGTGCTAAAGCAAATTTCTGAAGATAGGTATGTAATTGAAGGAGCCAGATAATTACAAACAATTTGACAAGCCAAGATATTCCAATTTGAAAGAGTGAAGAATTTAACTTCGTAACTCTTGGACTTACTGAACATATGTTTTGATAGTCCCTGACGGTTCCTTTAGAGAGACTGTTGAACTTTGCTGATCAAATAACTGGGACTCATTCAATGCAATGACTATCAGCTTTTGCTGGCTAAAATAAAACTCGGTAAAGAGTTCTTGGATAAAACACAAGAATGGCTGAAAATGTAAACTATGATAGTAACAGAATCTAATACTATGTGTGCTTTCCCAGATGTTACATATTTACTTTAAACTCACACCTTTGAGTGCTATCAGTCTCGACTGATGTGGGTAACAGTCTATCTAAAGTCACCCATCTGAGTGCATAAATACCAGGAAGCAATAAATACTTAAAAATAAAACCAGTTTTTTTGAAGTTTAAGAAGGCTAAACCTTATCCCTCCATGTGTTTCCAATGTGGCTCTACGTGACCTACTACTTGAATCTACCCCTGAAAGCATACAATGGCAGGTGGGAAAACACAACACTGTTATTGAGAAAAATGAGTACCACGAGCAGAGGAATTTGTATGAAACATCACACTATACTAGTTTTTCCTGTTCTGTGCTGTTGGGTTTTTTTTTTCTGTCATCTTGTAAAACGTACCCAGGACTATAATTCTCTGTATGCATTTCCCCCAAATAACTGTTATTGGTTACTGTTATTGTTTGTGTTTCAATTGTATTATACCTACTCTCAATGAGTGCTTCTGAACTTTAAGACATAGGGGTTAGAGTAACTTCAGCGTAGGGGTTTTTTGGTTGAAAAAAAAATTACTATGAATTCTATAAAGTCAATGTGTCTAGAAAACACTAATAACCACGTTTTCTTACTTTAGAGTTTAACATTCCTTTCCCCCTCATCTGACATCCATACAAAGAAGTTCATTATGCTCAATCCCCTGCAGCTAGTTTACAGACCTACTGAGTATTCTGCAGTGAAGCAAAACAAGCTTTGTTAAGGAGATTATGGCTCTGGTGTTTTAACAATCTGAAATGTTTGCTGCAAATAAATCTTAATGGGATGAAGCATTAAATGAAAAAGCTTTGCTTCCTGAAAACAGAAGTGCATATAATATAAAGTTCCAGAAATAAGAAGAACCAAAAATATAACTAAAAACGTGTCTTCTAAATTGTCCAGATAAAGTTTACTGCAAATCTCTATAAGAGTGAATCTCTAATTGTAACTAAGCACTAAGCAAACACAAACTTAGGGACATCTTTCTTTTCCAGTAACTTGATTTTCTGACTATTAGTCATGTAAGTGTTTCTTATTTATACCACCGGCTCCATCGAACTTACATAGAAAGATGAGTCCCATACATAGACCAACAAAGGCTCTTCCATGTACAGGCTGCTATTAGGGTACAATCCTCGACGTCCTCCATGATAGCTAAACCACAAAAATAGGGGAGGCTGCTTTTTAAACATCAGCACTGAATTTAGTGGGGAGCAGTCAGCACTTAAGAATTTCTGCATGTAGGAAATACTAAAAAGCTTTTGGTTATGTAAATATGCTCCACATCAGAGCCTCCATTTTAGGGAACTGCTCTGAAGCAAACCCTCATATTGCTGCTTTTCCCTCTCACAGTTTCTGTGGTTTGTGAGTTGGAAGCACTGATTTTATACTAACTCCAATACATAAACCCAAGAAAAATAATTAAGGCAAGATTGGCTACTCAGATCAAATTATCCATCCCTTTTCGTCACAGTGATGATCCAACCAGAACTTATTCAATGGGTCAGGGTGCCACAAAAGCTGGGGCTCCTTGGGGTAGCTGGGCATAAGCAGAGGGGCCAGATGGTGCCCTCACAGGGCCAGGACACCACAGCCATCTTGTCCTTACTATAGGGTTCTGGATAGTGTCCATAAGAAGACTTTAATCCACTTTCAAGTGCTGAGGTTTCTGATCACCCCCAACATTTTTTAAACTGAAAGGAGACTGAGATGTTCCAGCTACTAAAGGGCCATGTAAAGCTGAGGTGTCTTTGACCCCTAGCCTGCTTCTAGTTATTCCAGCTTTGAATTTAACTGGAAAATATGAAAACAATACCCTTGGTAAAAGGGAACTGAAATTCAGCAGCGTTAATTGTGTTATCAATGTTAAAATTAACTTTTCCCAAGAAGCAAATTATTTCATCCCTGCACCTTTGTAGAAGCTCTTTATCACATAAACAAAATACCAGGATGGCACTTGCAGAATGAGCCAACGTTTCTGCACCAGATATGACCTGAAATATGTAAAGGAGGCAAGTATGAGGTACAAGAAATCCAAACGGTCAAAGAAACTTGCTCTTGGTAAAACCCATCGTACACGTTGTCTATTGATCCCAGTGATGTTTTCTGTTTATCATGATTTATGCCCCTAGCTTCTCTTTATTTATGCAGAATTAAGAACTAGATTTACATGTGTGCTCGTTGTCTTGCACTGGTAAAACAACCATCAATTTACCTAACATGCATTTTATGTTCTCACAAGCCAGTCTTGTTGTCTTCTTATGCACACAGTTAAGCAGAATTGTTGTGTGTGTCTGGGATTCGTATTTGTCCTGAGTGCGTATATGAACAGCTTTCATAGAATCCAATCTATCGGTTATGTCATCAGTTTCTTCAGTGACAAGAAAAGCTATTGAATGTCGCTTTGATGAGAAGAGGAGCACACTTCTGTTTTCCAGAGATTTTGTTTCTGTCTTCATTATAGTTTTAATCTGTATCCACACAGACAAAAGCAATTCCAATTTTCACACGGGCTGGTTAGTATAGGTCTAAAGAATTCTCACCGAAGTGATGTGCTTACACTGTTTCTATTGCAAAAGCAGGTTTTGTGTTTGGAAAGACAGCTCAGTACTTAACTGTTGTCCTACCGTTTTTTGAGGCGGAAGTGAAATCACACTAGGATTACTTAACAATGTGAAAGATATATAAAATCAAGTGGCTTAAATTTTGACCACATACCATCCTCTGATGTTACTAATTTCCCCTTAATTGGGGGAAACATTGTTCTGTCATGAACACAAACCAGCATAATTTTCCACTACTCATTTCAGAGTTATGCTATAGAGAAATAAACCCCAAATCTTGAAGAGTGTGTAACAAAAGTTTTAAAACACTTTTCTTCATCTGCCAAAAAAGCTTCACATTACAGGAGATGTTTCATTTTGACAGCTTTGATTACGTGACATGCCTCTTTGAGTTGGTCATTTCTATAACCTGCAACTGAAGCGATTTTAAAATGTTTTCCTGCTATTATGTTTTGTGCATTAGGTCAGGATTTTTTGGTCTCAAATTCTGTAAGGACAATCACAATAGGAAGGACAGAGAGAGACTTTTAGTAACTGAAGAGTACCTGGGGGTTTTTTGAGTCAGTTATAAAGTTAGAATAATATTATGCTGTATGTGCTCTACTTTATATTAACTAGAGGAAAAAATACAGGAATTTGTCACCAGTTATTTGTCATCAGATGCATTTGTCACAAATAAACCACATCATAGCCAAGCAGGAAAAAAAAAATACAGCTATTTCAATCAGTGGTACATTTCAGCTCTCAGGTACTTGGCTTCACTTTCAACTTTAGCAATCCAAATTAGTGCTAATTGCACACAATTGCTTTCTCAGATACAAGTGGCCATTTCAGGAAACGGGCATGTCAGGAAACGGACGCTGGGCACGGGCTTGTCTTCATGAGGATGATTCAAAGAATGAAGGTGATAATTTCTTCAGTAGCAAGATACTCTTTATTGCGGCGCCGGATGCACGGGGGATCCTTCCACCAAGCGTGCATGCCCCGAGGGGTTACATGTTCATATTTATACACCCCAAATCATGAATATCCCACAAGCAGATTACCCTCTTCCCGCCTCCCCTCGCCTCGTATGTTAATTAGTCCTTGCCCCCTCTCGCCTCGTATGTTAATTAGTCCTTATCTCCTCAGCGCTTGCGCAGAGGGTCAGATCAGAGCTGGGCAGGGGTCTTCATGGCGTGGGCGGTGGTCGTTTGGAGGAAGGCTGCAAGTCTTCCTCAGGTTGCACTTTTCACCCCTCAGTCGATTTTGCTGAGCTGGCAGTACTGGCATTCTTCCACATCTGCAACACTAGTCCTAACCAGTTTTAATTAATTGGAAAAGAACAAGCACCCAAGCACTGGACAAGACATGATATTCAAGGATCACCTTGGTCAGATGTACGTGGTGCAGGACAGGTTGTTAAGCCCTTGAGCCTTCGCCAGGAGCAAAGAAGAAAAGAAAACATTCTAAACAAGCCATAATTTACAGCCCTTAGCTAATGGTAAAGCGGAATGCATGATTGTTACCCCCTACAGCCCTTAGCTGATGGCAAAGCGGAATGCATGATTGTTACCCCCTACAGCCCTTAGCTGATGGTAAAGCGGAATGCTTGTTAACTCCTTATCAAGGAGTACAAGGTTGGAAGAGGTTCAATAGGGCCCTACGTACAGCCATGGTAAGCCTTGTGTTGGGAGTTTCGATGGAGTCCTTCACCTCCAAAGCCTAAAACTCATTTTGTTACCCACAACGCAGGCGACCCTCCTCCCGCCAAAGTGTAAACGCCACAGAATGCCGGTAAGTGAAGGCCGAATGCTAGGCTTGAACCAATACAACGCGCTGGCTGTGACAGCTCAACCCTAAACGCCAGCCCAAAGCCCGCAGCTTGGGCAACAGCGGGTTTGCGCCTAGAAGCCGCCCTACAGCACGCGGCCAGGCAGCGGCCAGCCCCGCCCCCCCTCAGCCGCCCGCCCCGCGCCGGGCGCGGCACCGCCCCTCGCGGCCATGCGCCTGCGCCTCAGCCCGCCCCGCCCCGCCCCGCCCCGCCCCACGGCGGGTGGGCGACACGCACCACAGCCCGGCCCCCGCCTCAGCTCAGCTCAGCTCAGCTCTCCCCTCCCCTCCCTCCGCGGGACGGGCAGCGCAGCTCCGTGGGGCGGCTCCCTTCGCTCCTCCCTCCCTCCCTCCCGCCGGGCCGGGCCGGGCCACGGAGGGCGACGGGCGCTGGTGGGTTGGCCGCTCGCTGGCTATGAACGCGGGTGGCTACGCTGCCGGCCCAGCGCCCTAGCGCCGCGGCCGGGGAGGGGAAAGGAGCGGAGCGGAGAGGAGCAGGGCAGGGCGTGCGGTGCCGCGCCGTGCCGTGCGGTGCCGCGCCGTGCCGTGCCGTGCCGCGCCGCGCCATGCGGCTGTGCGGGGCGCTGCTGAAGAGCCCCATCCCCAAGCAGATCGAGTACTACTCCCGCTTCTCCCCCTCGCCCCTCTCCATCAAGCAGTTCCTCGACTTCGGTGAGTGGCGGGGCCGCGCGTCGCGCTTCCCTCCCGAGGGGGATGAGGGTCCCGTCGTGCCGTTCTCATTCTCTCTCTCATTCTCTCTCATTCTCTCTCTCTCTCGCCGCGCACCGTGCGGGGTTGGGGGAGCGGCGGCGGAGGTGGGCGCGTAGGGCCTCGGCTCCTCGCACAGCATCCGTGCGGCGGGGCGCCGCGCCTGCGTGCGGCCCGGGCAGCGCAGTCGGGGTTGAGCAGAGGGATGGCGGAGTCGGGCGGGCGGAGTCGGGCGGACTGTCCGTGCTGCCGCCGTGGGGCCGGCCCGCTGCGGGCTGTGAGGCTGGCGCCTGCCGCCACGGGCGTCGGTAGCAGTGCGGGGTAAACGCCACCGTCGCCTCGTATCGCCAGCTCGGCCTTTCTTCTCCGTACCTTCCTTCCTTGTGGCGGAAAGCCACGGGGTCAAAATAAAGGGTTTCTGACCCGAAGTTTTTTGAGAGGAAGTAAGTCTTGAATGTGAAAGTTTCAACCTGCCGTGCTTAAACCACAGGTGTGAACTCTGGCCATCCTCGTGTGGGAGACCTGTCCGTGGAAGGAAGCGCCGCTGATGACATTTCTCTTTTCAGAACCACGGGGCTGAAACCTAGGAGTGACTTACGTTGCTGTTAGAAAGCTGGTGATTCGAGCTAGATAGCAATAAACTTTGTATATCTGTGTGAGAGGTTGTTTGGCTCCTGCTCTCTGACACGGGAGTTGTTTCGATTTTATTACCCCAAGAAAGCTGCTAGTGGGGTAAATATAAAGGCCATGTGCAACACCATGAAGCTTAATAGAGTGTTCCTTCGTTCCACCGTTAAACGTACAAGACCAAAAAAAAATGAGCCAGAAAGTGATTAAAAGGGAAAACAATTGCACATTTATGGCAGTGGTATTAGTGAAAGAATGCTGTGAGTAGAGAGAGAGGCAGCACCGGATTTGCTACCACATCTCAGTGAGACGGGGCGGGTTCCAGCTGTTTTAAAAAAACAACAACACGCCTTGTCTCGTGTTACGTTAAAAGGAGAACATGACCAGGGCTCTCTTTTGCCCCCTCTGGTCTCTGCTCACATGAGTTTGTTCTCACTTCCCCATCCCTTCCCTTATGTTGTGTTTCCGCTAACCCTGGTTGATTGTGCTCCTATGTCATGTCCTTTCTGTACCTACAAAAGCAAAGCCTAAAACTTAGAATATCTTTATTTTAGCCCTGATGCTAAGCAAGTAATTTTGCTACGGTTAGTTTGAAAGTTGGGTTTATAAATCATTGCTGAGGAAATAGTGATGTTTGTGAGGCTTTTCAGTTGTGACTGGAGAGACTTGAAGTATTCAGTCTTTGCTTTAATGACTGAGGTGTTCTGGTGAAACTTTGCTTTTTGTAAAGGATTTCTACTGTTCTAAGTAGCCTCTGCATTGCTATTTACTTTTCAACATCTCCTGTGTGGTGCAGCCTTTTAAAAATGCTACTTTTTAATGCTGTAGTATCTGCATTTGCAAGTGCCTCATGATTCTCCAGGAAGAAATAGTCTTGCTTTATGGCTTTACGTTAGTGCAAATGAACAGACTTGAGAACGGCATGTTACAGCCTGGCCAGCCCTGTGCTTTGGATGTGCTCCATTCTGTCAGTCACTGGATGTCTTTATGGAATCTTCTGTGTTTGTGTAGGCTATGTATGCAAGTGTGCTTATGCCTTGAGACTGACAGGAAACTATGTAGTTGTTGACATTTAAAACCTTTGCCTATGGTTTAGGCTTCGAAGATAGCCAGGAGTTTCTAGGATTAGTCTTATGTGGCATCAGCATTGCTAAAACTATCAGCTTGATCTTGATAAGACTTAAGGGCTGCTTAAACAGCTCCACTTACTTTCTCTTTCGGGTTGGTATTAGGAAACCTTGAGTAGGAAGATTACAACAGTTTAATCAAATAGATTCAAAATGATGTAGTCACTTGTGTGATCCTTGATATTGACAGCTTTGGGTCATTTCACATTCTGTTAGAAGCTTCGGATGTCTAGAGGAGAAATTGGCAACATAAGGTGTTGGCGCGAGACTTTTAGCACTGGAGGCATGGAAAGCCTGGACAACATGCACGTGAACAAGGACCTCTGTGACTTATAACTGAATTAGCCAAAGAAGAATTTGCTGGTGGCACAGGACACAAGTGTTCAAGAGAGCAAATATGCCAGACGTAAGGAGCATGATGTTCAAGGTGCAGTTCAGTTGTGTTTACCCTAGCCTGAATGTTTGATGGGAAGAAAACAGCCTGCTTTGTAGTCAGCTTATAGAGGCTATGTAATAGCTCACTAAAAAAGTAATGGTCGTCCTATTGAGCTGTGTAAAGGTAGTGTTTGTGTTACAAAAAATATGACTAACTCTTCAACAAAGATTAAAGAATAAGTCTGGAGGAAATATAGGAATAACCTTCTCACAGCAATCTAATTTTTGTTGTCTGATGTATGTGTTCCTTGTATTTAGAGAAAAGGAAAAAAAAAAGGAATTTGTGCTTACTGTAATTCGAATTTATTTGTGTAAGGATTTTTTACTTAATTTGACAATAACAAAAACTACAGTATAATCACCCTGTCTTGTTTTGTATTGTTTATATTGATTTAGACTAAACTCTTTTTCCAAAAATCCTGGTGAGCCCGGTGGGGAAGACTCTATTTCTTGTGGGCTGAAGAGTCTTCTCAAACACAGTTTGGGACGATGTATGTTGACATACAGCTTAGACTTATTTTCATTACTGAATAACAGTATGGAATGCAGTTGTGTGCATAGTGGAGCTGCAGACTTCCTATTCCTTTCCAATGACAGGAATTAATGATGTTTATTTTAAAACTTTCTCAGGTAGCTTAATTCAGTGAAACTACTACAGAAGACAGTTTAGCTGTTTAAGCTAGTTCACTAGTACTGGAAACCCATGAAACAAAGCAGAAAGCAATAGTTAAAGCAGCAATTTGCAGTTGTTTTTTATAACCAAGTCTTATTTATGTCCACATACCACGTTTTGCCATATATGATTTACTTTCTGTTGAGCTTGCAGCTATCTGTAGCCACTGCAACCATGCAAGAGGTTACTGTGTCATGGTCTTGGGACCTCTGTCACAAAATATGAGTGCTCAGATTGATTGTACTGCTTTTGTCTCTTTTCCTGTGTTGTTTTCTGTTCACACTCTGTTCTTGAATACTGTCCATTTCTTTCTTACAAAGTGCATTTCCCAAGGTTCTTGTGCAATTTCGTTTCTTTAAAAGAGTGACCTTCTGTAAGTGTGCTAATATAAACAAGTTTTGACCTTGTTTAATATCGGCATGTCACTCCAGGGTTATCCAGGCCTCCATAATTATTGTGGGCTGGAAAAAAAACAAACCCAACCAACTGTTTTCTGCCTACTTCATAACTAGGTTGTTACCCTGGAGGTTATTTTGTTAGATTTCCAAGTGCAGACATTACTAAATGACCCAGGCTGTAATAATTACTGAAATACATTTTCTGAAATTAACTGCTAAGTAGAGATGTAGTTTAACATTTCGTTACTTTTGGGGCTGGGTTGTTGAGGGGCAAAATGCCCATACTGGAGATGCGTAGCATCTGGAGATTGCTGTAGCATCTCAAACTAGATACACTTCAGTGTGTTAAGGTGGGCCCTAGAGCATGGCAGGTTAATCCAAAATACTCAATAGTCTTCGTCAGCAACTATGTACGTGGGTAACCAGTCAGTCAGGTAGGTATGCCTGGGGAAAGTAATAACTCATCAGACAGGTCTGTTTGAGCAAAGCAGAATTTCTGAGTCTAGGAGTGTCCTAGCATTTAAAAAAAAAAAAAGCCATAAGGAGGCTTGAATTCATTCTGCACGCCCTGCAGCCTCAACACTTTTGGAGCTTGTCTACAACTAAACCTGTTTTGGCCACTTAGCTATTTTCTATCTTTTTCTTTTTTAAGTCTCGAACCAAATGTTTTGGATGGACTTCATACCTGTGGGGTTAAACGTTGCTTTTCGTTAGCTATTTGTACATATAGGTACAACATAACAAAATGGCGCTCGCCCTTTCTTACTTGTCATGTGTTCATGTACCACATAGTTGCAAATGAGTTTGGACAAAAAAAGTCAAGTATGTACTAAGACAAAAGAAAGTGAATCATAGGGAATTCTTGTTGTGGAATGTGGCTTATAAGATTCCGACTTCCTAGGTTATAATCAAAGTAACTGTGGCAACTGCCACAGCTACTAACATTGCTAAATTACAGCCTTTGTGATATTTTTCAATTTTACTGTACTGTGAACAGCTGAGCATGCACCAGATAATCATGGTGAGTGCATGCAGCTTGGGAACTGTGGTGTCCTGGGGCTTATCTGGAGGAAAAAATAAGCAATAGATCCTCCTCGTTTTTAAAAAGACAATTTTTGGTATAAAATTGTTCCATTTATGTGGTACCTATAGAATTTCCTATCTTGAGGAAACTTGTAGGCCTCTTTCAGAACAAAGAGCAAACCAGGTATTGGCATTACAGTTGTGTGTCCACTGTGGGATCAGATTTCTGCAAGACTGTTTGCACCGCTTGTTGTTTTGTTCGCAGCAGGCGTGCTACAGCACCCAAACTGAAAATGCACCGTTGAAAAAGTAGCTAGCAGATAGAGTTTGAACAGCACAGTGTGGTGGTAAGAACGTAGAGATTGAAAGCAGCCTTATGACACCAAATGTAATTATTAATCTGCTGATGGAAGGTGACTAATAGAAGATTTGTTTAAACCAAAAAGATATTAGAAGTTGGGGGAGGGGGGCGGGCAGTGTGTGTTTTAAAAACGTTAGTGAGGAGGCTGTGTATCTCAGACACTTCAGAGTTTAGAGCTAAAAGGTACTATTAAATAATGACCTGACATTTATTGCCTGCAGCTGTGGTTTTTTTTTCCCCTGTCTGTGCTTTGACCATAAAACCTTATGCTTGATTGAAATGCATCGTCAAATGGATGTTAACCGTTGGTACACCCACCACTGAATTGGATCATAAAGATGGATGTTGGTCAGACATTACTGTATTTTGTTTCCTTCTAACTGGCTTCAGCTGCCAACCAGCATGTTTTTTTATCACTTCTCTTGGTAAATTGGGATCTTTTTGATGCCTAAAATTTTTCCGCTATGAAGTATTTCCATGTTTCACTGGAGTATTTTGTCTTCTGTAAAGCTAAATACATTTGTGAGTTATTTCAGGCCTTATGAAAATACCGTGGAATTACCTTTTCTGACTTTTCCAGGATTTTCAGTATTATTCTTCAAATATGTCTGCTGGAGCTTTGTATAGATTCCCAATGAGAGTTTTGCCTAACACTGGGATGGAAATGCTACCAATGGAATTGTTTTACTGCTGCTTTCTTTTTACCTTGGAAGGCTAGCCTTTTGTCACATTGAAAGCTGGGTGTGCAATCTGGATTGTCTGTCTGCTTTTGTTCTTGAATTATTTTTGAGGCTGTTGCTTTTGTGTATTCAGTTCTTCATTCTCAAGATCTGAGCATGGATAATGTTAATAATGTTTGCATTTCAAAATATAAAAAAAGGTTTTCTTCGAATGGGCTGTAGCACAGTAAATAGCTGGAAGCCTTTGTTTGTTGCAACTTATTTATAGCTTGTTACTATTTTCAAATCTGCCAGTCTCTGGCAGGCAGTGATATTCCAATACTATCTATAATATTGAAGGTTTTTATAAGGCCTAATATTGATTTTTTTTGTGATGGTCTGGAAGAGTCATTATGGTTACATAACTTTGTTCAGCAGTCACTATTGAGCTACAACACGATAGAGATATTTGTGCATATGGGAGTACTATGTAATATTAGATCATGGTGCATTTCATTTACGGAATTATCTGTGTGAGTTGCTTTTGGAGACTGTATCAAGGATTAAGTATGCGTGTTATGGTTTTGGGGGTTTTTTAGGGGAACATGTTTCTTTTTAAATGTTAGGCTACTAGTTAAATCTTCATTAATGCTGTTCTACAGAGTTCTCAAGAAAAATGTTAGCTTTGGTTTAAGTCTTTAACTTTTGATTATGCAGTAAAGGGACATTTAATTCCTATGAGTAACTGAGACAAGTATATTCTCATATATTCTGAATTCTTTGTTTTAGTATAGTTATAATAGAAATTCCATAAATTGCTGTGGATGGTCAAACTGAATCACCAGGCAGCAGACTATTTTGGGGTTTTTTTGGCTCTTATAAAGCCCTAAACATTGGAAATCTCTGCCTTCAGTAGGTGATCTGACAGACCACTTCTTGCCTGTAAGTGTAGGCTAGTAGTGTGTAAGTGAGCATCTTCCAAATGATGGAAGTGATTGTCTTTTGTTTCCCTAAATGGCAGAAAGTTTCGTAGTCTGTGTTTTGTTTGTCTTTGGACTGAACAAAGGTGCTGTGGCAACCCTCAGCTTTAGGTGCTTGGAAAATGGAGAAGTAACAGAAGTGACAGAGAATACAGATTGACAAAACTTGAGAGCTTGGCAAAACTACTTTATGGAGGACAAAAATAGAGTATTTATAGTTCTTGCAGACCTTCAGGAATGTTGGGAACACGTTTTTCTTCCAGAAGCTGGTAGAAATTGTTGAAGTGTCTACTTTAGACTAGATTTGGACTAATAAGGAAGTGCTTGATAATCTGAAATTTAATTAAACTCTGATGAAAGTGATCAGGAATTGACGGCATTCCTTTGGGAACAGAAGAAATGACAGCTAGTGATTTTAAAGCAATGTAACTCTTACAAGCCAAGGAAGTAGATAAGGTCCCTTCTAAGATGTAAGGAGTATAAGGTGATCTGTCAATTTCAGAAAGAGAAATTTTGCTGCAGTAGAGCATGGGATAGAAAAGCAGAGAAAAACATGCTGAGATAATTTATAGTAATTGAGGAGAACTCTGAAGTGAAGCATTTACTTGTTTAAGTATGTAATGATAAAGACTACTGAGTTAATCTTTGCTTTGGTCTTCAGGAAAAGCTGAACTGTATACAGAAACTTGAAGGAAATCACAACTTCCCCCCATCACTGACAGAAATGTTAGATAAAGTGAAATATATCCAGATCCTCTTGGCTTAGTGACTGTGAGCAGAAGTAAGCCAGTGCTGTGTTTTCTGAGCAGCTTTTTCCTGCAAATGTGAGCAGCCTGATGCAGCACAGCTACTGCTTGTGGGCTTGATGGAAGTAACCGATGGTGATGGCCCCAGGGTTGTGAAAGTGGGAAAACATACTATTTATCTTTCAAAAAAAAAAAGGAAGAGGAGGAGGTTAAAGTAAGTTAGGTTGACTGAAGTAGCTGAAAAAAATGATATAATTAGTAATGAATGCATCAATAAGCCCTAAAAGATAATAAGGTAGCAGAGAGACGGTAGAATGTGTTGAGGCAGTCTTGATTTATAAGTAAATTTGATGGTTGCTAAGGCAGAAGCAATAGATGCTGTACTTGGCTTTTTATGAAACTTTGATGTAGTCCAGTGTGAAGTTCTTAATTTAAAAAAAAAACAAACAAAAAAACCCTCCCACAAAAACTATGGAATAACTTAAAAGACTGCTGTATTGTAGATGCGTAGTGTTCTAGTTGGTTGACCTCATCCAGCAGCTGAGCACTCATGTAGCTGGCTGCTTCTTCCCCCTCTACCACCTTCCACTGGCTTAGAAGGGAGAAGAGGGGCAGAAGGCAGAAAACCTGTGGATTGAGATAAAGACAGTTCAGTAAGGAAGGAAAGGTGAAGAGAAAGTCATGCAAAGAAAGTTAATTGCCACCTCCCACAAACAGACCAATACTCAGCCAGTCTCAGTGTAATGACTCTAGGGAGACAAAGCCACCTAGGGTTTTTTTTATCACTGGGCGTGACATTATATAATACGGAACATCCCCCTGTTTGGCGTAGATCAGCTCTCTCGGTTCAGTCCCTTTCCAGCCTCAAACTTGAGGGTAGGGACTCAGTGCAGGGTAAAAGAGAAAAAGCCTTCAAGGTCTGCAGGTACTGCTCAGCACTAATCAAAACACTGCCAACAGCACTTAGTTCCTTACAAATCCAAAGCACAGCACCTTATAGGTTGCTGTGGGGTAAGCTAACTCCATCTCAGCCAGACTCGGTACAGCTGTTTATGAAGAACACTTTCACATACGTTTCACTAGCATTCATGATCTTGACAGTAGTGTTTTGTGGAGAGTGAGAAGTATTTATCCAGTTCCCCATGGCTCAACCCAATGTGATCCTTAATGGAATTAGACAGAGATTTCAGAACTGCTTCATCTAATTTCATAGTTAATAAAGTAGCTTTCCTTGATGCCAGTTATCCTTAACATGTTAAGCCACCTTTATTACAAAATTGCTAAGTGTTTTACAGGCTGCTGCTTACTCTTTTAAAAATAGATTTATGATTTGTGTGTGCTCCTGGAGTCAGTTCAATGTAATTTTGCTTCTTGGAATAGTAAGTTGAAAAGATGGATTAGAGCAGTGAACTGTGACTCTTGAGATATACAAGTCTCTTTTTTTTTCTGACGCTTTGTGTGTTGTAAGAGACTATTATAGTGACCCTTTTTCCTATGGACCTTTCCCTGTAAATGGAACACTGTCTCTTATGTTTCTTTGCCCTGTTTCTTGAAATTGTTTCCTTTGCCTGGGAAGAAGCTACTGTTGCTCTGTGCGTGTGTAAATATGGGGGAGGTGGTGTATAGATACACACACACACACAGACTATATATATAAAAACTGTCACATTAGTTTGTAGTCAATGTGAGATAAGTAACACAGTATTGTAAATACTTTCACTAACTTAATTCCTTAAAATACTACACTTGGCATATTGCAATCAATATTTTTCACTTAGATTTAAGACTATAAATAGAAACAAAGATAAAGTTATAAAATGACTTTTGGCTAAAAAGTAGTTGACATTTTAACTGCTGTTTCTTTACTCCTTGTTTATGCTTGAAAGATTTTATAGACTGGATAAATATGTTTGAACCTTGGTAGCTCTCAGTGGCACAGAAGAATCCTCTTAATATTTTTTTGCAAAGTGATTTTTTTGTTGTTGTTGTTAATCATCAAAAACGTTTTGTAACAAGATGTTTAACAGTCTAATACATTTCACCTCACTGAGACTGAAGAGAACTGGACCATGTGGTGTTGTCAATATTTTTATGTAATTGGTATTAACTGTGTGAATCTTTGCGCATAAACATTAATTGTAATGATGCTGGAGATTGGGAATAGCTTTCCCTTTGGCATGTTGACAGGGACTAAAGGATAAAGCAGAGATTGGTATTTTTCTGGAACAGTTGCTTGGAATTATGGAAGCTTTCCATAAAGGTTAGGGAGCAAGTTGTCAAAAATGTGAGAGCTTAGGGAGAGCGTTAACAGTTTGGAATATCTAATTATAACCTTCAATGTGAAATGTATCTTTACCTTTTATGGGAGTGAAAGGTAATTATAAGCCCAAAGGAACAAAATTCAGTCCTTTCTCATCAGTTTATTGTAACACAATCTGATCAGGGATCAGCAAATGGGCAATAAAGTTCCTTTGGCTTGGTGTTTTAAGCCACATCTACCTTTGAAATTCATAGAGCTCTCTAATAGTATAAGCTGGGGTTGCATGGTATGTGCACCTTTTTCCTGCTCTCGAACTATTCTTTGGTTATGTCTCAAGAGTGTAAGCAGAAGAGGAGCTGATGTGGTCTGATGGGCCTTTGTTTGTTTTTAGAGGCTCCTTGCACTTGGATAGGGAGAGAGTCTTTGGGTTGCACGGATAGCTCTAGGATCAGGAACCTGATCTGAGTAGGGCTTCTCTTAGGAACGTTTTGGCTCTTTGCCTGTCATGTACTGGGGGGAGTGCCTGTGAGTAGGGGCAAGACAAAGCTTAGCTGCTGAAATTAATCTGATTTTCAGCCTACTCCCAAATTGGCCAAGGAATAGCGGCCTTGGGCCTGTGTGTCTAAAAATAGTACAGCCTGTAGGGAATTGCTTGAGCACATCTGCATTAAACCTTAGAGATCATTTTTTTATGTGTGCTTTCTCCTGGTATATGATTCATTAGAACCGAGTGCTAAGCAGTTAGATCAGGGAGGCTTATTTTAACATGCTTTTATTTTAATTTGGGATGTTCTGTATAACACGTGATACCGGTTTATAGCTTTTACAAGCAGTTGCCTGATAATCCATTCCTCTTGACACACACATGTCTTCCCTCGAGTCTTTTCTATAACAGGAACACTGTGGCTTTAAGACTTAAAATTAATTATTTCAGTTTGACGAAGACTTTGATAGATCTGCAGTGTATTATGCATCTGTTGATTCTGTTTATCTATTCCAGTTTGGTAGTAAGTTAAACTGCTTTCCAGCACTGTCCCTTTCATTTGAAACGGATATACTGGAGTTTGTAAGCTACATATGGTAACTTATTTCATTATTATTATTACATTATTTGTTATTACAGTAGTGTTTAGCTAATGTAATAGTAATTGTAATGATTTTATCAATGTTGAGCCTCCAGCTGCGCTAATGAGAACTGACTGGCACTTTAACCTTAGCCTACATTTATATGAAAATGTGAACTGACTTTCTCTTGGTACTGGTGATATTCATATGTGTGGCCAGGGTAGTTACTATGTGTAAGACAAACAAGCTGACTCTTTCAGATTTTTGGAAATAAGTAGAGATAAGAATACTTTTTTCTGTATACAAATTAAAGAGTAGTTCTACTTATTTAATATTGAACTTCTTAAGCTGAAATCAAAGCACTTGGTTGTGAATAAGATTTAGTAATTTAGACAACAAAATATAATTAATTAATTCTCATTAGTGAATGGTGTGCTAAATTTTTCTTTAGAATAGGAGGTAAGTTCTGCAGTTGGCCTGGAAGTCAAAGAGTACTTGACTCTGTCATTAACTGAATTGCATAAATCAGAAATGGTTTATCAAGCTCAACTGTTTTTCTACTTCAGCTCTGGTAATTTATCTATATGCTGTGTCACGTGGCTGTTGGAAAGTGTAACTGGAAAGCTAACTAGCACGTGAGCTTGCTTGTTGGGGTTGCACTTACCAGTGCGATGGCGCAGAGTGGAAATGAATGGTCGCACAGTGTTCGCAACTAAATTCTAATCTAGAAATATAAATAATTTAGTTAGAGAAGAATTGAGCACCTCTATCAGTGTGCTTTCCCAAAGGCTGCAAAGGTGCAACTGGTAATGGGAACCGAACTGAAGAACACAACCAGGTTATATGGGAAAGCTTACTTGTAGACTTCAATTCTTCTGACTTTAGCTGGTTTTCTGTCAGTAGTTGTTTAGCAAAACTTATTTGTTCAGACTTCATAGAAGTGATACATTTATTATAGTTCAGTAAGATCTAAAAATATTTTCCTGTCCTTAGTTCTTCAAGTTTTAATTTTTTGAAACTTAACATGCTAATCATATATGTCAAGTGAAAACAGGACACTTTAATGAAAGAATTGTAGGTGTTGGTGGAAGTAGCCTTAGAAAGTAGTGATGGAAATTGGTTGAAGCTTGGGTCTGAGGTGTCTGAACCCAGGCTGAATACCTAAGTTTAGTGGGGACTGAGTGCTTAACTTTGGCCATTTGCTGGCTGCCTGTGTTGGAACAGCTGTACATGCTATGGTTGCTGTCTGGTAGCACAACGTGGTAGGTTGGAAGATATAAAACATTGTTTCAATGTACAGCGTTCTTGGAGGTCAGCAAGAGTCAGCATCTTGAGTTGTGCTGTTCTCTGTGTGTTCTTTTTCCCTTTGTTTCTTCATCGTCATTGAGTTTTACAAAGCCTTGTCTTTTTACCAAATAAACTAACCTGGCATGCTTTTTGTGGAATTGTTAGTTTTGGTGATTGATGAGTAAATCCCTAAAGAATATGCTGAAAATATACTTCTTTGTATTGGGGAATAGGAATACTTTTGGAGTTGAGGTTGGTTTGGTTTTCAGTTGTTTTGTTTTTTCCAGTAGCCACACTTATTGAAGCTGTGCAAGTATAACCTGTTTATGTTTTAATATGTAACCCATGCTACTGAAATGCTGTATAATCAGTGGGATTCATCAACCATTCTTTAGTTCTGTTTTCATAGATTCAGCAGCAAAGTTACTGATTTTGATCTTTGCTCAGTCTGCTCTGATGCCTTGATCTTATTCTGTATTCTTGTGAAGATTTCTCCATCACCTTCACTTTCTTGGTTTTGGTTTTGTATTCTGGAAGCTCAAGAGAAGAGAGTAGATATGGTTTTCCCTCTTTCTTCCTTTATTTTGTTCCAGATAAAAGCATTAGTAGTAGTTTCACATGGATAAAATACTTCTGATCTTGTTTTTATGGATTCTAAATGGAGTTGCTTCTGTCAGGCAGGTGTGACTTTGCTGACTTTGAGTCTTGAAGTAGTTTAGTTTCTAGTGTCTCAGCTTGATGTTAGCGATGGTTAATGGAGAGAACTAGACCTCTGAGTTCCATGAAAAGAATAAGAAGCATTCTTAGTTTCTTCTTTTCCAGTTTCCTCTGACTGGTAAGTGTTAATACTCAGAAACTGCTGATGCTTTCATGATGTGTCTTCAGCAGTTCAGTACCTGCTAGGGATGTGGCAGCTACATTAGGTTTTCAACACTAGTGACTTGGATCATCATCTGTAAAAGACCACTGTGGTGGTCTGATCTCAGAAGGGTATTTCATGAACGTGAGAATCTGTCAGGTGAATTGAGAGTGCTTGATAATATTCTGGAGGAACCAGACTTCATGGTCTCGTGCTGATTTTCTTCTCTCTTCTGCAGCAAAACTGAGATTTGTGTACAGCCTTCCATATGGAACTAATGCTTTTTTTATTCTGAATCTTGGACAGCATGATGTTGCTCTGGCAATTTGTGGTACTTGGCAGAATTGAATCAGGGTCTGCTGCATATGTGTGAATGGCCTCTACATTGTTTGTGCTTCTTGTTGCACAACCCAGAAGAAAAGTTTTCTTTCTCAACAGTTTTCTAATTCTAGCACTGCAGTGGAAGGAACTGGAAAGATACTGGTTCAAAGGGAGCACTGTGGTGAATGTTTGTTCTTTCCAATAGAAAAATAATACTTTCCCCTACCTCTAGCCTGAACGGGCCAGGTTATCAGTGTTACATTTGTTTTCTGTTTCTTAGCACTTTCAGGAAACGGATGAAAGAGACAAACAGTGAAGAGAGGAGCAAATGTTCAGAGAAGAGTTGAATTTCGGGGGCGGGGGGAATAGTAAATTGTCTGGAAGTAGGACTCTGCTTCTTGAGTTTCCTCTGGTTTGAAGGTCCAGCTGCAGTTATCTTAATATAAAACTCAAACTTTCCACTTTTAATATTTTCCCATTTGATGGTGCTACTTTTAGTAGATCTAATGCATTTAAGCCCACTTTTGTGACCTGTGTTACCTTAAAGTTTCTGGATCATGTTGTATTTATACATCTTCTTACACTTTTTTTCCCCCTCTGATATGTGTCTCATTCAATAATTAGTACAATTTAGTTTTGATGGAAATGTCTAACACCTTTTCACATCTAGGAAAAAATCATTTTAATATTCAATACCATCTTCTGGGTAAACTTTCAAATGAAATCTTAGTGTTTTGCTTTCTTATTTAAATACGTTTACGTGCATCATAGTGTCATAGAGTCTCAAGGGTTGGAAGGAACCTTGAAAGATTATCTAGCCCAGCCCCCCTGGACCTCATAGGTCACACAGGAACTCATCAAAGTGAGGTTTGTTTGAATGCCTCAACTTAAGCTTCAACAAGGCCAGTCAAATCAGTTAGTTCTTCAAGTATGTCTTGCTTAAATGTATAAGCAAATCCACCACCACTTAGAGACTTTCTCATAGATGGTGACCCTTCTAAATGTGGCAGTATTTGTGTAGGTAGCATTCTCACTGTATTATTACAAACCCTGGCTTGTTTCTGTCGTGTGTCAGGCTGTTGTATGGAAGGTTATCCATACAACATTCTTCACTGACCTTGCTTTGTTGCAGTGGTCTCCTAGACTTTATAGCAAGAGTCTTGTTTGGAATCACAGTCTCTCTTTGGTACTAGCTTTGAGCTGAAGATGGCAAAGAGGAGGACGTAAATATGGTTTTCTGTGTGGCTTTTTTTTATAGACTGAGTAGCCCAGACGGGTAAGATTGTTCAGAAGATTGAAGATGATAGAGCATCTACTAATCCTGTTTTTTTAAAAACATTTTTGAAGAGCTGTTGGGATGACACTTGATGTTTCTTCTCTTTTTTTTTGCACTAGGTATGCATGCAGTAGTAATCATTTAAATAATTTGAAGATTACTTCCTTCACAAATATCTTGCTTTTTATTGTCATTTTCCTGTCAAAGTAACTTATGTTGTGTAGCTTAAATTAAGCAATCTGTGCTATGTTTTTACTAACTGACTTGCTCTAGAGTTCTTATTTCTTGCTTGTTTCACTGTGCAAAATTGCACTGCTTTCTTTTTGCGGGTGATTAACAAGATAATTGGTGATCACTTTCTTCCTCTTGTTCTGTGAGAGGATTAGGGCTGCAAAAAATGTTAGACAACATTTGGTCTAATCTTCAGTTAATGTATTAATTTTGAGCAGATGTTTAACTTCACTAGTAACAGAGATGGCAACAATCAGAGCAGATGCTGACTTCTGTAGTGTTTACCATCAAGAAGCTTCTGTCAAATCATCTTGAATCTTCTGCAGTTTGAGCCTAATACCTGTTTGGCCCTTGGTAGTTACTGCTGCCTCCTCTGAACTGTTAAGGCTTTGAAGACTGTTGCTGTATTCTTTATTGCTTTTTAGGTAAATCTAGTCAGATTAATTATTTCCTTTGTCACAGACTGTTTTACCATTGTAGTCATTCTGCTTGATTCATGGGAAGATACTGAGAAATTAATGTAATCTATCAGAAGGTTCTCTTACATGTATTTTCCCTTTATCCTCTCTGTTCAAATTCTGACTTAATCTGTAAGCACTGTACATGTGATCTGTGAGTTTCCTAATCATCTTGAAAGTATAGCTATCAGAGAATTACTACAGTTGGAACAGACCTTTAAGGTGGAGTCCAGCCACTAATCTCATACTGCTAGGCTCATCACTAAACTAAACCATGTCCCTCAGTACCTCTTCTATGCATCTTCTGAATATCTCCAGGGATGGTGACTCAACAACCTCCCTGTGCAGCCTGTTCCAGTGCTTAATAATAACCCTCTCAGTGAAAAAGTTCTTCCTAACGTTCAATCTAAACCTCACCTGGCACAACCTCAAACCATTTTCTTGTATCTTGTCATTCATCACTGGAGAGAGGAGATTGACCCCCCCCCACCTCACTACAACACCCTTTCAGGTACTTGTAGTGAGTGATGATGTCTGCTCTCAGCCTCCTCCAGGCTAAACAACCCCAGCTCCTTCAGCCACTCATCAGAGTTGTTCTCTAGACCCTTCACCAGCTTTGTTGCCTACCTCTGGATACACTTCAGCACGTCTGTAGTGAGGGGCCTAGAACTTTATTAAGAAGAGTAAAAATCTAAAGGTAATTTAATTTCTTGACCCTGAATTAAAATCTAGTCCCTTAGAAAACAAAATTACTTTATAGGATTATTTTAGTAAAGAGTGGTAGGAGACTACTTCTTTACCTGTAGCAAACGAATGGCAAAGAGGTAGTATGCTGTATGGTTTGTTCTTTGGGTTGCCCTAATGTGATAGATACTCCTTCCTTTGAAGAAACCTCTTTAGTTGCCTGAGCAGGTTTGTTTTTTTTTTTTCCAATCAAAGCAAAAAAACTTGAATTATTTTTCAATTGAAACCAAGAAATGATGTATTACAGATACTGGGAAATAAACATTGCTGGTGTGTGTAAAATTCTGAACCTCATATATCACGTGATGCCTTACTTTCTTCTTAGCTTTGTGGATAAGCATTTCACTGTCTACTAATATTTCCATTTTCATTTTTTTAAAAAACACACTTCTAAAGACATCTGTTTTGTGTGTTTCTGAGTGTATAAATGTGTATGTGTGAAATAAAATGGATGCTGTCCACTAGAATATATATATTTTTTTTTACTGTTTTTCTTGCATTAAACATTATTTAGGCAGATAGGAAGTTTTAACAATACCTAATTGTTGCTGATGCTAGCGAATAGCCATTCTGACTTCCCATGGACGTGCTGTATGGCGAGTAGATAACTGACCTTATGCTAGAAGCTGAAGCAACTCTGTGGAGACACTCAGGTAATTGTATTCAGCTAAGTAGCTGGTATTCTGACCACGTGCTTCAAACAAAAATAAAAAACTGTACTGGAGTTGTGGTGAAGTAAGCCTTCAAGTTAGGTAGGCTTGTCACAGAACTTTTTTGTTTTTCTGTACTGAGCCTGTGCAGGAGCCCAAAAGGGCTCTGTACCTAAAATGTAGCTGTACATTGGACCAAGGCAGCTCTTTAAAAAGAGACAATTTGGAACTGCTGGGGTGAAACATATTGAATAGAGATGTACTCTTGCTCATGGGGGGAGAGGAAGTGGGTTGCTTCTGCAGGTCCTGCTTTCCAGTCTAGCAGGTTTTGTTGTCTGCCTTGCGCAAACTCAGAGACTGTGTCTGTGAAAGGCCACGGGGCCTTTCACAAACTCTTGCAGGCTGTGAGGTCATGTTCGACACTTCCTCATTTGCTGTCTGGACTCTCTTTCTTTCCTTTTGCTTTTTATTGCCTAGAAAATAAAAAAACTTGCTCTCGGTCACTCATGGGAAGAAGCAACTGTTGCCTTTGTTCTTTAGGATTTTTCTAGCCCAAAAGATACAGAGCGAACAAGTCCGAAAGTCCTTCAGGCTGTCTAGCCACAATCTTCCTAAAGACTCACTATATAGAGTGGCTTGTGAACAAACAAGTGTCTGTCCTCTAATGTTAGGTGGATTGGTATCTGGTTTGATTGAGGGGTTGAACTCTGAAGGTCATTATCATACTTCACAGAAAACAGCAATGTAACATCTTGTTTCCTTGGTCTAATCTTGTCAGGATGTGTGTCTCTGTAGTTGAAGATATGAAAATGCAGATAACTAAAATAGGTCCAAGTGCTTGCAAAAGAGCAACAATAGAATTTCTGACACTGCTGGAATTTCATGATCCGTTGATTAATGATATTTAAATGAGCAAGAAAAAGAGGAAACCCTAACCCTTCCTGCATATTCCCTCAAGCTTGTGTTACGGTTTGGGAACTGAGCCACCAATGCATGTTACCTATGCAAAGAAGGTGAAAACTCTGCTGTTCAGCTGATTATAATGGGACTGTCTAAAAAAGTATCACCTTGATTGTGCTAGTTGCATTGTACTTGAGTCTTTCAAATTGCATATTTCAGTGATTATATGCCTAGCAGTGCTTTTAACACTTTCTGGTTTGCTTGAGCATAATTTATAGCTCTTGTATTATGCCCGTGAATTTTGCAGGCAGTTGCACTGGTTATCACAAAATACATTTGCTGTCTTTCTAGAGGAAAGCAGAATAATGACTGTTCATTACAAGTAAAACACGGGTTACTTCTGTTTACTAGTAATTTACCTGGACTCTTAAGAATTAGTGATGACCAGGAGTTGCGCTGCTTGTGATGTTCTGCAAAGGGAAAAAAGTATGTCAAGCTAGGTCTGATCTTCCATCTGAACTATTTGGGCAAGAGTCTTAATATGCTTCCAAATATTTGTAGTTGAAGTTGTGTAAGTATCTGCAATAACTAGTGTTTCTCTTAAGAATGCTGTTAGTCATGTCAGTCTTTTCATTTGTGTTGGATGACTCCAGAGAGTTATCATTGTTTTGACTGGGTCTGCAGCAACTTTGTTATTTTACTGGATCCCTTTTATTTGCTTTCTGACTGTTTGAGCTTTTTCTGGTGGTTTTTTTTTTGTTGTTGTTCATTTTCAAAATATTGTGGTACGTAAAAATCAGTTTTAAAAGTGAAAGTCCAAGATACAATCTCAGCCGCAGCTTTTCCAAATGAGAATATGGTGATGAGCACTGCTCTTTTCTTCCAGGTGCCTAGTGAGCATCTTTAGGCTAGTTCTAAGGGGGATGATGACTTTCCAGGTGCTGCTAAAACGTTTAAGTACTTAGTAGGTTTGAAGAACTTGTGGCATGAAGCCTAATACAGCTGTTGCCATTTGGTTTTCTTTTCACTCCTTACCCTCCATTATGTGTAGGACATGCACTTTTTAAAAGCTCACTTTGGTACAAGCCATACACTGATGAAAGCTAGTATTTTTGGGGTTGTATTTCCAGCTAGTATCAAGTCTTTAGCATTTGATCATTTTTATTTATAGAATGAGATTTTTATTTATAGGGGAGAGGATGAGATCGTGTGAACTGAGGAAGAATGTCAGAAAAAAGTATTTAAGCTCTGGGAAGGTAGAACTACAGTATGTGTTTTGGCAGTGAGAGGGAAGTGAAGGTGGATACTGAAAGAAATTATTTTAAAGCTGTATGTATTTCCACAAGTGTTGTTGTTAGCGCTGGAAAGTAAAACTGATCTGCTGCAGTGGACATCTATTTTTATTTTTTTTACTGCCTTCTAACAGGTCGTGACAATGCATGTGAGAAGACTTCATATATGTTTCTGCGTAAAGAACTTCCTGTGCGACTAGCTAACACCATGAGAGAAGTCAATTTGTTGCCTGACAACTTACTCAACAGGCCTTCGGTTGGGCTAGTACAGAGTTGGTAAGTAAAAAAAAAAAATTAATGTTAAACTAACACTACATGTGTTGCTTTACTTGCAACTCATCTTGAAGTCTTTTTTTCTGCCTTAAATTGTTCATAGTGTGTGTTTCTTGTCATATGAAGTTTCATTTTCTTCTATCTAATGTTAAGTAAATAATATAGATCTTGGAGGTAAGAATTTTAAGTTAGCAAAAGCATACTGTTGTCTCCCAGATAGTTTGAATCAGTCAATAACTTCCAAGAGCGAGACTTAAAAATATTCCTTACTGTATTGCACCCTTGATTTCCTGAAATAGATATTCTTTATCTTTCCTTTGTCAAAAAGACTGAAAGAAAATTTTAATCTCATGTGTTCCTATCATTGTTAAATCTTTAAAAACATAACCTGGTATTCAGTGGAAGTTACCAACAAAAATCTGCTGTTGTCTAGTAAGTAGCATTCTCCATTGTAATAACTAATGTATGTCCAAAGTGATTCCAAGTCCTGTCACCCTTTCCACAGTAATTAATTTCTAGCCTACTTGTATGTTCTGTGCGATTTGGAGACCACTGCCTTGTACATATGAAGTACTAAATTTGTTGTTCATGAGGTAATTATTGTCTCTCCATCTGCAAATAATTAATCCAAAGAATTTATGTAAAAATACTTTTGCAATATACAACACACTCCTCTTTGTGAATAACAACTTACCTAACAGTAGCAGCAAAGGATATTGTAGCCTTCTGTTTAATCATAGCCCTTGAGCCCAGAAATTTCACGTTGACTGCCCATGGACTTCTGGGTTTGGTCTCATAATTGTCAAGCTTCTGACTTAGAAAATAAAATCTGGGATATGTGATATTGTGTAGTTTGTTTTAAATGTTTGCTTATTAAAAGTAATGCAGGCTGTCTTGATGACCACTTCAAACATGATGATTAAGTGCTTCGAATAATTGTAAATACTGTGGAACCACACAGTAACAATCACTTTGTGGTTTAGTGGTAGCTTGCAAGGTTTAAAGGTTTGTGTCGTCTGTCTGGTGTTACTGGAAGCTGTTATGCCAAATATGAAAGAGCAGATAATATGCAGGCATTGTAGGCTTTCTAATCTAGATGATTTGTGAAGCTGCCTTGAGTGAAGTGTAGACAGATAGGTGAATGAAGAAAAAGAAATGTTTTTTCTGTAGTGACTCTACAGCATAATTCTTCTAATCCAGATATATGTTCTGTGGCATATATTTCTGACCTGCAAATATAGAGTTAGGCAACATTGGGATTGCTTCTGGTAAAGGAACTGAAAGAGTATTTGGAGTAGATGTCTCCTCCAGAACTTTTACTTGGAGGTTTGAGGACTCCTCAGATGACTTTTATTGCTACAATAAGTACTAGATTTAAAAAATCCCCAGACCCGTCTTGAGTATACTAGACTATAATAATGACTGTAAGATGCTTGTTCAAATCCTATATGATGATGCAATTTGCACAGTCATGGCTGTAGGTGACTAATTTATAGTAGTTTCTATTACATGTTTAAATTAGAGTAAGGTGGCTCTTAGATGAAACTTAGGTTTGGTAGAGTAAGAAAAGCCTACTGTAGAGCATGGATCACATGTCGTCAATCCTCTGTCCAGCCAGGCAGTGACATTATGGATGATATGAGTTTCCTAGTTTCTTAGGCCCTTTGAGAAGCAACCTCATCTTGTCAGTTCTGAGAATATGCTCCCTGCTGCAGGCAAGTCCTGTTCTCCTCTCGGTTCTCTAATCTATCTTCGTGGTCATGCTGTAGGCACTTACTGTTCAGTTCCATGCTCCTTGATGGCACTGTGTTGCCTAATAACAGTTTTTACAACTGGTTGCCTGATAGCTCTCAGGAAAAGTGTTTTTTGTTTCCCTTGCTTTCTGGCTTCCTTAGCCTGATGTGTGCAGTAGCAAGGACAGGCAAGACAGTTGTCCTTCTTTGTGCTATTAGCTACACTTTTCTGAACAAAACTGGCATTACCCACAGAATAAACTATGAACAACAACAAAAAGGTTTTAAATTTCATCTGTGCAAAGGTAAAACATTAGCTCTGTCCCAGTTCAAATTCGTGACTTAGTTTATGTGTGTGGAGTAGCAAGGGAATAAGTGAATCAAAATAGTAATACAGTTAATACATCTGGCAGTGAACAGCCAGACAACACCAGCTTGCTAGGAACCAGCAAGTTCTTTTCAGTTTTTAAAAATTCACAAGTGGCTTTCTAGTTCTAAAGAAGGAGGCCTTTTTTAGGCCATTGATAAGAGGGCAATTTCTAGCTCAAGTGCACTGTAGGTAGGATGTTGAACATATGGCAGAACTACGTAATAAAGGATATCATCACCAACGTGATGTGATACGGGGAAAACAGTTATAATAATACCTTACAACGGGTACAATCAGAGCTTGCAGAGTATCTGAAGCAAGTATGAGGTTTGCACAATATGCTGCTCCATCCTGTATAAAATTCATGTTTTAATTAACCCTGACCACATTTCTTTACTTTTCTTTAGTCTCCTCTCCTGGAAAAGGCTATACATTTCCATTTATCTCCTTGAAAAGACAAGTTAGTTAAATCAGTACAGTTTGGGGATTACTGTTTTTTTTTTTTTTCTTCTATTTTTCACATTCAAACTAACAAAGATTGTGTTACCATGGAGATATGTTTTATCTTTCACTGCTTTGGTGATAGACTCTGAATAAAAATCTTAGTGAAACAGACATAGGGGAAAAAGCAAAGGTATCTTCCATGAATTAAAAAAATAATATCTAAAGTCATGGGTATTTACAGCAACTTCTTGTGTGAAATGTGCCATTTTAGGATTACTACCTTGGCAGGCTAACAGTAGTTAACAAAAGAACAAAACCAAAAGATGCTTGAAAACAAAGAATTTGTACAAGGAATTACAGTGTTTCGTGGATAAAAATTTAAACACTGAGTAGACAGCATATTTGAAGGGCATAGGCTTTGATTTCCACTTTTGATGACTCGTTGAAGACGGGAAAAATGTCACATTCTCTCTCTCTGTTTTTTTGTTTGTTTTGTTTTTTGCTTGTTTATCCTGGTTGTTTTTGTTTTTTTTTTTTTTTTTGTAGATGTGTCCTATATAGTTGTATTGATTTACTAATAATATAGCAAGTCATCCATTGTTCTGCTAGTTTTTCTCCTTTTTTTCTACTTTATTCTAGCTGGGTGGTAATTGCGTATCAAGTGTGTTCAAAATATCACAAGGTCTTGCTTTTTAGTGTTTGAAAAATCCTGTAGTTACCACCTTCATTCATCCATCCGTATCTGCATCCACAGTTCAAATCAAAAGACAATTTAAGGAAATAGATGAATTGTATGAAAGGGAAGTGACATTTTTTTACACACACTAGCTGTTACAGGACTGAACTGCCTTGTGACCTGTGTGTTGTTAGACAAATTGTAAAGTTGGTGGTGGTGAAGAAAATGCGGTAAATTATTTATTTCAGAAAACTAGAGTTATAAATTTCCTTTTAAACAAGTTTTTATTTAATCTCTTTATGTTTGAGTTGCTTGAGAGGGAGTGGGCAGGGAATGGATTTTGTGTAAAAGCTGGAAATCACAGCAGGTTAAGATAAAATGATACATACAGCATTTGCAGCTCTTGAGTTTTTATTTAGAGACTTGGAGTAATAAATAGGGTATTACAAGATCCCTAGGCATTTGGCACAGGGTTGGTTTTGTTTGATGTAAGGTTGCTTTTTTTTCCCTAGCTTCATCAAGAAATTGGAGAAAATAGTAAAAATTATGTGAGAAACTTGAGTAACTTAGGTTTGAAGTTAATAACCTTTTCTCTGAGCTGATCTCTGTAACTTGGTACATACAGTGCTTGCAGTAATGAGCTTCTAAAGTAAGATCAATTTAACTTAGAATCAGAAAGACATCTAAATATTCTTGATAACTCTCTGTAAAGGAAAAACACTACCTATTTCTCTTGAATCCCTGTGAAGATGTAGAAATTACTTGAGCACATTTACACATTTCCTTAGAGCATTTAGTTTGTGTACTTTTGCTTTGTTTTGGGAACTGCCAGTTCCTCATTGGTGCTATCTTGAGCCTGCAGCGTAAGCACCTTTGGTGCTGTTCCGCTTGCTGGTTGCAGTGAAGACTGGTGACCAGCTTTTTCCTGGTTGAGACCTGTTTTGGTCTTTTTTTTCCCGTCTGAGACAGTTTCCTGCGCAATTGCTTCCTGCATTCAGTGAGAAATGCTTGGCTTGCCCTTGCCTGATCCTTCAACACAGGAGTAGTGCTGTTTGGTTATTTCAGAATCTGCAGTCTTAGGACTAATATACCAATAAACTAACAGATATGAATCTCAGTACAGCATACCAGTAATGGTAGGCAATCCATCAAAACTACATGGCATAACAATTGGGTAAAAGCTACCTTTAGTACCAGAAATACTCATTGCTGTCTTATCCTCAGCATCAGCACAGGATTGTTGATGTTTGAGGTTTTTGGTAGGAGGTCAGTAGTAAAAGCACCTGCTGTATTGTTTCTCAAGTGTGATGGTTGTCCTGAGTCTTCAGAAGCGGGACTTCTGTAATATTGTATGATGACAGATGGGAGTGAGCAGCTTCCTTACAACTTTCTCTGACTTACTTTGTTACCAGAGAAGCTGCCACTTTTTTTTTTCATTACACAGATTATTGAAGCATCTTTCATATGAGAATCTGAGAGAGCTGAATATTTCCTCACAGATATTCAGTAAGCCATCTGGACCGTTGCACCTGAAAACAAGAAGGCTTCATTGGGCAGGAGAGATGCATATTATCAGTGTATAAATACTTAACGGGAGAGAAGATGAGGGAGACAGACTTTTTTCAGTGACACTCTGTGACAAGAGACAATTAAAACAAACTAAAACATAAGAAATTCTATCTGAACATACAGAAAACTTTTCTACAGTGAGGATAATCAAACACCACAATAAGGTTTCCCAGAGAAACTGTGGAGTCTCCATCCAGTGAGGTATTAATAACCCAACTAAACATGGTCCTGGACAGCCTACTCTAGGTGACCCTACTTGAGCAGGTAGATTGGATTAGATGATTTCAACAGATCTCTTCCAACCTAAATGATTCTATGAGTCTAAATTTCTTTGGAAACCTGGCTTGCAGCCTTGGGTGTTCTGTGAGATGGAACAGGTTATTTTTGCCTTTATGAAAATGGGTGTAGAAGAGTGGACTGGGAATGCATGAGAAAACAAAAGAGGGCAAGGAAAATACCCAAAGGTTTCCACAAAACAAGGAGGATGGTATCAAAAATTAAAAGTAGGGAAAGAAAGGCTTTCAAACCAGGAGGAAGATTTGAAAGAACGGGAGAGGGGACCATAACGAATAGAGGGGTGGCTGCTGTACAGAAACACTTGACGGTGTCAAGGGTACTTGTGACAGTCCATAGTCCACCTCCTGGTGTGTATTGTGCCTGTGCTAGAAAACTCACAGTGGTTTCACGTGTGTAATGCACATCTATAGCAGCTTCCAGTTTAGTTTCTTCTGAAAAGAACTTGATCTTCTGAAAAGTGCCAAAATCACTTTGCAAATATAAGCAGTGTGGATTAAGTGAAGATTTTGGGGGAATTAACTTCAAAACTATACTGCAGATTTAGATTTGGAAGTTAAAAATGCTTATGTAGATGTAGCCATGGAGTGGCAAGAGATCAGTCTGTATTTGAGAAATAGAATTAAGATTCCTTCACAGAAATCATGTAAATATTTTTTTGGTAGATTTCTTTGTAGAATCAGTTTTTTTGCCTGATTTCCTTTTACCATACAAACAAATTTAAGACAGCAAATACTCATTTCATTTCTCAGCTTTCTTGTTATATTACAACCCACAGCATGAGGGAACTAGTCCAACCTGACAGTGCTGGTGGTCTTAAGTTACATGGCTTTTCTTATTTCTAAATGTACTTGCAAGAAAAGGATGCCACATTAATTACGCCCTTTATTCACATACAAAGTCCAGTTTCCTGTCTGAGACAAATATGGACTTAGATATGTTCTTCACTATTTCTTGATGGGTGATTTGGCAGGCAGGCAAGACTGATTGTGGAGTGTCATGTATTCACTGAGGCAGAGCAAAGCTGGACACTGGAATAGGTCTTAGGCATCTGCATGGCATAGCTGCATTTGGTGAGAAGTCAACAGCTCATCTTACTGTTTCCCTAGACCCAAACTGATGATGCCCTGAATTATCTCAGTGCCTTGTCTACCACTTTCCCATATCATTGTAGAGTTCCTTTGCTGATAGCTTATTACTGTTTTTTGCTCACTATAGTAATACCTTTTTTCCTATCCTTTATCTCATGTATCCCGCCCCTTCATTATTAGAACTGCTTCAGTGTCTTTCTAATTGCAGAACATTGTGCTTTTCAGGAGCTCATCTTTGGTGAGTGGTGAACTAGGGCTCCTTAAATTACTGCTCTGAAGTGACCTTAGGCAATTTCTTGAATTCCTGAGGGTCTGGTGTGATGGTTTTTCTTTATACTATCTCTTAGCAGTGTAAAAGAATATATTTAAAAGAACATTTTGAAATAAGCAGTGCTAGAAATATCAGCTACTTCCCAAACTTGTAGCTGTCAGACATTTGGGGGATTTCTGTAGTTATTATTTGTGACTGAAACACAAAGGGCAAAATCAGATAGAGGAACAGGAGCTAGTGTTGTGCTGACTGTATTGGAAACCTCAGTCTCCCTCGATAAAAGTCACAGTGGCCTGTGATTGCCTCAGCCAAAATGGAGAATAGAGTAGCAGCATGTGTTTCTGGAGGGAGTCAATTGGACAGTAGTGCTGTCTTAATAAGCTTTGCTGTAGCTTGAAGATGCAGGATAAAGTTTCATAGCCTGTTTGAGCTGATTTTAACATTGAACTGCTACCAAAAGAGACTTTGTTTTAATTTGTAGTTATTCAAGCTTGAGTGACTGAGGTCAATCTCATAGGCACTGAACTTACGCATAGACCATCCTGTTGAGCTGGTCTAATGAGATGCTGCTGCTGAAAGGGGAAAAGCTTTATCGTTTGTTTTGCTTTTCTCTTAGGTAGGCTTAATGGTTATATTTTTCTCTCTTGTGGTAGCTTAAGCTGGGTAGACCTTTCCATGAGTTGCTTTCATGTGTGAGTGATAAAATAAACAAACAAACTTATCTATTTGATTGTTTCCCCATTGCAGGGAGTTATAGCTGTTGACATACTCATCTGATTAGCAGTGATGTTATCACAGTGTGAATGGCTGTGCTTAACCAAGAGTGAAGGGAGGGCAAAAGGAAGAGGAATGACGGCTCCTTTGGGTACAGTTGAAACTCAACCCTTTGTGATTGATACCTAGAGTGATTTACTTCAAGAAATAGGTTCCAGTTCTGTAACCATTAAAGAATGGTCTTCACGCCCAGTGGTGTGAGGCGGTGGTATCTAAGTGGTGTTGGGCCAGTTTCCTACTGAGCAGACTGGCCGTGTTCATCTTGAGTGGTACTTTGCTGTATCTTCTGAAGGTCCTGCATGGTACCTCTGTGGCTGTGAACCTCAGTATCTCGTGTACTAAAGCTCTGAACTGGAGAGAGCTGTGTTGTGTAAGAGTGGTGTTTTCATGAAACCGAGGGCTGTGGTGTGTGGCCCAGAGGTACAATGTGAGGAAATGTAGGAGTGTGTAAAGGGGTGTGCTCTCCTGCAGTACTGTGGTAGGACCAGCCTGATGCAGTTTGGGTAGCATGGTTATTGAGGAGTGTTCTCTGGAGCTTTATTTTGTAAAGAAGGCTGAGTCACTCTGAGGAAGGGGGGAGCCAATTGACAAAGTGGATGATTGGGAAATGAAGATCCAGGGATGAACTAAGTTGCCCAAAATTACAGATATACCTGAAGAGAGGGTTTGTTCCTATTAATTTCAGCTTGATTTGTGTATCACTTTTCCTGAATTGTATACTATAAAGTCATAAATAATACTTTCCACCTCAGTATAATATGTTGTATTTGCTTTCTTTTCCTTTGTTGCAGGATCACACTTCATTTTAGCCTCTTCAGACAACTGTATACTATGACTCCTTTTGTTTCACATTAGGTTGTAACTTTAAGATTTAAAAAATTAAAAATCAGGAATAATTTAAATATTTTAACTCCTTTATTATTTTTGCTTATTTCAGGTACATGCAGAGTTTCCTTGAACTTTTAGAATATGAAAACAAAAGTCCTGAGGATCCTCATGTTCTGGATGAGTGAGTAACTTGTTTTCTTGTGATTAGTTCACTTGAAAAGAATCTGTCTCAAAAACAAGTGGTTTTGTACTATAGAATAACAGTGATCTTATTTGTAAGGTAGAATTCATGCAGCAAAGGTCAAAATTGTAATCTGGAGCAGAATAAAGAAATCTTAAGTTATTTTGGGCACTAGGTTTTACATTTGTATAGTCTGATAGTTTAAGAAATGGTATGAAGTGCTGTATTAAGAAGACAACATGCATATGAGTATATTTGCATATCAAATACTTAGAACTAAAATACCATTTTAGCATACATTGAGCTTAGTGCTCTGTTGTGTATAATGTGTATTAACGCATTAATACTTGGGAGTTAGGTTTTTTTTTTTCAGTTTGAAAACATTCAATGTGTCAGTTGTTTTAATCTGCAACTTTTTTAATGGACTTCAACTACTGGCGTTAACTTAACCTCATTGAATAATGTTACTTATATTTTGAGGAGAAAGAAATGTTTAGCTGATTTTATTTATCCACAAAATCACAAAAATTGTCATTAAACTATTTCCCTGAAATTTTTACACAAAATTAAGCCCCTCGTGTGAGAACAAAGGGTGTGACATATACATCAGAGTCCTACAAACAAACAACAAACCCCAAAACAACCCCTTTCTGCCCCCTCCTCCAAGGTCTGTGGTTACTATGTACAGTATAGTAGTCATCTTTGTGTCAGGAGATCTCTTTCTGTAGGTTTTCTTTTCTATTGTTTAGTTCTCTTAGGGTAGTTTCTCTTTTAAAAATGAGTTTCCTTTTAAGCTCTGGAAATCTTGTGTGGTCAATCAGTGTTCTATAGAAAGTGCTTCATAAGACATCTTTCAGTGCAACAAATACTAGGTGCAAGATGTGGCCTATGCTGCGTAAAAACGGCTTCTTATCTTCAGTTAGTTTCAGATACATTAACTGCTATGTTATGTTAGGTTGAGTAAAGGTTTTATTAGTTAGTGCATTTTAGATGTGGTCTTTCGCTTGTGGGCGTGTTATCTTGAGATCTTTACACTTCATTTTTTCAATATCAAGCAATCCATGCGGGAGAAACTCAAGTATATGAGTAGTAAATGTCCTGCATGGCAGAACTGTAAAAGGAGCCATAAGGATTATAGGCTAGAGTGAATTGCAGTGCTATTAAACAAGGGGAAAGAAAGTAACTGTTTTCTCAGCACGAGTCCTAAGCTGGAATAGTGTCTTCAGTTGTGGATACCACCTATTAAGAAATTAAAACACATGTTGGACAGTGTTGATGTGAAAGAAGCAAGAATTGGAGACTTGTATAGTTCCACCTCTGAATGATGTTGAAAGCATTTGGTAAAAAAAAAAAAGATTGTGTGAGACACTGGAAATCTGAGTGTGCAAAAAACTGTAATAAAGGATGATTGGTTGCTCTAAGTGAAGAAATGGAGGGTTAAAAAAAATGGCTGATTTTTGATGAAGTAGAGGTTGTACACAGGGCAAAAGCTACAAATACTAATATTGCCAAGAACAGACAGAAGAAGATGATTTCAGAAGGCTGTAGAACATCCTACTTTAAAAGCTTTTAGGAACAGATTAAATTGCTTCCAGTGATATTCCAGGCATGCTTATTCTGCATTAAATAAATCAGATGAACTTTTCAACTACCTTTATTACATTTTGTGATTTTGTGTCTATAGCCTACTTGCTAATGGGATGAGATTTTCTATTTGTGACCAGTTTAGCAGTGACCTTTCTTACTGCTTGACTTAGAATAATGTTGTGAGTGTGTAGTGGTTTTGTCTGGGCCAGGTTTTGGTAGTGGGGGGCTGCAGGGGTGGCGTCTTTAAACAAAGAGCTGCCAGAAGCTTCTCTTGTATCTGATAGGGCCAGTGCAAATTGGCTCTAAGATGGACCCACAGCTGACCCAGGCCTGGCCAATTACTGACTGAGGTGACACCTCTATGAATAACGTATTGGAGAAGGGGAAGAAGTTGCTGTACAGTTGCTAAACAGCAGCAGAAGGGAGCAAGAATGTGAGAACATCTCCACAGACACAGAGGTCAGTGAAGAAGGAAAGGGAGAAGGTGCCCCAGGCACTGGAAGAAAGATTCCCTTGTGACCTGTGGTGTAGCCCGTGGTGAGGCAAGTGCTGCCCGTGCAGCCATGGATGCTGCATTAGAGCAGAGACCCACCTGCAGCCCAGGGAGGACCCCATACCCGAGCAGGTGGATGCCTGAGAGAGGCTGTGACCCCATGGGAATCCTACCCTGGAGCAAGTTTCTGGCAGGACCTGCAAGCCCACGGAAAGAGGAGCCCACACTGGACCAAGTTTGCTGGCAGAACTCATGACCCCATGGGGCATCCACACTGGAACAGTCAGTTCCTGAAGGACTGTTTCCCACATGGATAGGGACTTGTCAGTAAGACTTGTGTTTTATACTGAATTTAGCCTGTGAAAAGAGGCAAAAGATGTGTTAACTGATTAAAGAACAAATGAATTCTTGACAGTATTAGATCAGCTACCTAAGATTAGAAGGTCAGACTTATTTCCTGCTCTTTGTATGTCATCTGCTCCTAACTTTTTGAAGTCTATGCCACTTAACTGTATGTTGAGCTTTAATTAGCTATCATTTTAATATTTTGTGCAAACTGTGTCCTTCAAAAATAGTCTTTAACTGTGTCCATATTTACTTTTAACCCACAGATAAATCTGACAAATTTCTCAGCTTCTCTACCAGTGTTCCATGTTGCTGCTGTATTTTATGCCTTGTGGTCAGAGGAGAAATATTTGGGACTCTAGTAGCTAATGAACTATTTTTCAGTGGAAAAACCCACATGTCTGAGTTCATTTAAGTTTACGTAACATGTTTCTATTATTCTGTAATTGCATGTATCATTTAATACAGAATGTGAGCCACTGTCTGTGTTTTCACAGGTGAGGAATGCATGAGTAGGAATAGTACTTAAAGCAAACGTATATGGTTGAAGAAGACAATGTGGAAGGTCACTCCATGAGATATGCCTGGTCCTTTGAATGAGACCCTTTCTTGTCCTTACAGCATCTGCAGTGTTATCAGTTTGGTACCTTGCATAGAGTAGCATGTGAAGAGGCATTGTAGCATGCTTCATGTGTTGATCCCTCTCAACTGTCTTGTTCCTGCACTGAGCTTGCTGTAGAAGCATCCATACTGCATATTAATGTTACATGTTGTATACTTCATATTACAGGAGACTCAGTCTTGCCTCCTTTGGTCATCATTAGTGCCCTGTGTGGTATCAGATATGTAATACATTTCATGATAGCCCTCATCTCTTCTTCCTTTAGCTTAAGTCTCACAAAATGTGACACTTGCCTGAACGGCAGAACTTCTGCCCCACTACCACCCTAGCAGCTTTTGTTTAGAGCTTAATGTGGTGATCCCTTCGAGCACTCAAAAACCATGAAGACTTAGAGTAGCTAATTTTTGGAAATTAACTGAGTGCCTTGGTGATCTTTTTGTCAGCTGAGGTAAACTTCAGTTTCTGTTATGGCTAATTGAGATAACAGTAGCACAGGAGAGAAGGGGAAGCTAAAACCTCAAAGAGAGGTTCAATATCCACTAATGTATTCTTTTAATGTTGGCAGTGTCTTTACAAGTAATGTTTTCTAAAGTGGTGAAATGACTTGATCAGTTGAATGTAAAACTGTCCCCTGACTGTGTGATAACTCTGCTGTCTGGGAAGCTTGCCCTGGTATTCTTACAATCTGGGCTCCCTTTCCAAGGAAACCATTTTATGTATCGGTGTTAGAGGAATATAGATGTTATCCGTAGACTTGCACAGATATCTGTGAAGCCATGCAGCAAATGAGTTGGAAAGCTGATTTAGTGGAAAAATAACCCACTTTCAGCTCTACAGCTGTTTCAGCTCTAAACTGTTAACACTGTTTGGCTTGCAAAGACAGCCAGTAGTGCCAGTGTGATAGAGAAGGGTGAATGGTTAGAGTTGAGTACAGAGGCTAAACTAAAGCTGATGTTTTTCAGGGTGACCCAACTTAACTCTGCTCTTAAGTATGAAGTTGAGGACAGATGTATGTTCATGTGTGTTTAGCTTTTTATGAATATTGGACAAAAACCTTTAAAGAGATTTTTGTTTTTTCTCATCCTTTCTGTGATGGAGAGATTCAGAGGTGCTTCAGTTTCTTTACTACGTTCTGTTGTTTAGCAGACCTTATGAGGGCTTACTTATACAGCATCACCATGCTACCGTTGCTGTCAGTAGCACTGGCATATGCCAAAAGGTCAGGTTACTTTTGCATGCTTGATAACACAAATATCATTCCTCAAGCTGCAGAGTGGTCAGGTGGGAGTCGTTCCACAGTTTTGTCAAATAGTGTGATTGCAGGAGTGTTTAGATACCGTGTCCACGCTTGATAGAGGGAGAAAGCTGGCAGAGGTGTTGGAAATTTCCAGTGGTGTCGTTATGCATCTAGATTAACACACAGAGGGGGAAATTATTCTTCAAAATCTGAAGGGCTTGTAAAACACACTGTTCACGTGTACTTTCAGTGAACACTTACTCCACCCCCTATACCCATGAGTTTCTTTGTTTGGTGTTTTTGCGGCACTCCCGTGGGAGGGTGTGTGAGGGAAGAGTCCTGCAGCCGAGAGCCGCTGGAGTAGCAAACTGCCAGTATGTCTAGAGATAACCCAGGCACAAGAAACTTAGTAAAGGGAAAGTAACTTTCTGCAGCATGAAGATTAAAATAGTGGTTCTCTCAGCATTTTGAAATCAGTAAATATTGGAGTAGATTCGGTTCAGAAGGTGCCATTTTGTTACTTCCAAGGAATGTGAAGCGCTGCTTCAGTTAGTTTTGCACTTCGAAGGTAGCGATGCTTTCTAGTAGAAAAATCTGCCAGAGTGTGAACTTGTCTTTCTGGTGATTCTCAGCTACTAGCCAGTACTTCTTTAAAACAGAGAAGCCAATCAGGAAAAAAACCACATTGTCTATTCCATTTGAAAAGGTTTTGTTTTTTTTTTTCTTAGTCTACTCATGTCTTTCTTGTCTTTAGTCTTTCAGATAATATTGTAAATAAAAGACAAAACAAAAATTCCCTTTTTCTGTCTTAGGACTTTTTTTTTTTGCACTGGAATGGTAGGTCAAAACAGAATAATATATACAAGTATTAGGAGTTAAATAGTAACTTGTGTTACAGCATTCCTTAATTGTCGCTGCAGACCCTTAAAGCCGTAAATACTCATTTGTTAATACAGAAGCCACTGAAACACACTTAAAATAGCTTCATATTAATAATTTCTCATCTGTCAAACCAGAATACATCATTTATTCATTGTGGCTTTGAAAATACAGAACACTGGATTTTTTAAAAAACTAGTCCTTGCTGAATAAAAATTTTGGAACTATTCTGAAGTAATTCCCCCCACCTCCTGCCAATCCCATGAACATTTTAAAAGTTCTGTGATTAAACTCAGCTCTCCAGTAGTTTGAGTACAGTAAAAGCTTTGTGTTTTTCAGAGACGTTGTAGGGTGGGGTCGTGATAAGGAATGAGTTGTAAGATTAAAGAAACGTGTTTTAATTTCTGCCCTGCTGCTTTGAAATCGGTTATGCGTTTCATGTGTTTGGCCCTTAAAGCATCTACTTGAGGGAAACACTTGAGTGAACTCTATTATCTTTGAAGATGGAATGAGAGGGTTTTTATATCATGGCGATAACGAAGAGTTTCTTTATTGTGTGTGTTTGCACACTAAGCTTCAGCTATGGTTTGCTATCTACAGCAGATAAACCTCATAGCCCTTCGCCCTTTGGGATACTGTGTACATTTCAGTGCTTTGGTAGTGGGATGTCAGTGAACAGTTTGCCCTCCTGGAACACACAGCTATTGTGTATATTGTGGATAGTGGAGGTATTTAAAAACAAATAACAAAGCTGTCAGCAAACAGCAGTTTGTAGAGAGTGGTTTCAGTTTTCATCCCGTTGCGGTAGTTGCTTCTCAGCTCTGTTTGTCACTAGCGTCTTGTTGCTCTGAAACAGAGAGGCAGTATGAGTACAACCAGGCACTGGTCATGTCAGTACATGGGCAGAAACTGATGGTTAGACTGAGAACGATTAAAAAAGAAAACCTGTTAAAAATGAATCCTTCATTCCTTAGGAGTTGGTAGTGTAGAGTAGGACAAATAATTTTAAATTCGTATCACTTGTGAAGAGTGGTATGGTGTACTATAAAATTACTGTTTTGGCTAAGTGGTTATGAAAAGGAAGGAAGCATCTGAAGTCTTTTTTTTTTCTTTTTGTGGTCTTTATGTTCTTTCCCTTTCTCATTCCAGGATAATTGGACTAGATGACCTTTAAAGGTCACTTCCAATCCAATCTGTTCTAAGATTCCTTCTTTAACTGGTGTATTTCTACTTCTGATAGAAATAACGAATACGGTTCTGAGAATGTTTTGCTGTTGATTTTATTTTTTTTTTAAAGATCTATAGAATTGCAGATACAGGCATAGCTGAATGAGTCTGCCAGCTGTGCTTTCTTCTGAAAGCTGCATTTCACTGTGTGTGCTTTTTCTTCAAAAAACAAGATCACGTAATCATCGCGGTGTTAATATTTATTTAATATTAGATAATGTAGCAAGATTGAATAGCATTGGTATTCCATGTCTAGACTTCAGAAAGCTATTAATAAATACTTTGTGTATGTATGAGCTTAGGGGGATGGGGGGGGAATAAATCTGCCTTGGCAGGAGAAACAGAAGTCTTTCAAGGTGCTTTGAAGTGCTTGCTTAAAGTGATGGAAGTGATATCCTAAAACTACTGAGGTACCAGAGGGAAGAGCCTGTCAGAGCACCGTTGTATGTGCCCTGCCATCCAGCGGTGTAAAAGGAAACTGAACGGAGTCACACTTGATAATTACCTATCCTTACATACAGACTTAACAGCATCGATAGTAGTAAGGGAAATGCATTTGGAAGCTACACTGCGTGAGTTGAGGTGTTGGGAAGAAAGTATGAAGTGTAGAACTACTCAGGAAAATTACAAAGTGCAGTCAGGTTGTTTATCCCGAGTTTCTTTTCCAGTCTCCCAGCTACTGTTGGTTGCAGAGAATGAGAGTTACCATGGTGCATATGATTGCAATAGAAGGAAATCTGTTGTTCTCTGTTCATGGCGAGGAGAGATTGAATTTAAAGGAATGTTTTGGTGAGGAATGACTTAATGTGAGGCCTTAAATGTTTTGCAAATCCTTGTGAGTGAGAGGTTGACACAATATTTTACTTGAAATAGATGTGCTTAGGTACTGCTATATTTTTGTCTTCTCCCCCAGTAGCTTTTTTTGGTTGAGTGGGAGGGGTAGTAAACAGATAAAATGGTTATGCTATGGGTATTTGAAAACAAGCAAGAGGTTGAGTTTAATTACACATTTAATAATCTGTTTCTAATCTTATTTCCTCTAGCTTTTTAGATGTTTTAATTAAAGTCAGGAACAGACACAATGATGTGGTTCCAACCATGGCGCAAGGGGTGATTGAATACAAGGAAAAATATGGCTTTGATCCATTTGTTAGCAGTAACATCCAGTATTTCCTAGATAGATTCTACACCAACCGCATCTCTTTCCGTATGCTTATTAACCAACACAGTAAGTAACTGCTTTTTTCATCTTTTGAGAACTCATTAGCTATTGCTTATAAACCTGAAGCCATGGCTTTTAGTTGTTTATTCCATACTCATAACTAATTCTTAATGTTCTGTGCTATTTATGGTAATAGGATACACTGGCAACTTGTTTATTTGGTACTTCTCAGTTATTGGAGATGAATCCAGAACACTGGTGTGATTTCTTTTAGAATTGTTGGGCTTTGTCAGCACGGCTGTCACTTTTTAATCTTTTTGGCAGAGACAGCTTGCATAATGATACACAAAGTATTTTTAGGTAGTAGTAGAGTAGTTGTATCATTCTATTTATAAATCTCTTAACATAGTTTTTAGAGCTGACATTTATTTCATAATTAAATGCAGAGATGCAATAACTTTTGAATAGGTTATGCACAGTATGATTTTCATTGTTGTTTTTGTAGCAAGTGATCTAGACTTTATTGCCTTCTAAAAAGGTTGAGTATTTTTAACTTTAAATGTTAAATTATATCCTTTATCTTCCTCTACTTCCTGCTTCCTATTTATGAAGAAAGCTAGAACAGTCATCCTTTGTCAACGGATTCTACTTCATTTCTTGTTACTAATAAGCTTACTGATTTATATTCACATTAGAGTGAAAGCAGTTACTTGCACAGCTTCTATTAACCAATTTGTGCAACCATGCAGAAAGTGATCTGTGTAAAGTTAAGGATAGTCTTAATGATCCCTTTTAGTGTATCTTGTGCCTTTTATTCTAGAATTTCATTCTCTTCCCCATATTATGCTTTTATGAGCTCTTTGAGATTGTAGTACACTACTGATAATATGGATGCTAGAGTACATAAGGTATTTTACTACAATTTGTCTTTCCAGTAACCTTTTATGTGACTAACAAATGCCTTGCTATGCCTGTATAAATAACTTTAATGTGGCAAAGCGTATATAGTGGTAAACATGCAGCTTATTCTTTACTTTTACTTGTGCAGACAAATGACAGACATAAACCCAAGTTAAAAGGCTCTCATAGACGATTTCTAGCAATAGGCAAAAATGTTGTCCTAGTAGAACTCTTGATCTGAGTGCTACCATGACTTCCACTTTCAGTTCTGAAGTACTGTTTAATTGAAGGAAATGGCTTTTCCTGGGGACACTCTTGTTTAACTGGTTGAAACTTAAAATTGCTTCCAACTGTTTAAAGTGTAGTTAACCTTGCACAATTTCTCTATGTGAAGCAACGTTAGTGATCCATTCCTGATGGAAATTATTAATCCATAAGCACTGATGAAAAAGACAATGGGAAAGGAGAATGTGAAAACATTTTTTTTAAATAGTTTACATTTCTATTTCATAGGTTATTGACAGACAGTTTCTTACAGTGCAGTTCTGCAAGGTGCAGTGTGCCAATGTTATTAGTGTGCCATGACTAGGAGAGGAAAAGCTTTTAGATCTTTTGCTGGCCTCATACAGTGTCAGTTTCATACTGGAGCTGACTAACTTGCAAAAGTAGCAGGAAAACACTTCTGCAAAGAAATGTAAAAACCTTTCTACTCCTTATGGGAGCTAAACTCTTGGTGAAGGATCTGGTAAGTGCCAGACCCTTGTGCAAAGGAAGGAGTGGGGAGTATACTGCTGAGAGGGATAAAGTTGCTTGAGAGACACCTCTGTGAAATGACAGCTTAAGTGTGAAAGGTTTTTAATGCTATCTTGCAGTTCTTCAGTCCTTTTTACTGTAACGTTTTCATTGTTCTGAGTGCTTCTATTCTGTCATAATGATATGAATGAGGTATTTTGATTTTTTTCTCTAATTTTTGATAATGCACTTTGAAATGTAGATTTTCACCTTAACACTCCCACACCACTATTACTCTTTTTAACTAGTCTTAGTGATGAAAAAGGAAATGAAAACAAAAAAAGAGGAGAGGCAAGTAGCCTTCCTAAACAAGGATTCTAACAGTTGGCTACAGTATTGTTTTACAAAACGATGCCCTATCCAGTAAGTTCCATATACTATCAGATTTGAGTGTGTTGGGCTACCTCAAGTGTCATAGACCTGTAGTCTATTGTAAGTGTAATTTTCTGCTATTTCTTTCTATTTTTAGCACTTCTTTTTGGTGGAGATATTAATCCTGCTCATCCCAAACATATTGGAAGTATTGATCCTAACTGTAACGTGGCAGAGGTGGTTAAAGGTAAGATGAAGTTAGTGTTTTTGTTGATTAAAAAATCCCCACTACTTAGAATATGCATAAATATGTATTGGGATACAAGAAACTGAAAGTGATTTCAATTCATTTAATATTTTTTTTAAAAAGAGAAGAAATGGAAGTTCTGCACTTGCTCACAATAAAGCTATGGCCTTACTGAGACTTTCTGATGTCTTCATCATTGACAAACTTAGTATGTTAACAGAACTAAGAAAATAGTTGTGTTTTTTAAGTAACTTTAACTTGTTCTTTTTAATCTCAGCTTAAGTATCTTGGGTGTCTTGTTAAACTTTAGATGTTTTCTTTCCTAAAATTTTTAGAAGCAAGTTCTCATGTACTGTCTGATGCTGGTACTAAAGAAAATTGAGAGTGAGAGGTTTTCCAGTTTGTTGAGTTAGACCTCAGACGTACAGATACTCCGATGAAACTCCCCATTACTGTGTGCATCTGGTCATATCACAGCCTGCTCTCTTATACAGAAGCATGCATTCACCTGAATGATCAGACACAGTTGCGTTAAAAATCCTGTTTGCTTAATAAATCTTGTTTGGTTAATGTTGTGAATGTCCCTGTGCTCTCATACTGTTAGGAAGTAGGCGTGACATAGTGCTGTCTGCTTCAAGAACTTTTTTCTTAAAGGTTCTGACTCTGAGTATATCTGTTTACAAACATAGGTCTTGCTGTACTGGTGAATTCCCCTCTCTCTCCTTCATTGCTGTTTGTGCAGCTGCAAGAGGGGAAGAATGTGTTTCTCCACTTTGTCTCAGCTTTTGATGAAACAAGAGTGAAATCTTTCTAATGTCAGACTTTGACCTCACATGAATAGCTTGCTTTGTAATATAGGTGCTTTTTACTGTTATGAAGGCCTCTTGGCTTCTAGCTCTAAGGCAGCTTTTTTTTCCAGCAGCTCTCTCTTTTCTTTTGATTGATCTTGCTCCACTTTGACCTCAGCATTGCATATCTTATATTTGAATTGTTTATTTAGGTATTCTTTGTAATAGCAATATTTTAATCTATTTCAATCATCAAATTCATAGTTCCTGCCTTGGACAGAAATGTGCATAGAGTGTCAAAAGGTGCCCAAATGTTTTCAAGCCAGTAGCTAAAGTAGATCTTTCATATCTGAAGAAATAATCACTAACAAAATGAGGACATCGTAAACAGTATCCAGTGTTGCCTTTCAAAGAAAGAAAATGTCTTTAAAAGATGAAGCCTATCTAGAGTCAAGGCGATTGAAGCCAGTTCCTTACAGAACTGATGCAGGGGTTAATTTACTTTCTGTATACTGTGCTAGCTCCAAAATGTTCCAAGCAATTAGTCAGAGTTGAGATGTCGATTTTGGCTCTGTACACCCTTCAAATGTAGAAGAAATGATTTAGAGAACCATTTGCTACTTCAAACAGCTCCACCAAGCGTTATGTCTGTAACTGCCTGAGTGGGTCTCTATATCTCATGGACTCTACAACAATAAGATTTTTGAGCTGACAGTAAATCCAGGCTTGTTCCTGAACAGAGCTGGGGTTCTACATGTCCTGATAGATCCTTCCCTCTTGTTGCTGCTTATCTCCAATGATGACACGGAGTGGGCTTCTTAACTTTGTAGTTTCTTTTACACTGTTATGACTCTGACAAAGAGTTGGCTTTTAGAGGAAGGTAAAATGGAAGATTCCACTTGGGCTCTTGACACAGTTTTGTTCAGGGCAGACGATTTTACTGGATACTGAAATTATGGTGCCTTCCTGTTCGTTTCAAGTGTGTTAAGAAGGCTGCTTCTTGAAAACAAATGAGACTTAAGTTTAGGGAGGCTAAATGGAGTTATTCAGAACCTCTTTGTTGTCTCAAGGTTATACAGTGACTGTGTCTGCTCATCTGTGTATTGAGGGCTTTTGGTTTATTTCCACACAGTTACTGATTTGCTTCTTGAAGGCCTTGAAGTTTTTCTTCATAATAGGAATCCCCTGGACCCATATTTTCACTTCTGTGATGTTGGATACTCTTTGAAATGTACTGACCTATTCCTTTCTCCATGTAGACGCCCTTACAGTTGTACAGGCTACATTGCTGCCTTCAGCTTTTGATGATTGAGACTTGTGTCTGTGCTTTTTTACTAAACCCTTTTTACTGAAGCACAGGATTACTACTCAGGCCATCAGAAGTTCTGAGATGATCTTAGAATATTGTGTAACGTAGGTATCCTTGCATCTTTTTTTCTTAAATTGTGCACATCCCAGACTGAGGTTCTCTGTACAGATTGGATATGACATGGGACTTTGATCTTTTTACTCGGACATGTTTTATAGTCTTATGGGCAGGACCCTTGTAGAAAGTCTCTGGAGCTGACCACCTTGATGCAAGGGATTCCTACTGGGTAGCTGATTTAGTGAGACATTCCCAGGACTTGATCAAGAATAGTTTCAGTGTTTGATCTGTTTTAGTATACCTCAAGCAGCATTTGTCAGCCTTGTGTTGTATGTCCAGCTTTGAAGATGTCAGAACAACTTACAGAAATTTTTTACAGATAACAGGGCACATTAAAGATTATTCCTGTAGACATCTTGAAGGAGGACAATTACAGGTAACCAGTGCTTTCCTGGGAGTAGTGTTTTTACTTTTTGCTTGTCACATAGCTCTGAGTCTTGGCAGTGACTGCTTTCTTTGGCGTGTCACTTTGGACAGGAGGAAGGAGGTACCTGTAGGGTGAGGTCCGATGCAATTGTTATGATATCTTAGTAAATTCCTTTCAGGTAGCTGCTCATCTGTTCTACAGGCTTGCTCTTAGCCCATACTTAGTACAAGGAAGCCACTTCTGTTAAGGCAGCTTAAACAATGTAGTTAGGATATCTCTAGGGTTTCTTTTTAAGATAATGCTTGCTGCTTGTTTCTAAAACATTTTTACAAATGAGATACCAATAAATGTATATAACTACCAAGAAATCTTTCAAGCAAAAGATGACTTATATCAAGAAAGTTTATTTTAACAATACCTACAGCCTTAGATTATGGGAAGGCTTTTGTTGTTGTTCAGTAGGAAAGAATGATGAATCGTGAAGATTCCAGCTTTTTCTGCAAAAGACCATGAAAACCAAATCTTGCAGACACTACTGTGTTGGGGGTGGGAGGGGGGAAGAATTTGTGGTTGCAGTGTTGTCCTTTTTTTATTTGAGATGGAAAGAACAAGCATTAAATTGTGATATCTACAAATAAGTAGATATTATGGTCAGCCTAAGAATATACTCTTCTGGTTTTCAAGCCCTGAAAGAAGGCAAAAAATAACTTGTCTCTAGTAATTTCCTTTTGTTTGTAGAGCTTTAAATAGAATTTGCCCTTCTTTGACAAATGAGCTGTACGCACACAGAGAAAAAGGGATTAGAATGGATACCAGTTTAATCGCTTGTAAACTAGTCACTGAGTGCTCTGCTTGTAGCCTTTCACATAAAGGATGGGCTTTGCTCCTTGTCTCTAGATGATTTTGTTAAATTAGTGTTCTGGTTTTTTTTGTAGATGCTTATGAAACAGCTAAGATGTTGTGTGAACAGTACTACCTGGTGGCACCAGATCTGGAAGTTGAAGAATTCAATGGTAATTGTGGAATTAATTTCAGTGATGTATGTAAGAAAAAACATTTTTAATACCTGATTTCTAGTTTTGTGAATTAATTGTACGTTATATTATGAACTCTGCAGTCCTGTATGCAGAAGTACTTTTCTTCTAATGTGTCTACATAGGCACATAAGTTGTAGTTTACCATCATGACGTATTTACTACTTCAAGGAAAATGAAAGTGGTCAAGGAGTCTCATATCTGGGAAGAAAACATGACTGCTTTCTAACTGATCTTTTGATGGAGCCGAGATGTGTTTTGTTTTCAAGTATGCCTATAAATTCCACCATCAATCTCTGCACCAGTGGTGAGCTCTTCTGTAAGATGGCAAAATTAGACATTTGTTTTTACATAGTCTGATTTCAGTCCCATCATAAACTTCTCGTATGAAAAAATGTGTTGAGTTGATTGCAAAGATGAAAATTGGATGCTACAAAACTGATGAGACCTTGTCAGTGTTATCGACTGACTTATTTTTTTTGTTGTTTTTCGTCATTTTTATTGACAAAAGGTAGATGATTTTTTTTAAGTTTAAAAAAAAGTCTCAAGTGATTCATAAATTTTGGTCAGCTGTCAAAATGTAAGACTAAGATGTTTCCAAACTTCTGTAGAATTGCAAAAGTCTGAGAAATAGGTAACAGGAAGCCAAGGGAGCAATATGTGGGAATGAATGTTGCTCAAAGTACTACTTAATATTGTAGAAATACTTCTTTACACATAATGATAATGTCGAGACTGATGCATTGCTACCAGCCCCATATTCCAAAACCAAAGGATCCAACCTTCCTCCCTCCAAAACTGAGCAATTTTTAGAGCTAAAAGTACTGAGTGCTGCATCAGAAGAATCAATGTGAAATTAATTCAGAGGCCTAAGTAAAAAGTTCCTACAAGAGAGAAAACAAGTTGCTTCATCTCACTAACAAAAACAAGAAGAGAGAAACTAATTACTTGTACTTTTTAAGCTAGCTTCTTATCAGCATGAGGAAAGGGACTTTGCAAATTACCTCAGAGCTACAATAACACATTTTCTGTATATACTCTATGCCTCAAACAAGTGCAAATCAGTCTGTCTTGGTTTGCTGGTACCTAAGAGAATTGGAGTATAGACTCAGACAAAATTAGCATAATAAAACAGTAAGTTGCCTTGAACTAATTATGCAGGCCATTGTTCTGGTCTCCTTTTCCTAGTTTTCACTACTGTGTCTCTTAAAGTAATAACCAGTATGGTTATCAGCCCTCAGTGTCAAAAAGATTGACGTTGACTCTAGTCACATTCTGTGCGTGTGGTTGTATCCAATTTATGAAGCAGACATTTACAGACTTGTCTTGAATCTGCACTGCTTCTGAGTCTAACAAGCTGTGACTGTATAATATAACACTGGTAGATATTTGAGCGTTCAGGGATGACAGCATCCAAAACTGTTCTGGAATGCATTAAATGCAGCTGTATTGTTTCCTGCCAAATCAGTTAGCACTCTAGCATTCAGAGCTGTGCCAAACCATACACTTGTGTAGAGACACTGACAACAACACAACAGGACAAACAATTTGGTTATGATTTACAATAAGAAAACTGTGATGTGGTTTGAAGTAAATTTTGGAAAAAAGGAATTAATACATGTTTGTGTTTTAATTATGGGAAAATATGTAGTTGGTTTTAAAGAAATCATTGTTTTAATGTTCTAAAAAGTCTTTTGTGCAGCAAATACTATGCTTAAATATTGTGTGTATTAAGAAAAAGTTTCCTATTTAAGTGGGAAAGTTCTGTTAGTAAACATAAGTTGTCAGTACAAAACCATCAGGAGGTAGTGAAGTTTATCTAACCAAAGTCTGCAGACATAGATCAATGTCATTTGAAAGTTATCATTAGAAGGTCTTATTTCTGATCATAGTAGTAACTGACATTTATGATTTTAATGTTAAAGAGCTAATCTTGTACTCAGAAAACTAAAAAGGTGCTTACATACTTGTCTTTGCCTACAGTTTCATGTTATTCCTGTAAACCGAGACACCAAAAAGTTGTCTGTTTTGGTTGGTTTTAATTGTCTTGTCTTTTTTTTTTTTTTTTTTTTTNTTTTTTTTTTTTTTTTTTTTTTTTTTTTTTTAGCAAAAGCTCCAAACAAGCCGATTCAAGTAGTCTATGTACCTTCTCATTTGTTTCATATGTTATTTGAATTATTCAAGGTAGGTTGAACTTGTTAATATTTGGAAGGGTTTAGTGTTGAAATTGGAGTTCTTTTCAGTTACAGCTCTTAAAGGTTACTTCAGGTTTTTTTTCCTTTCTTAAGCTTATTTTTAAACAAATGAAACTGTTAAAACCTGGTCTTGCAGCCCTATCTTACACCCTTGTATCCTTAAAAAAAAAATCCTGTATGTTTCCACTTCTCCTTTTGTGCTTTTGCAGCTGATTTAACTGAACCATTTCTGATAGCCTGTTTTTGCAATAGTGATGTATTAATTACCTTGCAGTTTCCATAGCTTGCTGCTTTATTGCATATTTGAAGACTGGTTAGGATCAGTGTATATTTTGTGAAAACAGCCCATATGTTTTTGAACGGTATAAATGCCATCACTTGATTTGGTTTTGTTTGTGTTTTCTGAATAATTGGAACAAGAGTGAAAGTGTAACATCTGAGAGCTATTGTATGCTGTCATATGAGAGGTGTTCTCTAGGTGGTGCAATTGAACACTAGACATTTCCGGGGGGAAAATGCGTTTGATCAGAGAGAAACTTTCCTGAACAGTGGTTTTTTTTGAGCTTGATTTCTGACTTTTGCCAGGTACACTCACTTAAATCTTCCCTTGTTTTGCCATTTGTAAGAGTTCTAGGGCAGAACAGGTGACAGTTTGTATACTGGTTTGTTTTAGTACAAATAACAGAACAAGCAAGTTGGAGTTGTAAGTAATGGTAATCTGTGTTGCACTGGCAGTAGAGTCATAGAATGCCAGGGGTCGGAAGGAACCTTTAGAGATCTAGTCAGATCAATAGGTGGTAACTTAACAATTCTGTGACTCAGGCTGAGAAAATCTGAGCTTGTTATCTGTAGTGAACATCACCATTAGTGTTCTGGAGGGTGAAGGTAAGGATGTTGTCATCCCTTATGTATAATGCCTTGATTTCACACAGGAGAAAATAGTCTTGCTCTATGTTCTCTGACTCTAGAGCTAATAGATAAAGGTATGTATAATGGAGTTCTGATGTAAAAGTCCAACTGGACAATTCACTGACTTGGAGACACTTCTGTTAGTTTTAAATGTGTCCTTTTCTGTCTTGTGTACAAGTGTAGGACAAAGTATTTAGATTCAACAAATGAATGCAAATTCTAAGTTGTCACAAAAAGCATAGATGGTGAAATTAGAATCAAATACAGTGTTTCTTCTTTTCAGAATTCAATGAGAGCTACAGTGGAATTGCATGAAGGTAAGAAAGAAGGCTATCCATCGATCAAAACCTTAGTCACTTTGGGGAAAGAAGATCTATCTATTAAGGTAAATGCCTAGAAATAATAATAATACACAATATACAAACCTGTTAGGTTTAGAATGGTATGACTTATAATTTGAGCAGGCAAATTAATTACTGTATCGATTCTGACACTTGCTTTATATTCTTTAGAAGAGAGTATTTTCATTTGGAAAGGACCTACAGCGTTCAACTAGTCCTACTGCCTGACCAATTTAGAGCTGAACAGAAGTTAAAGCATGTTCTTAAAGGGCATTGTCCAGGTGTCTCTTAAACACTGATAGCCTTGGGACATTGACCACCTCTCTAGGAAGCCTATTTCAGTGCTTGACCACCCTCTCCATAAAGAAATGCTTCCTAATGTCCTAGTGTCTGAACCTCCCCTGAGGGATGCAGCTGCGAACTGTTGCCACGTGTCCTGTCACTGGATACCAGGGAGAAGAGATCAGCACCTCTCTCTCCGAATCCCTTTCTTAGAAAGTTGCAGAGAGCAATGAGGTCTCCCTACAGCTTCCTTTTCTCCAAAGTGGACAAACCCAAAGTCCTGCGCTGCTTCTTGAATATTTCTCGAATTGGATAATGCTGCTTGAGTTTTGTGTTAGGGATCTTTTTCAAAACGTAATCTATGAAACTTTTCATTCCTTAGATAAGTGACCAAGGTGGAGGCGTACCTTTAAGAAAAATAGACAGATTGTTTAACTACATGTACTCAACAGCACCCAGACCTAGCCTGGAGCCCTCGAGAGCTGTGCCTTTGGTAAGCAATTGCAATATGTATTTAAATATCCCTTTATACCACCCTCGTGTAAACACCCTGCAATCTGCAGGATCAAGTTTTCCACTGAGGAAGCTGTTTATCATCAGCAATTGTCTGCAGGTAAAACATATCAGGAGAAAATGGCTTCTGTTATCATTATTTAGTCTTTGGAATAGAAAATTGCTTTACTTTATCTTGACATGATATTCTTGGAAACAAGCATGTCTGCATAAGCACAATATTTGCACAGGTTAATGGACAGGATTTTTAGTACTGTATCACTGAGAAGGTGGATAACCTAATGAGCTCCTCTTTGATGTGTAAATTACTGTTTATCTAAAGTTTCCTATAATAAATGTATTGAAAAGGTGAGCCGTGCTGTCAGAATTGCAGCATTTGAGAAACATCTCTCCTGGTAATGCATAAGCTTATATTGAACTTAAAAAATTATTTTTACATAAGTTATGGACTGTAAAAGCACTTAATTCCAAAACCTGTGTGTGATATGGACATTTTTGATATATTCCTGTTCAGTTGCAAGTATCTCACATGAGAATCCCTTCTGAGATGCATCAAGGTCAGATTTGAAGCAAAATTTCTCCGTAGTTTCTTCTCAGCAGGGAACTATTTCAGTGTTGAATGCATAGATTCTTTTAGCAAGCACATTGCTGTAAATTGTTACAACAATGAAACTTTTATTACTTATTGGGTCATTATAAGAAGAATGATAGAGCTACTGTTCCATTTGTCTGCCTTTCAGTAAATGGATTAATACTGATACTGTCTTCTCGCTGCTCCTCCTCTTTGTTCTCTATTGGTTCTGATACGGTCCTTTATGGTCAGGCATTTTGGGGGAAAAAGATCCTTTGAGAAATTTCCTTTGCCTAATTAGGAACACTCCCATCTGTCCCATCTAGCATGTTCTTCAGTGATTTGGGCTTTTGGTTTTTTTTTTTTTTGTTCCCCTGATGATACTTCTGGGCTTGAAGTGCCTTCAGGCAGCTGACAAAATGTAGCCTAGGGAGTATGTGACTAATTCTTGTACAGAATAATTAACAGTGAGATGAGGGTGAAACCAGTTCAAAGATTTAAAATTTCCTTTTAGATTTTGAGCAGAAAATCTTTATGGTACTTGGTCCCCAGTTTGTAAAGTTCATGGCACAGAATGTGTTGCATTGTTTTCAGCAGTGTCTGATGCCACCATGGTGGGTGTGAAATCCAGTGCTGTATCTGCATTGACTTCATAGTAATCCTTCACAGTTTCTGCCTCTATAACACATCCTAGTATTATGTTTCAAACTTTTGCTTTTTCATAGAAATTCGCCTTGAAGAGGACGAGTGATACGGAACAGGCCGTAATTCAAACATAAACCTTTTTCTTTATGTCAAGAATGATAGAATCTGTCTTGATTCATAATCTGCCTTTATTCTGTCCTACTTTTGATCAGCAATTTACTATATCAGCCTACAAGAATTTCCTGAAACTTATTCTCACTACAAATTTATACCTTGATTACCAGCTGTATTCACTATTAAAATACCTCTTCCTTTGTGACTGATTGTAAAATGTGTTCATCTTACAATTGACACTACGCTCCTTTTTTTCTCCTCCCTGTGCAGCTTTAGCAAATGCATTCCTTTGTTTATTTCCTCATCCTCAAGACTGCTTGCTTTGATTCTGTGGCATTTATATGTGTTTATACGGTACCCAAATTTTCAGCCCTTGTTTTCTTCTTTGGTCTATGTGTCACTGTAGTCAGACCTGCAAAGCATCTCCCTCTCTTCTGAACCTGGCAGCTTTTGCCCTGCGAGCCTGACTGATGCCTGTACATGACTGAATGTCAAGGAGAGCTGTTAAGCTCTGTTGTTTATATGTGTGTGCGTAAAGGAGAAAGTCAATAACTGTGAATCTGTGGCATATCTTTTCACTAAGAGGAAAAAGGACTTAGTGAGGCTTGACGAGTTACGTGTGATGCCTCAGATCCAGTTAGAAAAACAATTATACTGTGCTTTGCATGTCAGTCTAGAAATAACAACCCTTCAGCAGAAAGGTTCCGCATAAATCCTCTCTGGGGTCCCTACAGAAGAAGGGTTTTTGTTTTTTATTGATTAGTGACAAAGAGCAAACCACTTAAGAGTTACAGTGCTCCACAAGGTAGGTAAGTCTGTGCTTGTGTCATTCTTGACTTGGATAATATTCTAAACTAAATTGCAGTGCAGCATAAACAAACATGTTCTTCTGTCACTCTCTCCCCTTGTTATGTGATCCCCTGTCTAGTTTATGAAACATTCATGGACTTCAGGAGTGGAAGAGAGAGATCTTTTTGTAGATTGGTGAAAATTCTTTCTCAGCATCATTACGAATGTTGGTTAAAAACTGCTGAGAAACCTTGTTACCATGGCAGCGTTCAGATTCTAGCAGGTCTTGTGTTCATCTGTACTGCTGTACACGTAGTGGAAACGTTACCAACACTTGGTAATGTTTGATGGTAATTAGGTTTTCTTAGAAAATGTAATGATTCTCTCTCTCTCTGTCTGGCACCATTTGTTTACAGTGGCAGAAACATGGCTTAAATTAGGTTTAATTAGACATGTAGATACTAGTATCACTGAAATTTAATTATTTTCTAATTACATAATGCATGCTGTAAGATTGAATGAGAAAGTGTCTCTAAAAAGGCAGATGTGCCATCATGACTATATTCTGTCCTCCAGGTCAAGCAGAGAGAGGAAAGCATTACGTCTTTTCAGGGTTGCTCCATGCTGCCCTTCACTTGAGCTGTTCCTGGGTGTATGTACTATCTACAACTTGATTTTTCAGATGCCGTGCTTTATGCTTTCTTTTTTTTTTAATGTCTGTTCTCCAAAAAAAGGTGCAAGTCAACTTCTGGAATTTAAGTTCTTTCGAAGACAGTCAAATGTCTCATCCCTTTTTTTTTTTTTTAAGAGGTTAAGAAGGAAATGCATCTAGTTTCAAAACCAGATGTTTGAAGCAGATGCACATGTCTGTAATGTGCATCTTTCATTTGCATTTTAAAACCATAATGTTAGAAAAAGTGCCTCTAAGCAACTTGTTTTAACTGTGGAAGTAGACATCAACAGCTATGACAAGCCCTGTAAGCAGGAAAGGACATATCTGGCATTTGTGCTTCTCATTTTGCTCAGAACTTTTACCAATTTAAAATCACTAAATTTAGACTTCTGTAAAAACAAGCTAAAGGGGTCAAAAATACTGTAGAGAGAGTAGATAACATCAAGAGAATCTGTGGTGGTTACTGTAGTACAAAGTTCTTTGATGTTCACCCCTCGAGGGATTTCCTACAAAGTGATACCACGTGTAAGCTGTGTCTAATGTTCACAAGTCCTCCTTCTTAGGCTTTTCTTTTTTTGTATCATTTTGGGACTTGAGTTTATGATGGATCTTGGTTATCTCTCAGGTGGCCTTTGCAGAAATGTTATAGTGGAACGAGTTTACTGTTTTTCTGAAAACTTCGAGCGTCTAATTATTCATGTAATCTAAAGTTGATTTATTCTATTGCCTTCAATATCCTTCTTTTCAAATGCATATGTGTCTGGAATCCTTCCTTTATTGCTCTGGATAGTCCTGAAGAAGTCAGAAGTGGGTTTTGGGTAATTGGCCACTGTGATTCTCAACATGTACACAGTCATCTGAAAGAGTTGATCTATAGACCAAAATCTGACTCTCTGGCTGCAGTGAGAGAGGCTTGGCTTTTTTGTACCTTTTTCTGACAAGAGAGGGTTGGAAAAGGTGCTGAGTGTGACCTTGTTGCAGCTGTGGTTATAGGTATTGGTGTTGTACATTTAAAATCCAAGATTTGTACCGTTGAACCTATTACGCTTTGAAAATGGTGTGGTGCACACAGGGCCTGGGTCTGCGATGGATCAGTTCAGTGCTGTGGAATCCTGATCTTTGTGTTAGACAGGCAAACAACAGCAAAGATGATTTGCCTTGCGTTGCTTTGCGTGTAGATCTTCTGATCTCTATTGAAGTGTGGCATCAGGAATCATTTAATTGTGTGACCTAGATTAAGGAGACAGTTGTCTCTAGTTTCCTTGTGTGGTCTCATAAGTGTGGGGACATATGAGAAAAGAAAAATCCCAGGCTTAGAGGAGAAAAAACATGCTGTCAAAAATCTTATTTTTAAAAGGATGGGACACACAGTGATGGTAATCATAGCAAGGAAGCAGTAGAGAGTATCAGTTTGCTTTGATGATTGCAGGAAGCATATACTGTGTATTACACCTGCCTGCCTCTTTGAGATAATGGAAAACGGACACGATGGTCCAAACAAAGGACTCAGGCTTTTTTTTTTCTCTTTCTGTAATTAAACTAAAAAATTGTGCCTAGGAGAAAAAGGAGATTGCTCAAAGGCTGAATACCAACTTACGGGGTAGACTGAGTATAAAAGGAGAGCATGGAAAGCAATTTGATGCAAATGTAATATTTGGGTGTCTCCTGTTGTACAAATGATTGCAGCGATCTGTTGCTTTTCAAAAAAAACCAAAACCAAACCTTTTCCATCACAGTTTTTTCTTTTCTTTTTGTAGGCTGGGTTTGGCTATGGCTTGCCGATTTCTCGTCTGTACGCTAGATACTTTCAAGGTGACCTTAAACTCTACTCAATGGAAGGCGTTGGTTCAGATGCTGTAATTTATTTGAAGGTATGAATTTGACCCTTTTATAAGCTAGTAATGGGGTGCAACTTGTTTATGGCAGGCTGAAAAAATGAACTTTCTCTCTTTTGACCCTTCAGCTTGTTTTCAAACTTGTTGTTGCCATCTTCATTGTATATTGACTAAATCAGTTATGCAGAATCCTAAAAACCAAGGTTATAAATATTATCCTGGCACTAATACTGGATAGTTTGCTTTCATTTCTTTTTTCAGTCTTGTATTGGATCTTTGCATTTCGTTAATCCATAGTAAGTGCTGAATTTTGTAACAGCTGTGTGCCAAGAGTTAATTTTGGTTAATACTTTTAGAATCAGAAAGTTTTGACTACAATAAAACTGAGAAGACTATTCACTAACTCTTGGCTAGTACTCTTGTTTCTGTGCTGCTCTTGACCTTTGTACAACAGACAACGAATCCTGTTGTCACTTTTGGGGAGATCCTAGGCTACTCAGGGGTTTAAAGTTGAAACAAACTGCTTGAATTTCATCAGGGAATGTGGAAGAATGTGGCATATAGCTCATCTGGAGGTCATTGACTTAGCCTTATCACTGTGCCTGGCTGTATGTAGTGAGTGACAATGTGGAATCCTGTGATGACTTCAGTATCTGGTGCATATATGTGTGGAGGAAAAAGGTGGATGGCCTTCCTTACAGGGAAACAGTCATGCTAATGGTCTAAACTACATCAGTCCTCATAGATCAGTTGTGCTGAGGGAGTCTGGTTGTGTTCATAGAATCATAGAATAGTAGGGTTGGAAGGGACCTTTAGAGATCATCTAGTCCAAAAGCAGCTCTCTGCCCCATGCAAATGGTATCTCCCCAAAATATTTTTGACTAAGACTTTTTTTTTTCTTGCTATCTGCATAGACACCACTCCCTGGAAAAGAATTTTAAAGTCTTATTATTTTCTTTTAACTTTTACTGTGACGGGTACTTTGACTAGACCTCGAGCGATTAGTCACAGCTGAAGTATTTTCAACATAGTGTTGTGACATGTAACACTTGGATAATTGAGGCACTTGTTCGATGCACAACTTGGAACTGTAGAGCTCCCCGGAGCACCACCTTGCTCTTGGTATCTCTAATAATGTCTTACCACTGCTTTTGTTTTTTCCATAGGCACTTTCAAGTGAATCATTTGAAAGACTTCCCGTTTTTAATAAGTCAGCATGGCGACACTACAAGACCACACCTGAAGCAGATGACTGGAGCAATCCCAGCAGCGAACCAAGGGATGCTTCTAAATATAAAGCTAATCGATAATTTGCTACCTTTTGTCTCTGTTGGAGATGACCTCTGCATTCAGTATCAAGTCTCTGCTTTGTTCCAAAATCCTTCAAACCACAATAGCTAGTAACTTCCAAACAAAGACCTAATCAGGGCATTGAAAAATACTAAGAACAAAGTGATGATTGGGACTTAAAGGAAGGCACTAAGCACGTTTAGTATGTGAGTCCCGTCTACTTCACCAGAATATGCTTGGTTGTTGCAGTCATGCATTGACACAAGGGATTGCACTGCGCTGGCATTTAAGAACAGGATGTTGTAACAAAAAGATTCTGTCTGAAATGGCCGATTTTGATTCCAGTCTGAGGACTGGCAAGATATGCAGAATCCCTTTAAATGGTGAATACCTTGCACAGCAATATGGTAGAAAAGTTCTAACATAGTTAAACATACACGTTGAAAATCCGCTCTGCTGCATTTTATCTTGCACAGTGTCATCCGTTACAAGAAATCCCTTGAGCTCTTGAGGTCTTGTATCTAATGAGCTCACAAATGCATAGTTCTAAAGGGTTGTGCAGCTTTAAACTGATGCTTTTCCCCAGATCCATTTGTCACGTGCGTATAAAAATTACTTTGTTATGTAAGACATTGGGACTTCTTGGTATGCACCTTAAGGATTTTATGAACACACAAAACACAGAAATGCGTTTCCATACATGTCCCCTTGTTTTGAGGAAAGATCATAAATAGTTGGATCATCTCTCCATACAAGAAATTCCATCAGTACAGAGGCAGAGGGTCATTCAATTTCATGTTTATTGCCTATCATTTTTGGGGCAGGTCAGGAAGGGGAGCGAAATGCTGAAAGGCCGGAGAGCCAGACATACAAACGAATTTGCCTTAAAGAATGTTGGTTGCTCGGAACCTGATTAGGTTAAAACGTGTAAATAGTTTGCAAAGTTATTTATACATTCAGTGTCTGACTATAGTCTGGTAACCTGAATTTGTAGTGTATATGAAGATGATGTACACCAGCTTTTGGAAAGTGTCATTGGTCTAAATACACGAAACTGGAAATATCATAGAAATAGGAGGGACAAAAAAACAGCTGGTACCTGATTTAAGGAAAAAAAAAAAGTAAAATTCCCCTTAATTTTTTCTAAGGGTTATTGATGACTGTTAGGAAACTGTTCTTCACCAAGCCTATGCCAAAAAGTGTTTCTGATACTATAGCCTTTCACAGAAATTTGTTGATCTTTAGAAGTTCTGGTGGTATCCTAGCTATGGGAATAAAGTAGATGAGTTGTAAGCAGCTGTGATGCACCCTCAGTTTATCTTAGGTGTTTTGATATTTTTTTGTTTTGAAAGATACTGCAGATTTTAGCAAGGAAAAAAATGAAACTTGTTTACCAGAAGCGTGGGGGAACTGTCCCTTTTGTCCTCCCAAGATATATTTTTTTATAAAGAACTGATCTGTTAGGCAAGCAGGGAAATGCTGAGAAGTTCCTAGGTATTTAAAAATTAATTAAAAAAAAAAACCCACAAAAATAAATCTTAGTTTGACTTGACAATAGTACTTTGCACTTCTATAGCACATTTCCTCGAAGGATTACAAAGCGCTTTGAGCAATAAACTTCATACACCCCCATTCCTGAGGAGTCGGAGTCCTTGCCTTGCAAATCTTTACTCTTCCCTGTCGCAGTCCATTCAGGTAGTTGTGTGTGGGTAGCTCATAGGTTTGCAGGACTTGAGGTTCCATGTGCTTCACAACGCTGTGCAGCCACCACACAGGGCTAGGTACCGTGAGCACATGCCTGCGGAGTGTGGCCAGGCTGTTCAGAGGTGGAGGCGGCACCAGGCAGCTGCTGGAGGCTGCCTGGCTCCTTGGCTGCCAAGCTGTGTCCTTCTGAGTCATCTCTGCCAGCAGGTAGGAAGAGGGAGTGTATGCTGAAGGGGCTCTCTCCTCCTCTCTCCTCCCCACCTGGACACATTGGACCCTGGCTGGGGGATCTTTACATAGCACAGGGGGAGGGTACAACACGTCTGGCCTCCAAAGCAATAATCTTCCCATGACTTCAGGCACTGCTGCAGAGAAGACAATTGCCCTTCAAGCAATACAGTTATGCTGCTGGGGTGAAATCAGTGCCAGTTAGACAGGAACACCTGTTGGTTGTCCCATCTACTAAAATGTAGTCACTCGATTTCTGCCCTGAACCGTAACTTCTTACTGTGTTTTAAATGCATTTCAAGTTGTGTGTGTTTTCTAGTAATTCCAGAGGAGGCCTTGCTTAAAAACAGAAAATTGCCATGAAACAAACATTTCTGCAATTCCAAGTGGTCAGTTTCTTCCTAGAAGGGTACCTAAAACATTCTGAGGAATGTGATTAGTTTATCCAAGAAGACGAGTTTCAACTTTTTTAATAGAAGTTCTGTTTTAAAGTAGTAAATCCTGACCTGGTGCTTCTTTTTAACTGTCTCCTTACACATGAAGAGGGGAGAGAACAGAAAGAAAAGAAAGGACGCAAGGCGTTTTGAACTTGCTTTTATAGAATGAATATAGACCATGGAAGCCAGTGAAGGAAAGCTGATGCTACTGTGGAGGCTGTTACGGTATATTAGTCATTTTACTTACTCACAAAACCAGCTGTCTGGTTTTCAAGGTTGAAGTGCTCTAGTACTTGAAAAATAAGTCCCCTGAAATAAATCTCCCCACTGTTTCCAAGAGCCTTGAACAGCTCAAAGCAGGAAGGCAGAGCACAAGGAGTGCATCTTCTTTCCATTTCCCAAGGTTTGTTCGTGGGTGTTACAGTGAACCCGAGAAAGAAGCAATTTGCCTCCTCTCCAGCCTCGTCTGGGCAGCCTGTGCTTTAGTGGAGATCCCGCGTATGCCATAAATTGTTCTTCACTCCTTGTCCTTCTGCCATGTTTCTGCATATAGAGAGTATCAGCCTGAAAACTGTCTTGGGGAAACAACAGCAGAAGACTCTTGATTAGAAGAAAGTTTGCCAGTGGGTATGCCTGAAAAAGGAGGGTTGGGTGAGTTTGTAACATGATTAGTTTTGACTACAGATGCTGATCTTTTTTCAGTTACTTCTGCCTTTGGTTGGAGTCTGTTGTAACGATTTGTTTCAATATTTTGGGGCTCTTGGTTCCAAACTTGCTGATGATATAAAAGTCTGTTTCTTTTTTTATGGCTTTCAGCTGTATGACCTGCTAATGATATTGCAACCTGCTTGTCTTAAGTTTACAGGACACACAAACAGGAGAAAAGAAATGCTTTCACTGAAAATGCTTTACATCTGTTTAGCAACTAACGGAAGCAGGCTATCAAGAGATGTTTGCTCCTTGATTCTTGCTGAGATTTTACAGACAACTTCTATATGTAACCAATACTTGGACTTTTTTTGCCCAGTGTGGGTTTTTCTGGTGTATGCCTTGAACGTGACCTATTAACCCCTCTGCCTACTTTAATGTTAATAGCTGCCTCTCCAAGCCATATTTGTATTTGTGCACTCTGCTTTTTGGGGCTTTGCGTTGAAGCTGACAAGGGGTCTTTCAGAGTCAGCACTTGATGATGAGTACTTACAAGATACTGAAGTGCTGCTTTTGCCACTCAAATGTGCAGTCTTTGTGCTTGGTTGTGAAGACCTAGGATAGTACCAAGGAAGTCTTTGTCCTACTGCAGTTTTGCTGCCCGTTGGGTAGTATTTAGAGCAGGTCCCTTGACACATGCTTAAAGAAGATGGATATTCATTGTAGTGTTCTTAGGAAACTCAAGCTACTTCTTTTGGCTATGTGAACTACATTTACCAGTCCAACTGGATAGCATACCTTTGTCTTCAGTGGCCTGTTGAATTTGCTTTGAAACAGCTGTTCAAGTTCTCCAAGAAGTGAGCAAGAGCGCTCTTTCAGTGTAGCTTGGTGTCCTATTCCTCTCCATCCAAGCTTGGTATGTTGGTTGAAATCTTGACCTCGTTGCCATGGAGGACGTTTCACCACCTCTCCACCTTTAATAAGCACTTTTAGATCCTTAGGCGTTAGGTGCTGCAAGGTGCAAAGTGGTCTTGACTGTCAGAAATCCTTTTGTAGAAAACAGCCTACATGTTTCTCACTGGTATTTATCTCATGAGGATGACAGTGTCTAATTGTGCAATGTTACATTTCCTTACATGTTTCCTCGGCTGCCATATAAGTGCCGTGGTTTCCAGCAGCTTTTCATCTCTTCTCCCTGACATACTCAACTGCCTGTGAATTAATACACTTGTAAGCATTGTGTGTGCAGAACTTAAGAGAATATGATGGCACGTGACAGAACGGTGTGTTACTGAGCTCAGGTGACAAATGAGGAGCACAGTCATAAATTGTGTTGCGACTTCAGGGCTGAGTCTTGCCCCGTGAATGCTTGCACAGGTAAAGAGTATATGAAAGTCATACCACTTAAATTAATCTGTTCTCAGGATCAAGACTTCAGCTGTTTGCATTAATTTGAAACGATGAAGATTTCTGTAACTGAAGCAGCTTTCTAATTAAAAATAACTAAGAAAATTTTAAGTTCATGTGCTTTAATTGCCGTATTATGTTGCCTTAGAAGGTGTCAGAAGTGGACACTGGGATCTTGTTTCTTTCTTAAGTATTGAGGGGTTTTTTTGCATGTAGTTATCAGTAGGATTGATGTGTTTGGGATAAATCTGACACTGTCTAACTAGTATTAATCAGAGAATCTTGAGGGTTGGAAGGGACCTTGAAAGATCATCTAGTCCAACCCCCCTGCCAGAGCAAGACCACCTAGAGTAGGTCACACAGGAACTCATCCAGGTGGGTTTGAACATCCCCAGAGAAGGAGACTCCACAGCCCATCTGGGGTGCTCCAGTGCTGCATCACCCTCGCAGTGAAGACATTTTTTCTTGTGTTTCTTTGGAACCTCTCATGTTCCAGCTTATACCTATTGCACCTTGTCCTGTTATTTGCATCATTGAGAAGAGCCTGGCTCCATCCTCCTGACACCTACCATTTACATATTTGTAAACGTTGAGGAGATCACCCCTCAGCCTCCTCCAAGAAAAGAGCCCCAGCTCCCTCAGCCTTTCATCATAAGGCAAATGCTCCACTCCATCGTCTTGGTGGCCCTATGCTGAACTCTTTCCAGCAGCTCCCTGTCCTTATTGAACAGAGGGGCCCAGAACTGGACACAACATTCCAGATGCAGTAAATTGCTTTGTTAAATTTTTCCCTTTGAGTTGACCACTGCTGAGAGGTGGCAGATGGCCAGGCCTTTGAACCTCATAGCCTGGGTAGATGGTAGCAGGCAGCAGTGGGGCAGGTGTTGAGCAGTGTCAAACTGTCAGCACTCGCAGCAGTTGAAGGGCTGGTGGGCTTGCCGGTGAGTCAGACTGTGTTGTGCCTGGTGGCCGAGAGGGAAAGGGAGTTTGTGTTGCCTTTCCTCTGAGGTGGCAGTTTGCAACAACTGAACCTATAGTGAAGGAGTGGGAAGCTAGTTTTTTGTGACATCACTTGGTGATGTTTTAAATTTCGAGTCTTCTGTAACTTGTGTTGGAATAGTTTCTAGTCCAATACCCATGTATGTAACTTGTGTGTGCTGTTATTTTCCTTTATTCATGGCTGACAAATAAAATTATGGGAAAAATACACGATGATGTTTTGAAGGGGCTGATTCAGTTTCACACACTGTGGAGCTTAGTTGGCAGTTTGGCAGCCCAGGGCCAGCTTCACACATGCCTATAGAGGGACACCCGTTGAGAGCTGCACTTGGGAGCTCAGAGTAATTTTAGATAAAAGTTGTTGTTTTCTTGCCTGTTTGTCACAATTTGAAGTCTTCTGTGGAAAGATACATTTAACTGTTTCCATGTCCATCTCCCTCTCCCTTGGAAATGTATTATTAATATTGCAAGCGTAATGTATCTTTTGTTAAGGTGATTCTGGAACTATGTATAAATGTAATTGATTCTATATTTCCAGGTAAATTTTAAGACTTTCAAACTCCTATTGTCCTTCATGAATATGTTTTAGTCCTGTCAGATGTCTTTATGAACTGCTTGTTTTCACACAAAACTCTAGTATTCATTCTGAAGTTACCTTTCAGTGATTCTTGTGTCACTAGGTTTGATTTTAAAAATATGACGTAGCTGAACTAAAGAATCTTTGATTTTGCTGTTCTGCCCGGGACCTGATATCAGAACAACTACAAAGACAGCAGGTGCACAGGAAATAAAATTGTTCTCCATTTGAATGGAAGAATCAAAATATTAATAATTGCTTTGCTGTTTGAAAATCTGAAGATGTCTCATTCTACAGAATAATGGAGCTGCAAAAGCATATTTTGGGGAGCCTGACTTCTTGAAAAAAGGAGTTTCTACAGAAATTACTCTGGCTCTGTCACTTCTGCACGTGTTTTTTCTGGGTTACTCTCTACTCCATACACATAAGCTCCTTGATTTCTGTTGGTTTGTAGCTTGACACGGGAAGCGGTGGTAAGGAAGCGTGGAGGGGCAGGAGGGAACCGTGTACCCCCAAAGTATCTTGGGATGAAAGCTTAGTTTTCTCTTTTGCATTGTGAGAAAACTGGGTTAACCTAGTGACTCTTGGCTGAGTCTCCTTTTTTACATAATATTCATTGCTCCTTTCTCAGAACACTGAGGTAAGAAAACTTAAGGTCTCTCATCCAGAATGAAACTGCTGTTTCTGTGTAACTGCCTAAACCAGAAAGTTTACGGCACAACCCCCAAATTAGCCTTTTCTCACTTTCCCAGAGGAGTCCAGAAATGCCTATAGTTCTAGAGCATTAACTTGAAACAATTTGGAAGGACCAAGTTTGGTGAGATGCTTAATGTTGGGATTGGGCAGCCGATTTTGGCAGTGCTGGTGCTTCCTCTGAAGTGCACAGAGGTGAAGCCAAACGTTTGGGCCACTTCCGTGTGTTTCTGTGGAGCGGGACTTTAATGTTCTGCATTACGAAGGATTGCCTCTAAATCAGCCTTGCTGCTTGGAGGATTTGGTTTCCTGACATGGAAGCAGCAGAATCATAGAATGGTA